>CAHIKZ030000493.1:985000-1122500 GCA_903632075.3 Acanthosepion pharaonis
TAAATGGTGTCCATCACCCAAGCCATAACACAGCATTCCTAACTACACTTATAAAAATGGTAATTTTGGGATGACCACAACAATTTTCGTGCTTCACAACAAAAGTAGAGCAGACCTAATCAAACCTAGAGAGCCAGACAAACCTACCAAGGTTTCACCTGGCTTTCCCTGACGATCTGCTTAGGTGAAACCTTGGTAGGTTTGTCTAGCTCTCTAGGTTTGATTTTATACACATATATACATATATATCATTTTTAGAATAAAAACAGACCACTTTAAAGTTCGTGTAATAAATTATTTCACCACAGCCGTTTTAAAGGACTGGATCATCAGACTTTACTTCCAACCAAGATTTTATCCTTTTGTTTGGAAGTAAAGTCTGATGATCCACAGTCCTTTAAAAGGGCTGTGGTGAAATAATTTATTATATGGAACTTTAAAGTGGTCTGTTTTATTTAAATTATTTGCTCTGGATTTACATTGAGCTCTCTGGATTTTATCCTCCTTAGGTTTACCCATATGGATTAACTAGTTTTTCTTTTTATATATATATATATATATATATATATATATATATATATATATATGTGTGTGTGAAAGTACCTGAAAAGCACACCACGGGTTGACCCAAGCCTTGTGAGGGAAATTGGATAGATAGAACTCTAGAAGGCCATTGATAGCTGTGCTAGCACGAAGCCATAAGTCAGCGGGGCCGAGTGCCTGAGCGTGTTGGCCTTGTTCAAATTGTTGATCATGCTAGATAACATGCTCTCTCCCAGAAACTCCTCAGCATAGTTGCAGTATAAACCACAAGTTGACTCTGTGGGTTTTGAGCAAACATAAATGTGTTTGAGTGAGCGTCTACAATAGGGATTGGCTAGCCGCTCTAGTAAACGGATACAAGTGGCCAGCTATTATATATGTATGCACATATATATATATATATGGTTGGATAGATGTGAGTTTGTGACCCTAGGTTTCACGCTGACGATCGCTAAAGCGTGAAACCCAGGGTCACAAACTCACATCTATCCAACCAAATATGTTAGCTCTATCTCTGATATTGAGTGCTTTCTAATAAGTACCACGCATATAATATATAAATAATTATACATAAACACACTTTTCACATACACATATATATATATATATATATATATATATATATATATATATATACAATTTTGCCGCATTTTTTTAATATGGAAAGTACCTTGTTACCAAGTATATCTGGCTCATGTTTTTATTGTTACTTCAATTTTTAAACATTTTAAGCGAAGTTACAGGATCAAAATCCTACATCATTCATCCCCGTCAGTGAGAAGCGCAAAAATTTCTACTTGACACCAGAACCTACATCAAGCAATTTCATTTTTCGGACTTAACGTTAAACTTTCTGTTAACATAATATCAGTCTACCAATAATTCTCACTGAAGCAATTATTTCAAACAAACGTACAACTTAAAGAATACGCAACCAACTTCAATTTGGATCAAAGAAAGATAACTCTTTCAAACTCTCAGTGTTTTTTTTGAAATTTACTCAAATTATTTGCAAACATAAACTATTTTAAATTCACTATAAATACCTAAATATTGAAATTATTTGAACAGCAACACTTTATGAAAAAGTATAATTGACATTCAATTCATCAAACACAAAAAATATTTAACAATTTAAAATTACCATCTTATTCTTATTTAAAAATTAAATGAAGCGTTTCGATTTCGTTTTTCAGAAAATTTTTATTGCAAACTGAGCACGGGTCATAATTTGCAAATTAATCAATTTTTTGAAAATTATGGAATTAATTCTTGCTTTTTCAGATTTTTTGTGGGTCCTTAGATCATTATTTGAGAACCAGCCAACAACTTTTCCCATCTCCCTTGTTGGAAACCCTAGTCAACTCGTACCGAATTTTCATTTCTTTTTAAGTTGGCAATAAAAATGAAACGATAGCAACTCGACTTCGCTAACTTACTAACAGTAACACAAAAACAAAACAGTCTTCAATTTCTTTCAAACACTTTAAGTTAATCTTTCAAAATCTATAATGACAACAAGTGTATGAATCTTTAGTTTATATTCAAACAATAGAGAATAACTGGCTTAATCTAAAAATGCGTTATCTCAGAGAAAAAAAAAGGAACTGACGTATGGGAACATATATATCTGAATTGCTACATAGTTAAATTATTGTGTCAAAAGTGTCGCGCGCAAAAAAAGTGGATTACCTCCCTTTTTCACCGTTTGAAATGAATCTTTTGAAAAAAAAAGGATTAGAAGCTGACACTTTGAAACCAGCTTCTTTATTTCTCTGGTTTTGTCGGTTGGAAGACAAACAAAACGAAAAAGAAAAAAAAAAGTAAGTGTTTAACGTTTGTTTCATTTGTTTGTTAACGGGAATGCAAATTTAAAAAAATATTATAGATATTTTTTAAATCTCTTTTTTTATTTCTTGTGTTGTTTGCTTTTTTTAAACGTCTTACAATATTTTTTTTATAATTTTTTTAGTTTCCCCAAATTTTGTATTAACAAAATTTTAACATTTTATAAAAAGTTCGTTAATTTTTTTTTTTTTTTTTTAAATCCTGCTTATTTGAGTTATATTAACTCGATTACAAGTTCGTAATTAAAACAAAACAAAAAAAAGTGACTTTCTTTGGACTTAAGTTTTGAATTTTCATTCTATTTGAGAGATAATGGCCGAAAAAAAAGTTAATTCGAATTAAAAGAAAAAATAATTTCCGCATATAAAATGAACTTTTTAGGCATTTACTTTTTTTTTTTTAAGCAATGGCACATTTTCCGTCTTTCATTAAGTCATCACCGTTGTTAGGAAAATGACTAATTTTTCAAAATTAAATACTTTCAACAATTATGGTACCGCGTTGACGCAAGAAAAACTTTAGGTCGCGTAAAAAAACAGCATAGCATGATGAAAAAAGGCCCATAACTCAACAAAAACAAAATATTTTTGTTATTAAGAAGAAAGACCAAAGTATTTTTTTATTCTTTTTTGAATTTTTTTTTACTCCTTTGTAGCACGTTCAAAATTTTGATAAAAAATCTGGTTTTCTTTTTACGTCAGCGGCGGACTATACATAATAGTTTTTTTTTTTTTTTTTTTTTTCAATTTTCCAGGGTGAAAAACATTAATTTAGAAATTCTTTCAAAAATCATATACTTATGGGATTTTAATGAAACTTTCAGGACATATTCTGAAATCAATGAATTTTTTTTTTTTTTTGGTAAAATATATATATATATATATATATATATATATATATATATATATATATATATTTTTTTTTTTTTTAGTTAAAAGCAGGACTCCCTGAAGAAAGTAAATCAATCAATTTTTTTTTTGTAAAACATTTGGCCCTTTCACTGAAAATCTGCTCTGAATTATAAAATAAAAAATGCAATAAAACTATGATTAAGAACACTATTGTCTTAAAAAATTCAAGAATTGTTTTCTTTTTTTTTTTTTAAATTTTAATTAAACAATTTATAATATTAAAAAATTGTTTAAAATTCTTCATTGCTTTCAAGGTGGCGGTTTGGTGATATTGTTCTTGCAAAATTTAATCATTTTACCAATCAAAAATTGAAAAGTTCATAACAATCGTTTGAGCCAATATATTTTTAAAAGAATTTAGAAAAATAATTTTTAGTGTTTTGAGCATTCCCAATTTCTACCCATGGGAAGCTATACATGACATAATCCTTAAAAAGGTCATGTGATTTAAGTGTTGTCTCACACGTATTCAGTTCTGTTTCATCATTAAGGTCTTAACAAATCATCTCGAAATTTCAAAGTAAGTTTTGAATTTAAAGTACTATAAAAATTTAATAATAAAATAACCATTATAACAAATTAATAATAAATAAAATACCATAACCTTTCATAAATTATTGATTTTTACTTCTATCATGGTATTTTATGTCAGTTATTAAATTTAAAAATTAATCTAAGAAAATTTTATTGTTGTTTTTTTTTTTTCATAAAGCATCTTCAAACGTAACTAAAAGTCAATAAAATATTAGATAATTTCTGAAAATATGTTAATTTGTAAACATTACTAGGTAGTTAAAAATCAAAAAATGCGTTCACTTAGATTTGTCAGTGATCTTGATAACGTCAATAGACATGATCAAAAGAAGACCTATTGTTAAGAAATGCTTGTATACTATATTTTCATAATATAAGTAATATTTGTTTCAAATCAGATTAATTTAACTTGAAATTTGCTAATTTTATTCAAAAAATGTGTCACAAATATATATTTTATTTTTGGAAGATTTTGAAAATCGATATTTTTGTATTGTTTACAAATTTCTTAAAATTAAGAAAATGGCCACTTTTAAGAGAATTTCTTAAATCGTCCAAAAACTTGAGATTCCAATCTATATAATTTTTATTTAAAATACACCAGAATATTTTAATTACTGGGAATAGTAAATTTAATCATTTAGCTTTCAATTAGAGCTAAAATGAAATCTTCAAGAATGCTTTTTCATTTTTAAAAATTAATTTTAAACTTTAGGTATCAAAAATTCAGTGGAGGTACCTAAATTACTGTGTAGTTAAATAAGTTGCTTAAAATTCAAAAGAATTGTCACTTCTGTCCTCCTATCTGATAAATTCCCCTGACATAAACTGTCAATAATCCATGTAACCATCAAGCTATAAAAATGCTAATAATTGATTTTTAGAGAATTTAACTTTTGTTAAAAAATTTCTCAAAAATGGTGGACATCATCGATTTTATTTATTTTTTTTTTTAAGTGTTTCACCCCAAGCAAGGCGGGAAGCCACTAGGATGCAAAGGGTTACAGAAAAATTGGAGCAAGATCAGATAGGAGTGATAGAAGAAAGGATGAGGAGAAGGGTAGAGGATAGATCACAGCAACTGGAGATGTTGATTGACATTACATTTGAATAGCTGGAGATTATAGCTCTCAGGGAAACTGGAATAGGGAAGCGAGTTCCACAGGTGAGAGGTGTGAGACATGAAGCTATTGGAGTAGAAGAGACGGCTACATTTAGGAGTTTCGACAGTGAAGGGGTGAGAGCAGGATATTAGCCTCGAGGGGCATTTGAACTCATGAAGTCTGGGAACCAGCGAATGCAGCTCCTCAGAGCAATTGCCATGAAAGTATTTGTAAAACAGACAGAGAGAGGCGACAACGGCCTGTGAGAAAGTGACTGTAGACGAGATGCCAGATCAGGGCCAATTATATTGCATATCCGTCTCTGGAGCCTATATAAGAACCCTGAGGCAAACAGAAGGGTCTCCAGACCATATATGGCAGCAATACTCCATGCAAGGGCTCATTGTTGATTTGTAGATCTAGAGGATCGATTCTGGGGAGAAAAATTTCCTGGTGTGGCACAGAGAGCCAACTTTCCTTGCAGTGGACGAAGCAATTGACTCGATGTATTTGTTCCATCTCATGTCAGCCGTCAACGTGAGACTAAGCAGCCGCAGAGAGTTGCTCTCTAGAAGTTGAGTGTCAGACATTCTAATGGGGGGCAGGGAAGGATCTCTGGTGATTAATAGAGAGCAGTTTTGTTTTTAAAGCATTAAAGTTGACCAGCCAATTCCTGCCCCAGTTCACAACCCATTGGAGGTCCTTATGTAGGTACTTCCACTAGTTCAGTATAGTCACCTCCACTTGCTTTTGATCGCTTGAAAAGGCTCAAAACTTAATAAAACAAAGTTTCATCGTTCAAAATTATGGTTAAAAATCATGTTTGTTTTTTTTTTTTTTTTTTACATCAGTGACCTAAGTAATTTTTACAATGAAGTGTTTTTTGTTCTTTTAAATATTGTTTATTGGGTTAAAATAATAAAAGTTATGTAATTAATAATAAAAATTCAATACTAAAATAACCATCATGACAACAATTAATAATAAAGAATAAAATGAAAAATATATTAAAAAATATAAATAATAAATAAAATGGCATAACATTTCATAAATTATTGATTTTTATCTCTATCATGGTATTTCATCTTGGTTAATAAATTTTAAAATTAACCCAAGAAAATTTTATATTCTAAATTTTATAATTTTTTGCATAAAACATCTTCAATGTAAGTAAAAGTCAATAAAATATTAGATAATTTCTGAAAACATTTTAATTTGTAAATTTTTCTTTTAATAGGAATAAATAGGTTTGCCTGTCATCTAGTTCCTATTCCTCTCTGGTCTTTTAAATAGAAGTAGAGATTCATCCCTTGTTTTCTTTTTTGGATGGGTTTCCAGTCCCTTCTAAAGTCTACTTCAAATCTATACTCCTAATGTCTCCACCTGAACTCTGAAATTTTATTCAATAATTAATTCTTTACCTCTTCAGTTAATTATCTATGCTTCCTGTGATCTTTCCCTTTTTTTTTTTTTTTTTTTTTTTACACTAATACACTTTCACTCAGTAACCCTCTACCTTGAGTAGCTCTTAAGCCTTGTATTGGGTAAACATTAGTTAAAAAAAAAATAGTGTTGAATATTTTTCTTAAGTTTTAAGAATAAAGAAAATGTATCAATCTCGTTTCATATGTTTTAGTGAAGTTCTAAAAATAACTTTTTAAAACAATAAAAATTTCTAAGTGCATATACAGTAGTAGTAGTGGTATCATGAGAAAAATGACATTTTTTCCTTTTTTTTTTTTTTTTTTTTGTCAAGTACATTTATTATGTACAGGAAGTACAGTGGTGTAATGGATAGCAGCTCGGACTGAGGAGTCGGAGAGCCGAATTCGAATTGCAGACAAATCCATTACATTCACTTATGTGCTAATACCCTTGGGAAAGGTATGAATCCTCTTCCTCTCCCTCCAGATATGGGTAAATAGCAGGACAGACTGAGTTCTAGAGCCTTGGATGGCAACTGGTCTATCGCAGAAAGAAATACCAACCTACTGCAAGAAAAAATCTGCCTCGTCAGTCATTTATCAAAAGATACATGATCGCCTAAGCATGTGTCACGCATGGCACATAACTGACATTTATTATATTTTTCCAAATAACTTTTGTTGATAATAACAGCCTCCTATAAGTAACAAGTAGATAGAAAAATGTTTGTTTTATTTAATATGCAGATAGTCTAATAAATGAGAATTTAACATGAATTTTTAAAATATCTTTTTATTCACAGGTTGTGTGTATGTACAGATGAAGTTATCACTTCAGGCCATATTAATGTTCAACATATCTTTTACTTAAAACTTGATCAAACTTTCAAGGATCATCAAAGGGAGAACCGTTTTGGAAATATCTGAATGGACATTCTGAAATCTTGATATTTATAAAGTTGCAGATATGAAAAACTTGATTATTTTCTGTTGTTTGTAATAAAAAAGGCTCAAATTCAAAACATAATTTACTTAAATGCTTAAAAGAACTCCTATTTCTGTGATGGCAGAAATTGCACCTTTAAATGCATAGAAATTGAAACAACATTTTGAAAAGACTTAGTATTTGTGATATCATCCTATAAAAGACAAAATATAAGCAAATTTCCTTAAAAAAAAAAAAAACTGCACTTGTCTAAAGATTGTGGATCTGAATTTTACATTTTTTAACAAAGCAACAAAATGGAAAAAGACACAGCAAAAAAGGAATATATTTGTGATATTTGTGGTTATGGATGCACCAAATCATCATATTTAAAATCACACATGCAAACACACACTGGAGAGAAACCATTCTTTTGTAATATTTGTGGATATAAATGCACACGGGCTTCAAGTTTAAAACTACACATGCGAATACACACTGGAGAGAAGCCATATTCTTGCGAAATTTGTGGATATAAATCATCTTCCATGTCAGTTTTAAAAGCACATAAGCGCACACATACTGGAGAGAAACCTTATTCTTGTAACCTTTGTAAATTTACTTGTTCAAAGAATTCAACTTTGAAAACTCATGAAAGAACACATACTGGAGAAAAACCATATCTATGTCTTCTTTGTCCATCTACCTTTTCAAACAATTCAATTTTAACAAGACACATGCGAATACATACAAAAGAGAAACCCTATTCCTGTAATGTGTGTGGGACTAAGTTTTCTGATAGTTCCACTTTAAAAAGGCACATGCCAATACACACTGGTGAGAAACCATATTCATGTGAAGTATGTGGATCCTCATTTTCACTAAATTCCCATTTGAAACGGCACACACTTACACATACTGGAACAAAACCATATCCTTGTAAAGTGTGTAATACAAAATTTTCACGGAGTTCAGGTCTAAAGATACACATGCGAACACACAGTGGTGAGAAGCCATGTTCTTGTGAAGTTTGTGGATCATCATTTTCTCAGAGTTCAATTTTAAAGCGACACATGCGAACACACACTGGAGAAAAACCTCATTCTTGTGAAGTGTGTGGATCAGGATTTTCGACTAAATTTGGCTTAAGAAGACACATGAGAATACATACAGGAGAGAAACCATTTTCCTGTAAAGAATGTAAGGCTACGTTTTCAGTAAATTCCCATCTTAAAATACACATGCGAACACACAGTGGACAGAAACCATATTCATGTGAAGTGTGTGGATCAGCATTTTCGCAGAGTTGCCAGTTGAAAAGACACATGCGAATGCACACAGGAGAGAAACCGTATTCTTGTAAAGTATGTAAAGCAGCATTTTCAGTAAATTCAAATCTAAAAGTACATATGCGTACACACAGTGGAGAGAAACCATATTCATGTGAAGTATGCGGATTAGCATTTTCAGTGAGTGGCCATTTAAAAACTCATATGCGAACACACACTGGAGAAAAACCATATTCTTGCGAGGCTTGTAATTTTACATGTTCAAATCCTTCATATTTAAAAATGCATAAAAAGAAACATACAGAAAAGAAGTCATAACCTTGCAACATTTGTCGATATACATGTTTTTAAGAGTCTGATTTAAAAATATACAAACTAACTCTGGAGAATATGCATATTTTTCTTCATTGAGATTTCTAAATTAAAATTCAGTTATGAAAGATTTTTCCTGAATAAGAATATGAAAATAGATATACAAATGTTGTGCATATTAGAGACGGGCAGAAAAATCAAATTTTTTCAGTTTCAACTTCATACCATGAAACTGCATCAAAATTTTTTACAAAACCGAAATCATTCAGTTTTTAAGTGCTGTCACTACTGAGTGGCCATATCCAAAGAAATGCTATTGAAGAAGAGTTTCAGATATTAATAAAAATTAAATTTTTTCATCATTTATGCCATTGTAAGAGAAAAAGATTGAACAAAAATATGTTAAAAACATTTAATTGACTAGTTTTAGAAAATAAATGTGAAATCTATTTCATTTATAAAAGAAATGAAGAAAGAAAAGAAATACAACATGATGTCTGAATTTTTTTTTTTTTTTTTCACTTTTAAAAACATTTTTGCGATTAAAATTAAGTTAACAAAATAGCAAGTAAAAATATAAAATACTTTCCAGTTTGCCTTAATGTAAAATTTTATGAAGTCGGTTTTTATGCAAGGGTTTTATAGTATGCCAGTAACAAGATAAAGTTGTTGCAAACAAGAAAAATGAATGAAGATTTTTTTTTTTATAAATAAATTTATTTTTTTATAGAGAAAGCACCTAAATTAAATATTAAGAATAATTAAAATAGTTAATTTCACTTTTAAAATGTGTTTATTTCCAGATATACAAGTCTCTAGTGTAAATAGATTGTTAGTTTTCTACAAACAAATTCTTTCTATCTAGCAAATACACTTAAAATTAGATATTAAAACAAAGTAATTTTTAATCTCAGTTTTAAAATGTGCAGATTTTCAAAACTGCAAGTCATTTTTTTTAAACCCAAAGTAAAAAATTATTCTTTTTTAGTCACTAGTCAGTGTCGGACAGTAGTTTCAATAATTTTAAAGTTCTTTTTACAACATTTATTACTATCAATTGCCTTTTTCTTTTTGTTTTCTTACTTTATAATTTTTGAAGGAATTTGCTACCTTGGGTCAGAGAAGAAATGAACATCTTCCTGGTTGTAGTTTAAGGTGTCTTCTAATTGAGTGTACAATTTCAAGAATATTGATAGCGTGGTCACTTTGATTTTGCGAGACAAAGTAACATGAAAAATATTGCCTCCAAAAAAAATCATATTTTGCATTTTCGACTGGTTGAATCAAAATGCCAATTTCCAAATGCACAAAGTAACTTACTTGGGAGAATAAGCATATTTTTATATTTGTTTTTATGAATAAAGACATTTATTTGTTTTTGTTTTTTTTTGTTTGTTTGTTTTTTAATTTTTGCAAGTTTTCCCATTGTACTGTGAGGAGTAGTTTTTACAATTCAAAATTAAGTTTTGAAGAAGGAAATTACTGAAAAGTAATTGAAACTCACCTGAAGCGAGCTGAATGTGTAATGCTCCTCGTGCCAATGACACTTCCACCGAGCTTCTCTACAGCATATGACTTCACTGAATTTCTTTTGATGTGTTCCTCTTGAATTTATATTTAAACTGGGGTCATCAGGAGAGAATGTGCACCATTTCAGGGCCTTCCTCTCAATGGTTTCAGTTGCACACCGGCCCCCCTCACTGATGTGAGGCCTCATTATAACGATATACAAATGTGTTGTAAATAGACTAGTTCAACTGCCTAACACCGAAATTAGATTTACGAAAATTCCTAAAAACGGCAAACCTTGCGTTCTGAGAATGCAACGTGAACCTCATTACGTATTCACGATCAGACATGTCATGCCGTCATGTTTGCTGAAACACTCCACGAAATATTTCTTTTTTTTTCCATATCCACATAGAACTATTTTCAGTTACTTCTATTAGGCATTTTATACTTTTGGCCCAGAAATTGGTACAGAGTGCCTGAAACAAAACCCCTTGCTCCAATTTCCACTGCTCTAACAATTGCATTATACCCCCTCCTTTATTAGCTCTGATTTTAGATTTATTATTTTTATAATCGTGGCTTTCTTCCATTTGGCATTCATATGGTACTGTTAATTCAACCAGAATGATTTTATAGTTCACCCTTGACAGAAGAACAATATCTGGTCACAGACCTTTACTTGATATTAATTTGGGGTAATCATTATGCCAACCAGGAAGGTCTGCAGATACCTCCCAGATGCCACCAGAACTAAATTCTGAAAAATGTTTTGCTGTTTATTTAAACAGCAAAACATTTTTCAGGTATAACTAAGTCGCTCATTTTGATAATCCAGAATGTGTTACGTTTTAAAATAAACATTGCTGAGTGAAGCTAGTTAAAATTAATTGTGGAGTCTGGAATCCTCAACAAAAAATAAACCTACCATAACTGAAGAATTTTTATCATTGGAAATAAGAATATGAATTTTTTTTCTTTTTTCCGAAATAACTCTTTCATTGATCAGTATCTTGTACCTCACATCATTTGCAGAAGTTGTATCTTGACAAAATTATTTCTTTGTTGCAATAAAATAAAAATTACATTAAAATGTTCAAGCAGTTTTAATTTATAGATATTTCTAAACATGCTTGTGGTGAAATAGAACCAAGGAATTTTAACTTATCCGTAACTAAGAGACCATGATGTCTTGCCTGCCAGTCAGTCACCATTTACAATTTAGGTAAAGCACATGCATGGTTCTAGTGTTTTTAAAACTATCGCTAATTTCCATGCATGGTTAAAAACCTGAATAAAAGGTGAGCCACAGGGACAGATCTACAGAGCTTGACCTGTGCTAGACCAGCCTTGTTGTAGCTATCAACTACAGCTTCATTCATTTTCTGCTCTAGTTTTTCTGGTTTGTTTCTCTATATGCCAGTCAATATTACACAAAGGAAATTATTATTATTATTGATGGTTGCAAGAATTAAGTCTGCTTATTGCCTAAACCTTAAGTCCTGTAGTTGGAATTTGTACTTTTTTTTTAAAATAAGTTTTCTGCAAATTTGGAATCAGAACTGTAAGCGAAGAATTTTTTCATTAAACTGTAGCATGTGCTTTGCCTCATTGGCAGAACTTGCAATTTGAATACTTAATTATTTCTTTGCAGTTGTAAAAAATTTTACATTATGATTATTTGTTGCAATAAAAATTTTGCATTAAAATGTTCAAGCAGTTTTAATTTTGTAGATATTGTTTGTTTTTTACCCTAATTTTCCTGGTATATTTCTTTATAGAAGAAATTCTTTATGTATCAACTGATGGCTGCAAGAATTAAGTTTTCTTCATTGCCAATAAGGTCAACAAATGCAGGTTGCCAAGTGTTTTTCTTTTTTCAGAAATTTTTTACAAATATGTTTCATCTGTTTGAATAAAAGACTTTTGGAAAGGGATTGAGGAAAGTATTTTATAATTATGATAATGCATTTGAATAATTGTAAATAAATTGTCATCAATATCTCTCTATTTCGAAGATGAGGTATAATAACTATTTACTTTGTTCAGACTGTTGTCCTCATCTTTATTGTCATATTCATGGCATTTCGGCTGTTGTAAGAGAAAACTGCAGGAACATCATAAAGCCATAACAAAAGGGAAAAAAGAAAAATCAATCATGGCTGACCATATATGGATAGAAAAGGAAGATCACTACACATTGTAGGATAAGGTTGAAATAACAGACAAGAGAAAATCACTGGAAAATACAAAAGCTCAAGGAATCAGCACATATGCTAGGCCATGAAAATCTAAGCCAGCCAAGCACAGACATAAATACAATATGGGAACCACTAATACAGAGAGCTAGAGAAAAACAATAAATGGTTACTGAGACATTAGGTTTATAAGTCCCAAAAATCCATACACTCCAAGGACACATGGCCCAGTGGATGAAAGTGTTGGTTGAAGAAATCCAGTGACTTGACACAGAGTTGTCAGTTTAATACCTGGCTACAGCAGAAGTGAATAAAAACTTGGAGATTTTAATTGCTAAAGGGAAATAACTGAAACTGAGATCTCCAAAAAAGGCATGGACCTAGAATAATCTGGTAGATGAAATTCCAATATATATTCCTGAAAAAGGCCAATGTGTACAACAGCTGAAATGTCGTAAATATGACCAGTTCACATTCCTTCCTGGTCTTTTGAACAGGAATAAAGGTTTATCCCTTGTTTCTTGTTCTGGATTGTGCTTTTTGGTTTCTTCTTAAGTCTTTTTCATTCTACTTCACTCCCAGTAGCCCCTTGCATTTTAGTAGCATTATCACCTTGCTTGGGGTGAATTGAAACTTTAAAAAAAAAAAAAAAAAACTTCCCTAAAATTCATTTTTATTTTTCTCTACATTTGAATGATAATTCTAATATTTTTTTGGCATTTAAAAAAAAACATGCCTGGCCGCATACACAATTCCAGAAAATCCTTGTTGAAAACACAATTATACTTAAACATGAAAACAAAAACTAAAAATTCTTGAAGCTATATACATAAAACAGTTGAGACCTAACCTGAACAAAATAAATTATGAAAACTCCACAAATATACTTAAATGCCTATAATTGATAACAGAAGCCATTGGTTTATACCAACGGCTTCCCACACTTAACATTTCTCGGTTTCACTCTCACGTGGTCATATGTGATGTCATGGGCTGCGGTGCGATTTTCGCTTCCAGCAGCTTGTATGCATGAGTTTGTCATTGCTTGGAAATCCTCCATGCAAACAAAACAGACTATCATTGTTGCTAAGTCCATGTATTGTTTAATTTATTGTAATGTACTTGTCATCTCTGAAAGCTTAGATAGGATTAAGAAACATGTATCAATATGGTGATTTTCTTTTGTCTTTCAATGATAATGTTATTAAGCTTATCAGACAATATGAAAGGAATTTGCTTAAAATAAAGACAAAGCTTGTCTATATTATTTAATGAAACATGCATTTTATATATATATATATATATATATATATATATATATATATATATATATATATATATATATATAAAATATTATACATACATATGAAAAATATATCTAAAAATTCCCATACATGTATATTTTCAGAAAAAAATTTTTTCCAAGAACTCAATGTCTAGGACAGAGTAAGGATATAATAAAAGGCTTAAACACTAATATTCCATGGTCATAATTTATTCCATTGGAATCGTAAATACGATCCAAATCATCAGACCTACAAATTCAAAATGAAAACAGAAAAAAACAACTCCGGAAATCAAAACAGAATTTAGAGAAAGTGTAAGTATGAGGATGAGTGACAGAACATGTATATTTTCAGAAAAAAATTTTCCAAGAGGAAGGATCCAGGTAGAACTCAATGTCTAGGACAGAGTAAGGATATAATAAAAAGGCTTAAACACTAATATTCCATGGTCATAATTTATTCCATATATATATATATATTCCATATATATATATATATATATATATATATTAAAAAAGAATTTTTTGAAATAGATGCTAAGGCGAATTCCAGCCACACGCAATACACAAAGACTCTGAATGAATGCTTGTATTCAAAACAACACACAGATGAATTACAAAATAACAGCAAAAACATGAGGAAAAAATAACATCAGGAACAAAACAACTTTGAAAATGGATATAGAAGTGGTCGAAAACACTTGGGGACAATAAAAATTATGGAAAATGTTTGTACTCCCTTACTCCTACAAAACTTTAAAAAAATTGATTAAATCTTCCTGTATTTAATGGAAGATGTTTGAAGGAGATGTTGTTGCCCAAATGTATACTTTTTTTTTTTGTCTTTCGAAAGTCCTTGTTAATTCTGAAATTAAAATTTGGTTGTATTTATTATGTTTTAACTATTGGCATTTTTTATTTTAATTTAATTCCTCGCAAATTCTTACATCACACCATGATGGAAGGAATAATTTGTTAGTAACAGAAAAAAATGAACCTTGCAATGAGTAATTAAATGGAGTTGTTTGCATAAATAATGGCTGTTCGGTTATTTAAACACAAGTAAGGAAAAGTATTTTGAGGTTCTCTAAATCAGATGTTTTATTTTTCCACTATGATGACAACTTGTATTCTTATTGGTCATGCTTACAGAAAACATGATGGTGACAGATTCATACCACACTGAAAATATGAAACGAATTCTGAATCAAATATCTCTTAATCTTTTTCAACCAACTAGAAACAAGCCTACTAATATTTTTTTTCTCTCTCATGAAAAACAGTGATTTAGCTTGTAGTATCTTGAAACAAATCTACTGAATATTCCAGTCTAACAACAATAAATAAAGACCTGTGAAAATTTCACAGTTTTCCTATTTAAATTTTCTGATGAATCTTAATTCTTCATATTTAAGTTAAATGTAAAGAATTGAATAAGCTTATAGTGAGTTTTCTTGCCAGAATCTATCTTACATAGTGTTATGGGACCTTACCCATAATAACATAATGGACTATTTCATATGTAATAAATACTGCACCTCAAGAGGAAGCAGGGAGTTCAGTCCGAAGTTGGGCGACCGGCTGATTGGTTGAACTCTCTGCCTTTGAGCGGGGAGGAACCCAAATGAGGCTACGCCGAAGGGTGGAGTCTCTTTTGGAAAGGTAAACCGACCCTGAACCCGTTTATACGGGTTCAAAAGGCATATTTTTGGCAGAGCCCACAGGCTTGGAGATCCCACGTTAAACCGGCCTTGTGACACATGATGCCCTCGTGGGGGGGGGGTGACTAAATACCGTTCAGTCTGAAGTCTGGAGTGAAGTCAGTCAGAGTGAGCGAGTCAGTCAGTCAGTCGAGTCAGAGGCAGTCCGAAACAGTCGCGTTCAGACAATTACTACTAAACCTGATTGTTCGTACTAATACTTTCTATTTCTCTGAATATATTCCTGTTTGTAATATATCTGTGTTATTCCATATACGTGTTCAAGTTCTTCTTTATTGGTTCTACCTTGGACTATCACCGTGGTACAAGGAACCGGACCATAACACATATTTATGAGTCTACCATTCATCCTTGGTTTGAATATTGCTACTACATCTGGTCTGGTGCTCCTGCTATACATTTAGAGATTCTTGATAAAATCCAAACAATCTGCAAAATTGGTCTTAACCAGGCATAATGGCTTCAGTCACTTTCCTACCATTGTAATATAGCTTCCCTGTGCTTTTTCTATAAATATTTTCATGGTAATTGATCTGATGAACTTTCCTCTATGGTACCTAGATGCTATATAGGAATAAAGTGTCGTTGCCGACACTTTCGTTTGAACATAGATAGTCAATGAGCAAATACAGGCAATCCCATTACTGAATTAAGTAGACCACATGACCATAGGAGAAATGCATAAGTAGGAAGTCTCATGACATCTAGATGATTGCTATATTCTAGTCTATCCTCTATACTATTCAGATCATTATTTCTATATCCTCTATTACTATACGAACTGCTATTCTCTATACTATTTCTCTATTTGGATCACTATATGGATTACTGTTTGAGTGGGTATTATTGAGCAGATGCTATTAGTGTGAGTGATATTCAAAGGTGTCTGACACTAGTATTGTTCAATGACGTACTATAGTTGTATCTACAATTACAAAGCCTCTACTACAACGAGCATTACGAAAGTGACGAGTATTCATTGACTTCACAAAACTAGACTTTATGAATTTAAACATAGAACTAGATTGGCAGTAAGATCTCATGATTTTACATTTGAAATGGCTACATGTGGCTGTAAGTTCTATGCTAACAGTTTCTTCTGTTGCACTTCTCACTTGTGGAACTCTCTTCTGGCTTCCCAGTCAACTTTGATCTTCAAAGTTTAAATTTAATATCAACTGTTATCTTCTGTCTTCTAAATTCTTGTTCTTTTTTTTACTGTCTTCTATCCTTAATATTTATTTTCTTTTCTACATACTCTCTAACACTCCGTAAGCCATTGCATCTTCATGGCTTTATTACCTTGCTTGGGTTGAAATGATTAAAAAACAAAAATTATTTTAAAGCCAGTAAGAAAGGATTCTTTGGAAGTAAAATCTAAATTGTGCTTCAAAAGATCCAGCTGACAACATCCAGACCAGTTAATAGTTTGCAAGGAAACTCCTTTCTCTGACTTACTTATTGATCAGAATGCTTTATTTCATCCCGCATAAAATAGCTTGTTTGATCCTACTAGCCCCCTATATAAGGAATGATGTCCACAAGTTTAATCTGTTATGCGCATTATACAGACATATAGACTTTATCACTGAATACACAAACCATCCAGAGATTTAGCTGTTCAATTTTGCAGCCTCTCTACACTAAAATGTACACTCACAGGGCACATATGACTTTCTTTCTCCACTAATTATATCATCTTTTCACCTTGGAATTACCCTTTTCATGTCTCACTGGCTTCAAAGACAAAGCTTTTGTGTTGTTTCTTAAAATAATTATTACTGGTTACTTTGAAACCACAATTTTGTATCCATGTATATTCTTGTTTGAATTTAATTTCCACCTTTTGCTTTAATTCAACTTTGACAATTTTCGATCATGTAACAGTGTTGTGGAGTATTTTCACAGTGGAGGCTTGTATTTCTAATAAGTCGTACAAAACGTTAGGAACTTGGAATACAATAGTCAATGACGCAGCAAATCTAGTTGTGATGGTTGGTACTTCAAATGTCCGAATCTCGACTGACGTTCTCAACACTGTCCTGCAGACTTGCCACTGCTACTCCTACTTATTATCTATGGGAGAGTCCATTACCAAAGAATAGGTACTATGGCACAACAAACAGTGATGCTGATAGGTTATTTAATGTACCCAGAACCCACAGTGTTGTAGAGTGATTTCACAGTGACTAAGTCGGTCCTAAAATAGGTTCGACATACAAAACGTTAGGAACTTCATATAATAAGTATAACGCAGAGAAATCTAGTTGTAGTCACTGATACTTTAGTATCCGACTAATGGTCATCCGGCATCGACTGACTGCCCGACTCACTCAGCGACTATTACTACTCCTACTTATTATAGGTGGGAGAGTCTATTAACTATAGAATAGGTGTGTTCCACTATAACATACAGGTGGGTATTTGGGTCTATCCTTGCAAAATTCAATGTGTCCCAACTAGAATTTCTTAATAAATTGTGTTAAATTGCAGGGCTACAGTTTCATTTTATTTGTTTTTAATCATTGTCCAAAAAAACAGTTTTAATCATATTGAATCACTTAAATTGACAGAAGAAATCTTTTTTTAATTAAATTTAAATTCAAAACAAAAACAGTATTTACACTTAATCACAGTTCAATTAAAAACCTTTTTTTTTTTTAAATTGACAAAACGAAAGTGTTTTTTTTTTTTTCACTTGAATCAATAAATTTAAAACAAAAATATTTAATGCATGGTTTGGCAAACTTCAGTTAGTTCAGCCACATCAAATAAATTGAAAAAAAATAATACGACCTAACAAAGTTTCTGGTAAGAGGACATTGAAGTCTATGCTACCCACATCCCACCACCCAGTGAAAAAAAGAAAAGAGTAAATGAAAAACAGAAAGAACTAGTAAACATTAGGTACCTCCACTAATTCACTAAAAAAAAAAATGATGAAAAAGAGCCCCAAACTTGATTAAAAACAGATTTATCATCAAAATCTTTGTTATTCTTAAAAGGAAAGACCGAAGTATTTTTTTTTTATTATGTTTGTTTTATCCTTTTTAGAACATTCAAAATTTTTGTTAAAAATTTTGTTTTTTCTTGTGTCAGTAGGTGAACCAAAGATCAGTATAGGAAATTTTAGCATCTTTTTGAGGGGGAGGGTGAAAAACATTGATTTGGAAATTATTGCAAAAATGAAATGATTGCTAGATTTTAATGAAAATTTCAAGACTTATTCACAAATGAAGGGTAGTATTTTAGAAATGCTGATTTTTTTTTTTTTTTTTTTAAGAAAATCTAGGTTCAAAATATTTTTTTTTTTTTTACCCATTTGTTGCCCACCCCCCTCACACATACACTTATTTAATTTATGAAATTTCAAGAATTTAAATTTTGTGAAGCTTAATGTTTATATTAGTTAAAAGCAGGAATCCTTGGAGAATTTAAATAATCAATCTTTTTTTCTTTAAGCAGGAAAAAGATTTAGAGAAAATCTGCTCTGAATCGGAAAATAAAAAATGCAATAAAAAATATTATTTATTGGGAAAAGCTTTTAATTGCTTTTATGAATAAGATATATTAAGGACACTATATATGATATTAAGTAAAATCTATGTTTACTAATCAGAAATGACAAAGCTTATTACAATTTTGTGGCCCCAATATTTTAAAAAGAATTTTAATTTTTTTGTATGTATATAAATGTGCCAATACAGATACAGATGCCCACACACAACATAATCAGAAAATAAAAGTAATAATTATAGTAAATTTAAAGCTGAAGTATGTAAAATTCAATGAAACATTAGCTTACAGAGAATATTTTCCTATAATTTTTAAGATTACTGAGTACTTTAAAAGTATATAAAAATGGTGCTTATGTTATATTCCTCAATTATTTTTGATGGATATATCCACTGTAGAAAAACATTAGATAAATTTCCATGTCATTCAAGCTGCCAACGCCTTAAATAAAATGCTACTGCTTGGTTAAAACAATGCATTTCTGTAATGTTTTAAACTTTAAGTAATATTTGTTACAAATCAGATTAATTAAACTCTAAGTCATCTAACATTCCTCAATGTTACAGAAAAGTATATTTTAGTTTTGAAAGATTTATTTAATAAAAGGAATAACATTCTGATGAAAGGTGGCTAAAAATTACATTAAAATCAACAATTTCAAAACAAAATCTTCCAGTCAATTTAAATTAGTTTTGAAATGCAAATATTTATTTTATATTCATTTTAAAAAAACAAACAAATATAACAGATTTTAATTTATGCAATCTGTCTTACACACATCAGGTAAACTAAATCCTGGTTATGAAAAACTCTCTCAGCTGCACAAATCTCTGTAACTGCAACAAATGTATTAAATGTGAAACTAATTTTAAATCCATTTATGTAACTTGGTTGCAAAATGTATCCAATAAGCACAACTCCATCAAACTTAATATTCTCTAAAACTTATTGCATGCCTGTTCAATTAAAGTCCCCTTCTACAACCATAATGGCAATATTTACACTCAAACTAATGGTGTTAGTATTGGAAATCCACTCAGTCTGTGTTTCTGTAACTAGTACATGTCCCATGTAGAAAACAAGGTACTGGTTGAGTATCCTTTATCTGAAAACCTCCAAAATCCGAAAGTTTTTCAGATGCTGACATGACTTGCCACAAATGGAAAATTTCAGAAAGCACTTGAAAGCTCCCTAGATGATGTGCAGCTGTTGTAAGAAACCTTATCTGCTCTGGGTGGGGGTTTCCCAGCTCAGGTACATAGCTTACATTGGTGCCAGATATTTTATTAGCAATTGTCACAGTGACACCTGAGTTCATGGATTTACTTACCAGGTGTTTCATGCTCAATAAAGATATTATCCAAAGTGTCAAAAAGTCCTGGATTTATATATTTTCTGTTAGTGATCATGTTTTTTGTACACCTACAGGAAGTACAAAGCATTATTTTTACATGAAATCTTAATTTCACCACTGAGTGAGTTTTCTGTATGTACACAAAATGTATTAAATTTTTATGTAAACCTTCTTTAAGAATTTGTTATTTATTTAAAACTACATTCAGGGTATTATACAGGGTGACCCAAAAAAACAGGAACTTTTTAACAATCCAATAAAACCAAGAGTGATGGAAGAAAAATATTTTATTCATAGTAATTGAAACCTTAAAACATGCCATTTAAGAAACAATGATGAAATTTTCATTTTTTTTAAATTACGTCCTGTAGATGGCGTCCTCCTGTACGAATGCATTCTTGAAATCTGCTGTTGAGATTCCTCCTTGACTGCTGCAACATCTCAGCTGGGATACTGTGTTTACACAACCAAGAACTCTGGATGAGTTAAAACAGAGAATTCAAGATGAAATTCACAGTGTATGAAAGTTTGTAGTTCAAATTTGTCTGTGAAATTAAACAGATTAAATTCTGCAGGGGGAAAATGTCACTTGTGTGAGTTCAGATGTTTGTGCGTATGCGTGTGATAGTTGTAAATAGTTGTTTAAAGTCTTAAGGAATTATGTACTGGATTGATAATAAATGACTAATGTATACAATTGCTACTTTGTAGTGAATAATGTCACTTTTTCTAGTAAATTGTAAGTTGATTTCTTGAGAAAGAAATGGTGATTGTTGAGTCAGTGTGTTTGACGCACGTGAAGTTTGTTGGCATCTCTCAAAACTTGTTTAATGACTGTTTGAATCAAATCAAGCGATCATATTTATTTACATTTTGGATTTCAAACTGGCTCCAGTTCGGTGGAGCAGGAAAACAGATTTGTCGCAACTTGCTACACTTTTTGTGCCCTTTTAACCAATGAGAAGTCAAGTTTGAAAAAGTGAAGTGATAATTGCTTAAAGTTGATTTGGAGGAAGAGTGTATTTTCCCACAGGGGTGACTGGCAAATATGGAGGATTCCATCAGTACAGGTCTATAGTAAAATGACCAGCAATGCATTTTTAAAGCAAAATTACCATCAAAAAATTTTATCTGTAGTTGAAAGTATACAATTGCTTTCAAATTATTTAAATTTCAGCATAAGATAACCCATAGAGGTCAATATGCCACTAAACAAAATCAACCAAAAACCAACATGAAAGAACTTTCATGGCATTCATCTATATAATATTCTATAATTTCTTAAAGAAATTAAACTATTTCAAAATATCACTACAACATAAAACACATGTTTTTACTGCATTTAAGTAATTATGTCTGTAGAAACATGTATATGCACAAAAGATGAGTACCATCTACCGTGTATTCAATTGTGAAAGATGAAAATAATATTTTTATTAATTCAAAGCTCCCAAGAAAATTGAATTTTGGCATCAGACGACCCATAAGGAGTTGATATGCCATTAAACAAACAAATCAATCAACAAAATACCTCAATGATAATGTTATAAATATGTGTATACTAGGACAGAAGAACAAATGAAATAACAATACCACTGGGAAGGTGAAAGGAAAATATGACAAGGATTGTAAATATAAAATTGTTTTGCGTTGCCAATACAGTGGATACAAGCAGAATATCTCTGAATGTAGGTGAGAGAGGCAGCTTTAAATAAAGGGTGTAGTTACTAAGTCCTGGAGTTGATGTATTTGTCAGGCTGATTGACTAAGGTCATGTTGGTGACACTGAGAGTGGCCTGGGGTGGATTAGTGAAGCTTGTCATTTGTATCAAATCTGATTCAGTTGTTTACAGGTGGCTTTCTTAAACCAAATGTGGTTGCTCCTAGACTCGTATTTTTTTTTTTTTTGCAGCAACTGTTACATGTATAAGTAATACTCTAGTTATCCCCACTTCCACACTAAGGAACTCCCTATGAAGAATAGTGATCTTCCTGTAATGTTAACGAAGCAATAAAACCCTGTCATTCTCCACTCTGTCGTTGTCTTCTATTATTATAAAATGCATACAAGGAACATGGTATCAGCGGTAGGATTCAAAGAGACTTGTGCCACAAACATTTGTGATTTGCTTCTTTTATGTTGTGCTTAATTTAATTTTTATTTTAAGGGGATTTGTTTTGTAAGTTGGATGTGATGCTTGGAGCCCATGCACAGAGGACAACACTTTTATTTTTGGTTTTGTTTTCCCATCCAGCCAGCATGTAGAGTGAATCAGAAAGCAACCTAATTTTACAGTACAAGGTCAGGTCATTTGATATGTAAGGTTTGAAATTTAATAGCCATAAAGTTAATAATTTCTCTCTTTTAAATTGTAAAGAGTCAAAATATATTCTAACAAGTAACCCCCATAAGTAATATCTGAATTTCAATACCTAAAAAGAAAAGTGTAAACAGTATTTTTACTATTCTAAAATGACTAAATAAGGCAATGTAATTATAACAGACCTATTGCTATAGGTCAGCTATAAATTCCTGTTGTTAGTTTTATGTCTTAGATAGAAATACGACTTTGTGTATTTTTTTAATCAACGTATGGATTTTTTCTTACTCTCATTAAATCAGGTAAAGGAGATTGTTTAACTTACATAAGTCCCAATGGGGAAATTTTTCAGGAATTTTTTTTTTTTTTTCCTGATCTTGTTGAAAACGATGAATTCCAGAAATGTTAGTGCATGGAAAGAAATGTGATGAAAATATAAATTAAAGAAATCATCCTATTATAATTGGGCTTATCCCTCCCTTCATTAGTTTGCACGACCATTACACCCTGCCAATACTTCATAAATAATAGACTATTCCGTTTTTTTGATCACATGGAAAGAGAGGAAAAGACACTACAAGGTTTCAGTGACAAAATGAATGAATGAAAGAAAGAAATAAAGAAAGGTAGTTTGGTAGGTTTAATGAGTCCTGCCAATACCTCTTAGTCTTAAATAATGTACAATTCCGTTTTGATAAACTAGTAAATACAGTGTAACACGGATATAAGAGAGTTGTCGGGACCGGTGAAGAAGTCTCTTATATCCGGGTTTATCTTATATCCGGGTTTGGTCTATTTTGTTTAGGTAAGTATGGCTCTAATTTGGGACCAGATAAAATCTCTCTTATATCCGGGTTTCTCTGTACAAAGCAGAAACTCTACTTGGGTTGAAAGAAAGAAAGATTTTTGACTTGGTATGGTTAACACTTAAACAGGGCGGAGAGGAACCCGGCGGGGTGGTTGACTGCCCCTGAACCCGTTTATGCGGGTTCAAAGAGGGAATATTTTTAGCCGAACCTACGGGCTCGGAGATCCCATGTTAAACCCGGCCTTGTGCCACATGTAAGCCTCGTGGGGAGGTAGCTATCACTTGGTATGGTTCGTTAGCAAGCTTATCTGACTAGAGATCAATTACAACTGAGAAGTGAGTTTTATCTTCACTAGGTGCTCCACACATTCGGCCTTGTGTCATATCTAAGTTATGCGTAGGAAGTCGCTAAAAAAAGAAAAAAGGCTGACGGTAGGAAGATAGAAATCGTTTCGGTTTATGTTAGTGAAAATGGAAAGTAAAAGTTGTCAATTTCAATTTTCAAATCTTTTCATTTCTGTGCCTACATTTAGGTGAATTACTACGGATATTGTACAACTCGCCGTGTAAACTCGATCATTAATTTGAGTATTAAGAAGAATATCCATCAGAATATTAAAATAGGAGAACCGTGAAAATTTTCACGGGTCTTTCTAAGAACAGAATGTCTTTCTTTTTTTTTTTTTTTATGTTGTTAAATATAAGAAATGGACAAAGTCCGACAATTTATTTATAAAAGACATTTTTATGTTTAACGTTCTTTTTACAAGTAAGTAAATGCTCTGTTTATAATAAACATTCAGGCCGGTAAATGTTACTGTTTATTATAAAGAGCATTTACTTAAATACTTGTATCTATAAAATAAAAAGAACGTTAAACATAAAAATGTCTTTAAAATAAATGTTGTTAAAATAAAACAGGAGTATGTTTCTTTTTTTTATTATTTCATGTTTAAACTAAAAAAATACCCCCGCTGCCACGCAAACACACAAATCCGACTTAAGTCTTAAGACAATAATATTTTAAAATTAACTACTAAGCCAAAATGTGGGATATCTGTATTTCTGCTGGTATTTACGAAAGAAAAGAGGTTTATAATTTTGAATTTTGAATTAAAAAATATTTTCTGACCAAGAACTGATTATCTCCCTTGTTTCTTGTTTAAAATATTTAAAGCTGAAATTTTGAAATATATTTTCTTCTTAACTCTCAATTCTGACATTGGACGAAAAAAATGTAAGTGTTACTATTTAACATTCATCCAATTTATTTGTTTACTACAATCCGAAATCCTAACAGTTTTCGAATTAATGTTTAGTTTAGGGATATTTTTTTTTTAATCAATATTTGAGGAATTTCATAAAAATATTTCTCGATATATTTTTTTTATCATAAATTTTTTCTTATACATTTGCAATTAGGGTTGCTTAGTTTATAAAGGGCGAAAATACAAATTTAAAATATTGTAAATTTAATTCCTGTGTAGATGAACATATTCCACAAAAAAAGTAATAAAAAAAAGAACTGTCTTTTCCAATAATAAAGTACGGTGGCAGATCCATTTTTTTTATGAATTAATTAAAATAATTTATCTTTTTGATATATCATTATTTGGCTAATTTTACAATCTAGTTCGTTATTTCAAGTTTCATGGGACTTAGATACAAATAAAATAAATAATACATAAATAAAAATAAAAGTCACGGAAAAGATGTTTCTAAAAATTTATAAAATTAAAACAAAAAAAGTAACTTTTTTTTTTTTTATTGCAAATAAATGGAAAATCGTGTCTTAGTAGCAATTTTATTTTTTATTTCTCTCCATTGAAAAGTACGGAAGCTTAAAGAGCAAAAATAAAATGCATTTTTTTTCTCCATCACTAGAAACTAATTTGTGGTGTTAGTTAATTAATAATTTGTGGGTCATGTTTTTAACATTCATTAAATTTCCTCTTGAATAATAGAGGGAAAAAGCAACAACCCTTAGTAAAACCTTTTCCCCAAGCGGTCAGTCTTGCATTTTTTAGATTCAAGATTTTTTTTTACAGCTTTGTCTGATGAAGATTCTAGTGTTGTCGAAAGTTTGAAATAATAAACAAATGTCCATAAGGCATAGAATTTTTAAAGGTGTTTTTTCGTTAACTCTCTAATCCCCACCTTAAGCAAGAACTGATGTGTTAGTTAAATTTAAAGGAATTATAGAACATTTCTTCTTCTAAACAAGAATGTATTAAAAATACAAAGAAAATTTTGATGTTTAGTCATTTAATAAGATTTTCTAAATGTGAAATACAACGGAAAAACAAATATTGTTTACAACAATATAATTATTTACTTACACAATGAAAGTGGAAAAAAAATCAACTTTCATGCTTGAAGAAATATTTTTATTGAATTTGCTAGCTTTTTATAAAACAATTTCGATTAATTTATTTATTTATATATTTTGAATGAATGAATGAATGAATGTACGCAAATTTTAAATGCATTTTTAAAAAAAATTACATCAGGAATTTATTCACTGCGTTACAGAAGACGGTGATCGGCAAAGTTTGTCCCTACGACACAAATGTTCATTATCCAATAGAATCTTTCATAATCAAATTCTCAGTACCAGCAAAATAATTTAAACCGCTTTCATTAAATTTACATTATTCTCTTTTAATAATGCTTAAAACGGTCATAATTATGAATTAATATTTTCACTACACAGTTGGGAAAATGTAAGTATATATCTATATCTCCAAAGATTCTCTAAAACTTCAAAAACATGAAAGGAAGCATACCATAATAAAAACATGCCCCTAAAAAACTTAACAAAGATTTTTGATGATAATACTTTGTTTTTATTATTATTAAGAGGAAGGACTAAAGGAGTTTTTGATTATTACATGATATTTTTTGTATCTTTTTTAGAACGTTCGAAATTTTGGTTAGAATTCTTGTTTTTCTTGTGTCAGCAGGGTGGGAGACAAAGATTAGTTTAGGAAATTTTAGCGTGTTTTTTTTAGTAATGAAAAACACATTTATCTGGAAATTCTTGCAAAAATCAAATGATTGTCTGATTTTAATAAAACTTTCAGGGCTTATTCACAGATGAATGAAATTATTTTAGAAATGTTTCTTTTTTTTTAAAAATTATGTTAAAAACATTTTTTTTTTTTTTTTTTTTACATCTGTTACCCAACCACTTATGAAATTTTGAGAAATTAAATTTTTTATTGTGTAGATTGATCTCAGGCAAGTCATGGAGCCTGGAACCAGTTTATGCTTTTTTTTCCTCAATTCTTCTTTAACTGTAGTGCACCATGTCATTTTAGGATGACCACTTGGTCATATGCAGCCTTGCAGTATCCAGTTTAGAGTAATTTTATCTGGCTGACTATCAGTTAGTTGCAAGTATGACCAATGAATTGTAACCACCTATATACCACCATTACACTAAGGCTTCTAGAATTTTCATATCACTTCTTCATTCTTGATTCTATCTCGCCAAGGAACCTTCAGGATTTTGCTATGACATCTTAAATGTAACACATCTAAGAGTTGGATTTCCAAGTTTCACAACTATATAAGGTAGTTGAGAGGACAATAGTGTTATAAAATTTGAGCTTCACTTGGAGACTAATATTATTTGAAGACAAGACAGTATGAAGTCATTAAAAGACCCTATTATTAGCTTTTCCAATATGATTTTTAACTTTGATTACTAAATACAGGGTGTTTCAAAAAGAATATGCCAAAATCATCACGTGATGTGTCAAAAACGAAAAACATTACAAACCTCTAGCATGAACACATGTGTTGTATATACATTCAAGTTTCATTTCATGTTTTATAAGTGCTCAATGTGGCCACCACCGGCAGCGCGGACAACATCAGGCCGATATGAGAATTCCTACCAAACGCGCCTCAGCATGTCACGGTCCACCGTGTTGATTGCAGCTGTTATTCGATTTTTCAAGTCATCGATACTTGCTGGAAGTGCTGGAACATAAACTTGGTCTTTAACATAACCCCACAAGAAAAAGTCACACACAGTGAGGTCCGGAGATCTGGCAGGCCAAGCACAGACGGTCATTAGCACCTCTCCTCCTAATCCATCGCTGAGGAACGTTTTTATTCAGATAAGCTCTAACCCTGAGATGCCAATGGGGTGGTGCTCCATCTTGCTGAAAAATGAAGTCATTCAAATCTGCTTGCAGTAAAGTGAACAGCCATTTTTGGAGCATTTCGATATAGGTTTGTCCTGTTTGTAGCTGCACCGGAAGTTATACTAACGACAGTGGTGAAACTGACAGCCAATCAAACTTTGATAACTACTCTATCAAATAACCACTGATTCAGTCCACTACAATGCTATAGACCTGAAAAAACAGCGTAATGATTTTGGCGTATTCTTTTTGAAACACCCTGTATAATCATTTATAAGTTTTGGTATGTTGTACTTCTACATTAGTTTCAGGGATGCAGTATTACAGGATGATTATTTGATTTGATCCAATCATTCCTGTCTAACCGTAAAATGAAGGTTGTCTTGAATGGGTTCTCTTCCAGTTCCTTCCATATGAACGCTGGTGTTCCTCAAGGTTCTATCCTTGGTCCTACATTATTTCTGATTTTCATCAATGATCTTCCTGACATAATCAGTTCTCAAATAGGCATCTACGCAGACAACACTACTATTTACTCCTATCTCAATAGTAAATCCGGCATTGCTGACAAAGTTAAACTGGCTGTTGGTCTCAAAAACAACTTCCAATCTGTGGTTGACTGGGGCAGGAAATAGCTTGTGAATTTTAGTGCATCCAAAACAAAATTGCTTTCATTTACCCACCATAGAGAAACCTCCCTGCCTCTTATCAGCATGGTTGGTGCTCAACTCCACAAGAGCGCCTCACTGCGCCTTCTTGGTCTCACATTTTTCACTGACTTGAGGTGGAACAACAACATTGGATCAATAGCTGCATCTACCAAAAAGAAAATTGGTTCTCTGTGTCCTGCCAGAAGGTTTTTCTCGTCTGAGTCCGTCCTTCACATCTACAAATTTATCGTTTGTCCATGCATGGAATACTGTTGCCATATATGGTCTGGTGCCCCTGCTGTTCATCTCGAAGTTCTTGACAAAATCCAAAGACGAATATCCTAAGTGATCAGCCTTGACTTGGGGTCTTGAACCCAGTCACTTTGTCACCAATGTAATGTGGTTTTCCTCTGTCCTTTCTATAAACATTTTTATGGCATCTGTTATGACGAGCTGTTTTCACTGGTGCCTCGACTGCATGAATTTGTGTACTACTAGATTGGTATCTCATCCCATCATTTTCACTGTTGAAACAGTTAAATGTAAGCGCTTCTTCTCACACACTTCCCAACAGTAGAACTCCCTCCCTCTTACTTGTTTCCCTGATAACTATAATCTTGAAAAATTTAAATGTGATGTCAATCGACATTTTCTGTTGCCTTGATTTCCATTCTTCTTTTTATCCTTTCCTCACACACACACCCTCCATACCCAGTCTTTTCCCTTACTTACACTTTCTGTAGCTTCTTGCATACTAGTGGCACTTCCATCTTGCTTGGGGTGAAATGGTTAAAAGAAACAAAAAATATTGGCTCATCTGCACATAGGCCACACATATGTCTTCCATTCATACTTGCTGAAGAATGAAGATCAACCATTATGTACAACATGCCAAGCTGCACTCACGATGAAACACATTTTAATTGAATGTACTCACTTAGCACCTGTGAGATATAACTACTATAAGCAAACCAACATGAAAAAACTATTTGAAAATACTGACACCATCAACATAAAGCCCTACCTTAAAGAAATAGGTTTATACCAAAATATATAACACCTACAATAGATCATCTACAAACTATATATATCTATGAAACATACATTTACCCAGAAAGTATAAAATTATGTACAAAATATCAGTAGTTGAAGGCATAAAATTCTGTACAAAATATTTAGATTTTGGCATTAAATAACTCATTGGGGTTGATATGCCACTAAACTAAACAACCAACTCTCAGGACGATGTTTTAGTTCTAGGACAAAGTGCTTGAAAAGCAGCTTTTATCTTTGCTTCCTGTGTAAATTGAATGCTGTCACACAATTATTACTTTTCATTCGATAGTGTTTTTTTTTTCTTTTTGTGTGTGTGTGTGTATTGATACAACTGGAAACTGCTGTCCAATTTCATTGTGCATTGTACAGTGAGAAGAAAAGTAAATAAACAAATAGATGACTTCCAAAACTTCTTAATCAAAACAAAACCAAGAGAAATATTTAATACTTACAAATAAATAACAACAGAATTACTTATCTCCTGAATCTCTGGTAATAAATTCATATTTTTAATCTTCTGATAGAATTTTTTTCATTTTTGTGCCATTTTTGACAAACACTCACAACTACTTAGAAATTTAATTTTCAAAAAGCAAAAGAAACATGTCCCTTCAGAGTGTGAGGACTCACAGTTCTTCACAGATTCCAGTTTTGTGAATTGACTTCTTGGAAAAGATATTGGATTGGTTTCCCATTGCCTTCTCTATGGTTTTGAATTCAGTGTTCTCTTTTTCCTAGATTGGCTGCCATGCAAGGCTAGAGAGTTCAATCTACTTTGAACCCATAGCTGAGTGGGGAGAAGACCTGAATGTATACATGTTTACATATAAGTTTGGTCTACCCAAACCCGATTATTGACATAGGAATGAAGGGTGACTTTTGGATGTTTCTTTTTTTAATGCGCAATTTATATGGTATCTTCTTCCATTTTTATTTCAATAAAAATTTCTATGATTTGATAGTGACGTTATTATTCATAAACTGCTCATTTAGAAGAGTTGAAATGTTTCTTTATGTTTCTTCATGTAGAAATCACGTCAGACTTAATTTCCCAACTATAAAGGAAAGGAAAGTAAACTGTAAATACACTTACAATATATGACTAATATTGTGTTTATATGACAGGGACATACTAAATTATTGTTAACACCGAATCTCTGATGATAGGAAATCAAGTTTCACCAAAAAACAGACTACTGGTTTTCTCATTACTGTTATTGACATGACAGTTGAGTAAAACCTGGATCTGGTAAAGTTGCAGAGAGGCCTGTATATGGATATTCAAACTGCTCTGCTGCTAATGAGGAAACCCAAATGTGACTAAGGGATATTCTGTGAAATTGATTAGGAATATATCGCCTATGTTATATGCTCTCTTCAGCTTCCTGCCAAAGCACTCTGGTGAAACGTGTCATGAATAAGAATATTATTTTTCTTTCTTTCTTAAAAGCTCCACATTCTCCACACAGAATTGTCGAATGAGACAATAGATTAAAGCATTGGTTTGTGAATTTGGTGATGTAGTAATTGTGAGTTCAATTCCTGGGTCAGGCAGCATGTATCTGGACTCTGAAATGGAGCGATAACTCAACAGTACTAAAATAAGAACAAGATTGATTCCTTTTCTATGGCTTATCAACCCTTTGCAGGTTATTTAAAGCCAGATAATATTTTTAGATTGAAGGAATTTTTTTTTTCTTTGAGATAATAGTGGTTTAGTGATACAAGTCTTACTAATTAATCCATAGCTGGGGGAGAAGAGGTGGATCCATACCTTTCCCAAGGGTATTTACGCATAAGTAAATATAACACACCCAACTGGAATTGGGACTTTGCTCTCCAATTAACAATTTCAAGTGATTATGCATTATACTACCTGCACACCCAAGCTTACAGCACCTAATAATCTCAATTGCTCACCCATCTAGTTACTAAGTTCAACATTGCTTAACTTCAGTGATCATACAGGAACTGGTCCTTCAATGTGATGTAGCTGTCAGCCAATATCTCTAGACATGGGGTTTTGAACAACAAAAGATTAAATAACAGGTTCAGTTCAAAGTTACCTAGATCGAACTATACCTGATGAAGGCAGGAGGGCACAACAGTCGAAACACTGTGATAACAACAACAAAGATGAGGACAATCTTTTCGCACATAAATAATTATTTTTCTTGTTCTAAATATTGTTAAAGTTCAATATTTACATTCTGTCACTGGATCTAACTAATGCTTTTATCCACTGTGCCATGTCCTTAAGGACACATGGCACAGTGGATAAAGGTGTTGGTTAGATCCATAAGGACACATGGCACAGTGGATAAATGCGTTGGTTAGATCCAATGACAGGACACAAAGAGTTGTGAGTTTAATACCTGGTTAAGGCAGTGGAGAACTTGGAGAGGGGAATTAACAGGAGATAACTGATAAATGACATCCATTAGACATGACATGTGGAACTAGAACAGTCTACCCCAGTGAGTGAAATAAAGGGTTCAGTTTGACATTTCAACCACCTGAAGAAAGCTGGAGTGTACAACAGCTGAAACATTGTGATAAATATGGCAACAAAGATGAGGACAATAGTTCAAATAATGTAAATAGTGTGCATAATACCTCATCTCAGAAATATAGGCAGTTAAAATTATATAAAGGAAGAGAAAGTAAATTGTGATTTAGTTTATAATATCTGACAAATATTGTCATTAGAGAAATGTGTCAAATTATTGTTTGCAAAAATATTTTTCTTGTTCTAAATAGAGTTAAATTTGTAAAAGAATTACTACGATATTGAAATTCAAACAGACTAATTGAATTTATTTAAACAATGAATGTGCATGAATTTTTAAAATATCTTCTATTTTGTTCACAGATAACCCTGTGTGAATCTGAAAAGGCACTTACTTCAACAGATGAAGTAAATATCACTTGAGTGGGTCTTTGATTTCAAACCTGGTCTGATTTTCAAGGTTAATTATCAAGGTAAAAAGAAGTGTTTGGGTAATTTCAAATTGAACATTCCAAAATATTTGTATTTATAAAATTACAAGTACAAAAGGAATAAAACTTCTTTTTTTTTTCTGTTGATGCGTACAATAGAGAATTTAACACAAGTGTAAATTAAAAACATAATTTGTCAACAAGCCTTGGAATGAAATCCTGTCCTTGTGCTGAAAATGGAATTTCAGCATTTGCAAAATCGGTTTATCAAAAGAAAAAAAAAGTGAGCAAATTTCATATAAAACAAAACAATAAACAAAACCCTGTATTCTTGTGAAAATGCAGAGTAAGAATGTATTATGTAAGTTTGCACACCTTAAATGCAGACATTCGAACACACCCTTGAGGGGAACCATAATTTTGTAATATTTGTGGATGCCTTTGTGTTTCAAAGACACTGGCCAGAACGATTATTCTTTTTTGGAGAAACGTCCATCTATGACATCATTATTCCAATCACTCCTTTCATTAACCTTTAGCACTCTGTAGGTAACTATTTTGGCCAAGCAAAATATTAGTCCTGCCAATGCAAATTGAATTTGAATTTCTTGGTTGTGTAGTCATAGCCTTCTATGGCAACACTTAAAACACTCTTGACTGAAATTGAGAGTGAGGCTACTGCAATTTGAAATATATAGAACTAATATATAAAACACTATATTTTGAGGGGATTCCATGTACAATGAAAGGAGAAGTAATATTTATAAATGATGCAGAGTGCTAAATGTTAAATATTCTGGAAAGTTCCTTCCACCCACTCAAGTTGTCAGCATTCTAGGACAAAGTCTTTCATTACTGCTACAATCCATTCTGTATTGAAAATAACATTTACATGATATCTTTCTAAAGTTTTCATCTGTGGACTGTTATTTACTTGTGAAAATAAAACCTTCATCTACCCACACCCCTACAAAAAGAAGTGTTCACCTGTTTCTAGTACAAAACTGTTTTTGCCCGCTATGTTAATTCTACACTCACTTGCAACATATCTAATAGTCTGGCAATGATTATTATCAAAATAACACATATTCATATGTAATACATTTCAAAATGGAACATGCCAAAAGCAGACTGATTTGCAATTTTGACACAAGATTATTATTGTTCACAACTTTGGAATGTCTGATGTGACTGAATAAAATCGGATTATAATTTTTCTCTTGTCTCTGACTTACGGATATAACATGACCTTTTAACTTACGTCTTCATTGTCTTTCAAGTTCGACAACGCATTGAATATTGGCATTATGAGTTTCAAAAGAGGCATGAAAAATATTTATAGCAATGACGAAAAGCTCCAGTTAGCAGAACTGGTTGAAAAATATAAAATTGAGTATGACACAGAGGTGGAAAATAACAGGGGGAAGTTGAAGTATGATTTAAAACGAAAGAAGTATGTGCCAATAAGACCAACGTGGGGGTATATTTCTAGGGCTGTTCGGGAATTTTATGTTGATCTGAAACATTGTGCAAGCAATGATCCAAGTTTTCGTAAAGCCCTTAAAGTCGCAACCCGAGCTCACAATGACTTGCCATTGTTACGTGACCCGGTGACGCACCCTGCTCATAAAGTCCGAGCGGCTGGAGGTGGGCGGAAACGGAAAGCACCAGAGGTACGCGAAGCACTTTTCTCGTGGTTTGTCAATGTGCGCGAATCGCTCGGGGGCCATCTGCCAAAGCATTTATTTAAATTGAAGGCCCAACAGTTTTATTTAGAATGGTTGATGCAAAACCCTGTACAGCCCGATGAACAGTTGAAATTTGGAAATAAGTGGATCCGAGACTGGGAGAAAGAATATGGTATATCGTTGAGAAAACCGGATGAATGTTATTCTATCAAGAAGGAAAATGAAACTGTCATACACGATATCAATGAATCCGATAGTGACGACAGCTGTAGGGAAAGTATAAAAATAATAGAACAGCCAGACTGTCCGTCACAAGAGCAAGAAATGAAAGTTTTACATGGTACAGTAGCATTAGAAAATAAATGTCATGATGCAAGTATCAATAAAGATGCCAGGTTTCTGGATGCCATGAAAACGTTGCTTAAGCAACATGAAACCAGTGAGCTGTTTCTTCCGTACTTAAAGAAAATTGAAAATGCTTACAACGAGGCTCAGCACAGCGTGAAGAAACGAATTGAAGATAAAACGAAAGAATAAAACTGTGTTCATTCTTCTAAAAGCATAATTTTTTTGTCTTTCATCATATCTTTTGTTTCAATAATTGTCTCTCCTTGAGTAAAAATAAAAAGAAATTTCTTCTCGTATTTCAAGTGTTTTAAGATTCGTTTTTTTTTTTATATCCACCAACGGGATGAAATTTATGAATTAAAATTTATTGGAAATTAGAATCTGTAGGAAAATATGAAAGGAGTGAATTCATGTTGGGGGAAACAAGGGGTAATGGACAGGCTGTGGGGTGGACAAGGAGGAATGGACAGTGGTGCATTCAGGTTGGGGAGTGAATGGGCAGTAGTAGTCCATTCAGATTGGAGGACAATTAAGGGAGAACAGGCAAAGAAGAGAGAGAGAGTCACAGCAGGAATTAAAAAGAAACTGAGTAGTGACGCGTGAGGCCTCTGCTTCAAAAACTGCAGTATGTCAGATGGTGCATTATTTTCGGAACAGAATGTACTAAGGGAATCTCTTTACAAGATAGCGAATCTCGGACAATAGGAAAGTGAATATTGCCAGAAGACTGCTGGTTTTCCTGTTGCTTTTATTGACAGGACAGTTGAGTAAGACCTGGATCTGGAAAAATTGCCGAGAGGCCCATATATGGATATTTCAAGCTGTTCTGCTGCTAACAGGAAAACCTGAATGTGACTAAATAGCTTCGGCAGACATGTCCACACATGACTCTGGGCCGCTTTTGCGTCTATACGGACACATGTTAGCCACAAAATTATAAGGGATGTTCACTGAAATTGGTTAGGGATATTTTGCCAATATTGTATGTTTTCATGAATTTTAAATGAAGTAAGATTTGAGACTGGGTATGAATTTTTAATAAACCTATGTTTGATTTTGGTGGGATAGATGTAATGACAATTTTGATAGCTTTCTTTCTAAATATTTAAATAGAAATTTCCTGCACATCTTTTCTTTTTTCTTTTTATGTGCCATGTCCTTTCAGGACATGGGTGATCATGGCTCTCCACCTCCTTCTATCCCTTGCAGCTCTCAACAAGTTCCTTCCCTCTGCTTCCTCCCCCAGACCACGTTCTGTCATCCACTTGCTTAAGTCCGCCAGGTATGTCATGCATTGTGTTCCCTTGTCTCTCTTTCCCTCTATTCGACCCGTGAGTATCAGATTCTCCAGGCCCCCTTTCTTCATTATGCATCCCAGAAACTTCAGCTGCCTCTTCCTTGTTTGCCATCCAAGGCTATAGAACCTGCTCTGTCCTGCTATTTACCCATAGCTGGGGGGAGAAGAAGAGGACTCATACTTTTCCCAAGGGTATTAGCATGTAAGTGAATGTAATGGATCTGACTGGAATTCAAACTTGACTCTCTGATTTCTCAATCCAAGTTGCAATCCATTACTCCACCATATACAAAGTTGTATTTCTGAGATATGAAAATCACAACTATGAAACAGATGAGCTGAATTTAGAGCTGACCTATAGCAATTGGACTGTTATAATAGTAATTGACCTATTATTTACCAAATTGGCTTGACTGATGAAATCAGGAAAAACTTAAAATTTATTTTTAATATCAATAAGTTTTCATATTAGTCAGTTATGTGCCATGCATGATACATGCTTAGGTGATCATGTATCTTTCAATACATGACTGACGAGGCAGATTTTTTTCTCACAGTAGGTTGCTATTTCTTTCTGTGGTAAATCAATTGCCATCCAAGGCTATAGAACTCGGTCTGTCCTGCTATTTACCTGTAGCTGGGGGAGAAGAATAGGATTCATACCTTTTCCAAGGGTATTAGCATGAAAGTGAATGTAATGGATTCGACTGGAATATGAGCGTGGCTCTCCAATTCTTCAATCTGAGTTGCTATCCAATTCTTCACTGTGCCTCCTAAAGTCAGTTATGTGCCATGTGTGATACACGCTTAGGCAATCATATATCTTTTGATACATGACTGATGAGGCAGATTTTTTTTCACACAGTAGGTTGCCATTTCTTTCTGCGGTAGACCAATTACCATCCAAGGCTATAGAACTCAGTCTCTCCTGCTATTTACCCATAGCTAGGGGGAGAAGAAGTGGATTCATACCATTGCCAAAGGCATTCACATGTAAGTGAATGTAATGGATCTGACTGGAATTTGAACTCGGCTCTCTGATTTCTCAATCCAAGCCGCTCTCTATAATTAACAAATTACACAGCCACATCTTTTGGAAATTCATGCTTATTGCATATTCCTTTGATTCAAATTAAAAATTACACAAATACAGGCGGGGAGAAGCCATATCCTTGTAACATTTGTGATTCTAAATAATTCTCCTTGCCGGATTTGAAAGTCCATAAGAGAATACACACTGAAGAAAAATCTTATTCTGGTGGCATTTGTGGTTTTAAATGTTCAAACCTCAGGAACTGACACATCTCCAGGTTTGGCAATGTTGTTTAGCAGCTGTCTGAAGCATGAATCCTTCCCAAGTCTATGGAAGATCTCAGCTATCTGACCTGTCTTCAAATATGCACTCATCTATCGCAATATCAACCCATCAGCCTCTTTAATATCATCAGCAAATTATTTTAGGCTATGATCATCAAGAATGCTGTTGATCACAACAGAAACAACCTCCTGAGCAACAATCCATATGGACTTTGCTCTGCTGATGTAATCATAGCACAGGCACAATGAATGATGTGCTTGCTAATAAATTCACCATGAGTAAACCTCTAGCAAGATAATGAATTCATCACAAGTAACTCTCTACCTTGTGGCTCTTGGATCTTGTATTAGGTGAAGAACAGCATTATATATAAAGAAAAATCATATTCTATTGTTTTCAAACAATTTCTTTTTTTACAAGATGCCAAAAAAAGATATATTTTTTTGATGTGTTGGGAACAAAGCTTTCTGATAGTTCTACTTTAAAAAGACACACTGGTGAGAAACCATATCCTTGTGAAGCATGTAGATACTAGATAAATTTACAATTAAAAAGTCACATGCTAGCATACAATAACTTATGCAAAAAAAAAAAACAACACAAACTTGATCATTTGTACCTGTAAAAAGACAGTGTCAAAAGAACAGTTTTTCCCTGAACATTGCTATTATTTTAACTACCTTTAATCTTTGGCAACATTGATTACAAAAAATAAATGTGTTTTATGGTTGTGTTGAAATGTGTGCTAATGTATGCAATAAAATACTGGTATTTCTTAATATTTTCATTGACAAACAAAAGATAGCTATTCTTGTTTTATTTAAAGAATTTACAATAAGTTTCCTTCAAGCTATGTGATGCTAACTAAAATATATCATGAGTAAAAAAAAAAAATATGCAAGCGAGTTAGACAATGACATCATAATTTCATTAAGCAAGGGGACCCCAAAAGGTCATAATCTGGCTCTGTGTATGGTGAAAAATTTTTCATCAATTCTAGGAAAATTATTAATTCATAATAATGACTGTTTATACATTAACGATTACTAAAAAAAAAAAGAGTAAGGGAAATTTTGAGAAAGAGCTAGAAAACATAGACCTTCCTTCCTCCCCCCTCAAGACAGTTTTTCTCATGACACTGCCTTTTAACTATCTTCACACTTCAGTAATGTTTAATGTTTTAAAAAGAAATGATTAGAATTGTAATAAAACCTGAACATATGAAAGTGAATTTAAACATTTTCTTTGTTCTTGAGAAATGGCAACAAAAATAATAAAAACTATTTATTTATTTATTAGATTGTTTATTTACACTATTGTTTATTGTAATAGTTGCAAATCATCAGTAACTGTCAATTAATTCAAACTTTATAAAATGACAATCAGGATTTACTTAGAATTGATTCACATATTTAATCATACTTATTATAAAACCCAAGTTGTGTGTGTGTGTGTCTGTTCGTTTATATATTGGATCGGATTTCCTACATTTTTCAACCGATTTCAACAAAACTTCACAGGACTACGTAAAATTACCTTGCGGTGGTTCTGACAGCGCCAAAAATTGGAAAAACACAATTTTTTTGCACAAAATCAATTTGAAAACACGATTAAGAGGCATCGCGAGAATGAAAGGGGGACAACTCATATCGAGTTATACTTATTATAAAACCCAGGTTGTTTGTGTGTGTTCGTTTATATATGGGATCGGATTTCCTACATTTTTTAACCGATTTCAACAAAACTTCACTTTTTTTTGGCAGGTAGTGTTTCTTATTGTCTTGCACACTTTTTTTTTTTTTTTTTACATTCAGAATGTTTTAAAATTCCATTTACAAGACAATTGTTTATAATAAAATTCTATTCAATCGGTAGTCTCATAACGATTGAAAACAATGTTTTTGTTTGAGTTTGGGTTTGACCAATTCATAAAAGAAAAAACAAAACAAAAAAACTAATTAAGACATGTGTGTCCATCAACCTTAAACAATAATCTTTGTCAATTTTATTTTTCAGTCTTTATGATGGTCGATACTCGATATATCTCTTACTGTTACATCCCCGGGCAACGCCGGGCTCTACTGCTAGTAATTTAATAAATGTTTATAAATTTATGTATAAAAAATTGTTTTCATATTTATTTCTTTATAAATTAGTAAATGATAAATATTGCATTGCATTAGTTTTGTATTAGTTTTTAGAATGTTGTAAATATAAAATAATTCCTGTAAATAAGAATAATGTTTAATATTTTTGTTGTAAATTCTCAAGAAAAAATGTCTAAATTCACTTTCAGCATCTGTTTTATCCCAATTATAATTATTGCTTTTTAAAACAATAAACATTGCTGAGGAGTGAAAGTATTTTTTTAAGGCAATTCACCCCAAGCAAGGCAGGAGTGCCACTAGCATGCAAGGGGTTATAGAGGATTGAGAACACGACTAAAGAGGCATGTTTGAAGAAAAGTTAGAGAAGGACGAGGAACAAGCTGAGGGTGTCAGATGTCGATTGACATTACACTTGAATATTTGAAGATTATAGTCATCGGGGAAGCAAGTAAGGGGAAGGGAGTTCCATAGACGGGAAGAGTGAGAGAAGCTGTTTGAGTAGAAGAGTTATATTTAATCGTTTTGACAGTGAAAGGGTGGGACCAAGATGCCAGCCTGATAGCTCACTTTAATTCATGTAGTCCGGGAACCAGCGAAAGTAGCTTGTTGGAACAGTTGCCATGAAAATACTTGTAGAAGCGACAGAGCGAGGCCACAGCACATCTATGGGATAGCGATTGTACACTAGATGCCAGATCAGGATCCATCATCTTGTATATTTGTCTCTGGATTTTGTCAAGGACCCTGATATATTAAAATAATAGTGGTGTCAAGAAAAAATGGTCCTTTTGACACTCTGTTTTTTTAGGGCACAATGTCCATGATTGCCCCCCCCTTCTAATATACTACTATATAGATACACTGGATAAAATACTACTATATACAGAACCCAAAACAACACAAAAAAGCCACTAAGATGCAAGGGGTTACTGAGTGTTACAGAACAAGGAAAAAAAAAACACTATTAAAGGGAAAAAAAAAACAATAAAAGAACTGGAATTAAGAAGATAATGACTGACATTGTATTTAAATTTTTGATGGTCAAAGTTGAGTGGGCGTGTTCCACAAGCCAGAAGTGCAAGAAAAGAAACTGTTAATATAGAACTTACAATTATATCTTGCAATTTTAACTGTAAAACGATGAGACTTTGCCACCAATTCATCAGAACAATTACCATAAAAGTAGAAAGGGCCCAGAGAAGCTATGTTATGATTGTGGGAAAGGAGATAAAGCTGAAATGTCAGGTCAGGACCAATAACATTGCAGATTCTTTGAATTTTATCAAGAATCTCTAATATATATAACAGGAGCACCAGATCAGATGTAACAGATGAATGATAGATTTATAAATGTGTATGATAGATTCTGACAAGAAAAATTGTCAAGCACAGTGAACTAACTTTCCTACCAGCAGATCTAGCAACTGATTCAATATAATCTTTCCACTTCATGCCAGCAGAAAACATTCATCCAAGAATTACTATTAATGTAATTGTAATGACTTTTCCAGTTGTCAACCAGTGAAGGTTGACTGGCTCTCATTTAAAACCTTGTAAATGTTTAACAGATTTTTACCATTGGGACATTTAATGTGAAAAGAATTGTAAAAATAATAAAAAAGGGAAGGAATTTTTGGTTCAGGCTGTTGATAGTTATATTGATTTATGTTGTCTCCAAAAAACCAAAATCAACAAAGGACTTGATATTAATATTGAAGTTAGACAGCAAAAGTTAATAACTTTAGCAGTTATAAATATTATGTAAATGATTTTGTCATCAATACCAAATGAAATAATGACATCTGTAGACATGGTTTAGTTTGGTTTATTTTGTTTTATGGCAGATCAACCTCAATGGGTTATTTAATGCCAACAACATTTTTAGGATAGATTCATATGAATAGAATATGTATTCTTTGGTTTAGATTGGTTTGGTTTGGTTTGTTTTGTTTTACAGCATATCAACCTCATTGGGTTATTTAATGCCGACAACATTTTTTATTGCTGGTAATATTTTGTTTTGTCAAAAATCTGTTTCTGGTAATATTTTTCATTCAAAATTGTATTGCTGGTAATAATTTTTTTCAAAAAAGTATTGCTGGTAATAGTTAACTATTTGTGCATAGCTGGGACCCTAACAGGTGCTACCACCCTGGGTCAGGTGGACCTGGGAACACCAGCAATTAAGAGGTGGTTCCACGCTCCTGCAAAACCTCCTGATCCGAGGCCTTGCTGCTGGACGTAGTTTATCATCTTACCCAGGATGCCTGTAGACATGGGCTGAATAACCAGAGTGATATACACATTGAGTAACAACATTAGAAAGACTATCGACAGAATTCCAACATCATTCCCTGTATAAAAAAAAAAAAAACCTTAAAGAGGTTGGAAGACCTGCAGCACTGCCATGAGTTAACAAAGGACAGGATGGTTCGGAGAGGACTGATTAGAAATATAAAGTTTGCTGAAGTGACGAATAACTGGTTTGCAGTGTACCTTTAAGTCAAAATGACTCTGATCATGTCATTTAGAAAGCGAAAGACAGTATTAACATTTTCATTTATTTGTTGGCTACAATACGAAATTGAAAGATATTTAAATGAAATAATTTAAGATATATTTTTTTAATTAATGTTTGAAGAATTTCTAAGAAATATTTCTGTATGCGTTTTTCATAATCTTATTTTATACTAGCAGTAGAGCCTGGCGTTGCCCGGGGATGTAACAGTAAGAGATAGATCAAGTATTGACCATCATAAAGACTGAAAAAAAAATTGACAAAGATTATTGTTTAAGGTTGATGGACATGCATGTCTTAATTAGTTATTTTTTGTTTTTTTTTACGAATTGGTCAAACCCAAACTCAAACAAAAACATTGTTTTCAATCGTTATGAGTCTACCGATTAAATAGAATTTTATTCTAAACAATTGTCTTGTAAATAGAATTTTTAAAGCATTCTGAATGTAAAAATAAAGAAAAAAGTGTGCAAGACAATAAGAAACACTACCTGCCAAAAAAAAAGTGAAGTTTTGTTGAAATTGGTTGAAAAATGTAGGAAATCCGATCCCATATACAAACAAAACACACACACACACACAAACAACCTGGGTTTTATAATAAGTATAATTCAATATGAGTTGTCCCCTTTCATTCTGGTGACAGTGATGCCTCTTAATTGTTTTCAAATTGATTTTGTGCAAAAAACAATTGTGTTTTTCCAATTTTTGGCGCTGTCAGAACCACCATAAGGTAATTTTTACATAGTCCTGTGAAGTTTTGTTGAAATCGATTTGAAAAATGTAGGAAATCCGATCCAATATATAAATGAACAGACACACACACACAACCTGTGTTTTATAATAAGTATGATGATACAGGACATCTGAAAAAATTGACATCATTATGAATATCTGAATAGCTATGTGTCCTAGGATAGGGATGGTAAACATGCAGGCTGCACTGCAGCCCACTTAATATTTTCATCTGCACCCTAAAATCTGAGGTATATTTTCATTTACTTTAGTAATGTCTGTTGAGAAAATTATCTTCAGATTGTGTTAGTAGGGTTCACTTCCCCCATTGCACTGAAAGGGGAAAGGAGAAAAGGCCTTTGCCGAGGCACACCAGCTGATGTGTGGGGCCAGAGCTAAATAAAAATTATTATGTTATGTATGTGGGGTAATACATACTGCTGTTAACAATTCTTTCCATGCATGAAAAACATCAAAATGGCTAAAAGAAATAGATTGCGTTATTCCTATTTGATTCCTAACATTCTTAGAATGAAGACTAATACGATAAATCGATATTATAAAAGGAAAGCAACGTTAAAAATCACATTGAATTTATTTTATGTTGTGTATATATAATTTCTTTTTTTTTTTTACTGTCAATAATACAGTATTTTTGGTAATTATCTACATTTGTTATTAACATTTGATATTTACAATGTTTTGAACTTTTTTTAAAAGGATATTTATATAAAGTACTTTTGCGGCCCGGTGAATATACATACCTAAAAAAGGTTGGACAAACAAAATTAAATGTTGAACAATAAAAGATTTATTTTTAGGATTGTAAGAAGTGGGGGTGTGGGATATAGACATGTCCTTTCACATAGACCCAGACAAAAAAAAAATAATCATCATTGTCATTATCTCTGGCACATCTGATCCAACTTCCTGGTAGATTCCCATTGAGATAAGTCCACACAGTCAACTTAGATTTTACACATTGTGTTAAAATTTGAGATCATTTGAGCAAGAACTGGCTGTTATTAGACAACAAAATTATGTCATTTTTGTGGGGAGTGGACACCCTGTAATGTTGATAATCTAAATTAATAAGTTATTATTTCGCCAATTTCATATTACAAACACTCCTCATTTCTGTTTGTTATTTTAAGTTTCCCGGAACTAATATGAATAGTTTTATGAATGAACAATACTCCGACGTCTTACATAAAATGATTTTTACACGTTCATAAAACAATAAACAACTTCTATGTGTGACCAAAGATTTGTAGTGAGTGCGAAAAAATAACACCCTTCACCCACTCCTTTGCAAATTTGCAAGCCTATGTGAGATTTTTGCCTTTCAGAGAAATTAACTGGTGAGCTGAGGAGGAAGGAAAAAGAAGGAAAGACATTCGTGAGTTCATGTGAAATTGTTTTTGGACCAATGAAAACCTTGCCTTCAAAGAAATTAGCCAGATAGACAGAAGAAAGATGTAGCAAGCGTACAGGAAATTCTTTTTTGATATACAGTGTGACCCGGATATAAGAGAGATTTTCTCTGGTCCCAAATTAGAGCGTGTGTTACCTAAACAAAATAGACCAAACCCGGATATGAGACTTCTCCGGTCCCTACAGCTCTCTTATATCCGGGTTACACTGTAAAATGAGAAGAAAAAAAAAGTCTAAAGATTTTGTTTCATTTCCTTGTGACCAGTGACTTGCCAATTATATTATCAGCCTCTAATCAGCACACTGCACTTCAAAGAATTTTCTCTCAATCCAAGACAGCTAAGTATTTCAAACTATCCCTTTTCGTCCACTTTTGAACATATGTAAACCATATCCCTTCTGTGAGCAACAAACTCTCTTACCTTTTTGTCTTACTTAAACATTTTTAATATTATTTTATGTCAGATAATATGGGCATTTCCTTTTCATGACAATAAATTTAAAAACTAAAGACTTTAATTCTGATTTATTTTCTTAAGACAAGGTACTAAAACAACTGCAAGTGTGTAAAATAATGTAAATAAATTCCTTATCTTGTTTTGTTAAAATTACCCGTGCATTTCCTCGTCATTATCATTCTTGATTAATAATTTTTTTAAGCCCCCCCTTTTTTTTTTTTAAAGAATTTACTGATTGAAAGAAAGTGGAAAATTATGACATTTTTTTTTTTTTTTAACAAAATCTGAACAGTAAACACTTAACCGTTTAAGCTACCAATTTTTTACCCCTGGCGGTCAGTCTTGTCTTTTATAATCGTTTGAGATCAGTAAATTGTTAAATTTTAGCTTTTCCCGACGTAATGCCGTCAAACGTTCGAGAAAAAAAAAAAAAAAAAAGGCACTACCCTGAACTCCAACATCCTACCCCAAAATGGCAAATGTTGAATTTGGAATCTTTCCCGTTTCGTTCTAGAGAATCTTCACCTCAGAAAAAAAAAAAAAAAAACAAAATAATTCATAAATAGTGAAAATTAGAAAACCAAGGTTTTAAAAAAAAAAAAAAAAAAATCCCCACAAATCTGTTATTGTAACGAACCGAACGTGGCTGAAATAAAATGGAAGGCAGTTTTTAACTATTCCTGTAATTTCGTGGTAAACTTGAAAATACACCGGCAACCTCACAAAAAAAAAAAAAAATAAATTTAAAGAGAATTAAAAAAAAAAAATCGTCATAATAAAAAAATAATTTTTTTTTTTTTTTTTCAAACAATTTTACAAAAAGTAAAATTGAAACAAAAAAATGATTATCTCCCTTTATTCTTGTTTGAATCTTTTGAAAAAAAATTGTCGTTTGGCAAACAAAGAAGAGTAAGTAGAGACGAAACAAGTAAGTCTTTTTAAATGTTTCATTTTTATTTACGAAATTTTCTAGGTTTTTGAATAGAATGTTTATAAATTTGTTTGAGGAATTTTTTAACTTAAATGAGTCTCGTTTTTTTTTTATTTTTATACGTTGGCAAGATGCATAATTATTTAGTTTAAGAAGAATAAGATTAAGAAAGATGCAATTGGCAAAATTATTAACAAAGAATGATGAGTTTTTTTTTTTTCTTAATATTATTTAATTTATCCATTCGCATCTTAACTTGTCTTATTTAAAATGTCCGTTATTTAAAAAAAAAAATCCTGAATTATAAACATTTTAATTTCGTTTGAAGTTTATAATTAATTTCGTCAAGTAATTGAAATCAGAAAAAATTAACAATTCGACGCAGAAAATTTTGTAACTTTTTCGTTAATCCGGGAATTTGTACCTCACAAAATTTTCTATTGTTATTTTTTATTGTTATATAAAATTTTGTGGGGTCGAGAAGTTATTTTCCCGACAAAAAAAAGTATAAAAAGAAAATTTAAATTAAAAAAAAAAACCTTATGTTTGGTCAGATTTTTTTGCGAAGTGGGACTTTCTTTACTTTAGGATTCCCTTACATTTTTGTTCGTTTTCCCATTGTCGGGGAAAAAAAAATTAATGTCCACAAATTTATTTAATTAAATTTTGAAGTCAAAAGAAATGTGTCAAATTATCTTGTGTAAGCTAAAAATTTAAATAAATATATTTGCAATATGAGGGAGTGTAAACTTTATGGAACTGAAATACTGGACATCCTAAGTTTCGACTTGAAGGTACACTATACTACAAAAGAAAATTTTCAGTATAAATGCACCAAACCTCCCCGGTATTGAGAATGTGCCATTCTGGTGTGAAATTGCCTGATTATTTCGAAAATGACATTAAAACACTGCGCTCGATTACCATTTTCGATTTATCGTCAAAGTAAGTTCGAGCTCTTTCGCGTTGTCCGGCCGCCATTACTGGCGTTGTTTAAACACGTTTTCCACCAGTCTAGTCATAATGCGCGGAAGCGTATTTAGTTAACGGCCTTTTTACACCTTTCTGTATTTTACTGGTTTTGATTACTGCGCGATTTTCGCACATGTTATTTTATAATGCCCTTATTTTTTAAAAAGAAGTCTTAAATGAATAGTATTTTTTCTTTATTGCCCTTAATAAATTTACTTATAGCTAATAAAATAAAATCTCACCCTAAAATGTAATTTTTTGAAGCTGTAAATTAAAGCTTCAAAAATTACATTTTAGGGTGAGATTTTGTTTTATTAGCTATAAGCAGATTTATTAAGGGCAATAAAGAAAAAATAAAAATACTATTCATTTAAAACTTTATTTAAAAAAATAAGGGCATTATAAAATAACATCCGCGAAAAGGAATGACCAAAAAAGAGCATATCCTGATAAAAAGAAAGCCTCAAAGTTGATTAAAAAAATTTTGTATTGTCCAAATATTTGTTATTATTAAGAGGAAAGACTAAAGTATTTTTTGAGTATTTAAAAAAAAAAAAAATTAATCCTTTCTAGCAAGTCTGAAATTTTAGCTAAAAATCTTTTCTTTTTTTTTTTTTTTTTGAGTCATCAAAATTGATGTAAAATCAATCATGTCATCCATTATTGACAGTTTTATAAACAAAAGTGATATTCCCCATTTAAAAATCTTGTAAAATTCGAGTATACATTTTTTTCAAAAGGTATTTTAGGAAAATTAGAAAATTTAAATTATGCTTAATGTAATTTGAAAGAAACATTACTTACTTTTTTAGCAGAAAATTTTTTAAGAGAGACATGTCTAACCATGGTGATTGGTTTTGAGAGGTGTGAATTGACATCCATCAATGTATCGGCTACTTACGCCAGGGGAATTTATCGGATGGTAGGACAGAAGTGACAAAATTTGTGCTAATTTTAAGTGAGCCTGGTTAGAGTTAAATAAAAAAAAAAAATACACTTTGAAAAATTTTTTTTTTTTTTTTTTATCTTACGTTTGAGGGAGAATTCTGGAATAAAAATAACATTTAAACTACAAAAAATACATTTAGAATTCAATTCAAATTTCTGGAATAAAATTAATATTTAAACTACAAAAAAATACATTTAGAATTCAAATTTTATAATAGACAAAAAAGAGTAACCTACTTGTTACATTCACCTATTATAAAATTTTATGTTTTTATTTAATCAAGTTTTATAATGTCCCAGTTATGAAATTTTTTCCTTACTGAGACAATATAAAAATTAAATAGCCATTACAATTCGTAAATGAAATAGGTAACTCATTTATGAAATGAGATTTTATTTCTTTTCTTTTTTTTTTTTTTAATTGTTATATGGCAGAAGAAAAATTTTGAAAATGTGACGTTAATGGTCACTCAGAGAATTTGATACATTCTACCAGAACAAAAGCAATGCCAAGAATGACCACATTCCATGCAATCAGAGGAAATAACTCCAGTACATGTGATATTTTTTCAAAAATGTGCATCAATAGTTTTGTCAGAGACGATTTTAATACATTTTTTGGCATAAAAAAAATTGTTATAAAAATAGATGCATATAATAGATTTTAATAATCTTTCTAATTTATGATCTGTTAGACCTCTTTAATACGAGCATTTCCAGAGTTTTGCAGTTTCAAATTTAATTTTCAAACAATTATCAATTTTATCATTTTTTTATTTATAATTGAAAAAAACAAATATTTTGGCTTCAGACAAAAACGTCCTTACTAGAGATGTTATTCATAAAAGCTATTAAAAGCTATTTTTTAATTAAATGTCTTAGTTTTATTGAGTTTTGTATTTTACAATCCAGAGCTAAAGTTTGGGTTGTTGCATGTAAAATTTTACAAAAATTTGATGATTTATATTCCTCAAAATCTTCTTCATTTAATTAAAAAAAATTACACAATTACTAGTCTTAAAGTTTTCGTAAAATTAAGTAGTGGGGGGTAAAAGATGTTAAAAAAAAAAAATATATATATATATATATATATATATATATATATATGGAGAAAGGCCCCAAATTTGACAATTTTTTTATCATCTAAAAATGTTTATTATTAAGAGGAAAGGACAAAGTATTTTTTTTTTTTTTTTTTTTTTTAATTTTTAATCCTTCCTAGCAAATCTGAAATTTTAGGTAAAATTTTTTTTTTTTTTTTTTTCTTGAGTCAGCAAAATTGCCATAAAATCGATCGTGTCTGCCATTTTTGACAACTTTGTAAACAAATGTTAAATTGATTGAAAATGTGGCAACGATGGTCAATCAGAGAATTTGATATGTGCTAGCCAGAAGGAAAGCAAAGCAATTTCTTAAGGCCTTTCTCTTAAAATGCATGGCCTATTATTTCTGAACTGTGTATCCATAGTTTTGGAGAAAACGTTTTTAATACATTTTTTGCATAATAAAAAATATTATTGTATCACAGATTGTAATAAGCTTTCAAATTTATGATCTGTAAAAATAGATCTTTTTAATAACAGCATTTCCAAAAAGACACAGATTCAAACTTATTTTAAAATATTTCACAACTTTATCACATTTTGTATTTAAAATTGAAAAAAAGAAAAACATTCTTGCAAAAATTCATTTTTCATCAGAAGATTATTTTGGCTTCCGACAGTCATGTCCTTAATATATATTATTCATAAAAGCCATTAAAAGCTTTTTTAGTTAAATAATGTCTTAATTTTATTGGGGTTTGAATTTTACAATTCAGAGCTGAATTTTGGGTTAAACTGGGTTTCAGTTTACAAAAAAATTTGATGATTTATATTCTTCGAAGTCTTCTGCTTTTAACTAACATAATCACAAAATTACACAAAGTCAGATGTGCAAGTTTTCAGAAAATTAAGGGGTTGAGAGTAACATGTAGAAACAATATTTTTACCCTGACTTTCTAATAAACAAACATTTCTAAAATAATTTCATTCATTTGTGAATGAGCTCTGTAAGTTTCACTAAAATCCGACAATTATTTGATTTTTGCAAGAATTTCCAAATTGATGTGTTTAAAAAGGTGTGAAAAAAGACGCTAATAAAACTAATGGTGAATATTACATGACCACTGATGTAAAAAAAAAAAAAAAAAAAGATTTTTAACCAAAATTTCAAACATACTAGAAAGGATTAAAAAATTTTAAAAAGTAATTAAAAAATACTTTGATCTTTCCTTTTAATAATAACAAACATTTTGATGATAAAACTTTGTTTTTATTAAGTTAGGGGCCTTTTTTCATCATGCTATGCTGTTTTTTCAGCAAACTATTGAAGATACACAGAACATGATGAAAAAAGCCCCTAACTTAATAAAAACAAAGTTTTATCTAAGAGAAATGACCAAAGTATTTTTTTTATGTCGGCAGTCGATGTAATATTTACAATTAGTGTTTTAACTTTTTGCAACTTTTTTTTCCAGTGAAAAACATCAATTTCAAAATTCTTGCAAAAATCAATTCACAAATGGATGAAATTATTTTTAAAATTTTTTGTTTGTTTTAGAAAATCTTGGTAAAAAATATTTTTTACATATGTTACCCTACCCTCACCACTTGTTTAATTTCACGAAATTTTGAGAAATTAAATTTCCTTTAGAAAAAATTTTTTATTAGTTAAAAGTAGGACTGCTTGAAGAATGTAGTAAATCATCCTCTTTTTTTTTTTTTTTGTCAAACTGTTACTTTTTTTCCCAAAATCTGTAATAAACTATGAGATTATTTAATTCAAGAAGCTTTTGATTGCTTTTATAAATAAGATTTATTAAGTGTACTATTATCATAAGAAAAAAGATGAATAATGAATTTTTACAAAATTTTAATTATAATAATTTAAAATTCTGCATTACTTCCTTTTAGGTAATATTGTGGAAACTATGTTTATGAATCACAAATTGAAAAGCTTTAATATAAGATCTTTTTGCACAAAGATTTTTTAAAATAATTTTTAAGTTTTTTGTTTTAGTTTAAACGTTTTCCATTTCTCTATGTCTGTACATTACATTATCATTAAAAGATCATGTTATAAGAGTTGTCCTAACTTTACTGAGAAATTTGCTTATCTGCAATTCTTTATTTATTTCATGTTTATGTCTCAACACATCATCTCTTCAAAGTTTTAAAAAATTTTAAAATGAGTTACTTTTTTAATTTTTATTTCACTAAATATTTTTTTATGTATTTTAGTGTGGGTCATACTTCAGTTGAGTAACTTTCTAAAACTTATTTTATGAAGAAACAAACTAGAAGAATTTTTTTTTTTTCTGCTAGTAGGTTTTTACTTTTTTCAGTCTATTCTTTTTGTTATTTTAAATTTTATTTTTTCAGAAAGCATCTTCAAATGTAAGGCAATTACACTATAGTAACTAAAAGTCAATAAAATATTTGATAATTACTGAAAATATGTTAATTTTTAAAAATTACTAGGTAGTTAAAAACAAAAAAAATGTGTTCACTTAGCTTTCATAAATTTGTCAATTCTGGTCATCCATACTTAGCTCTCAACACCTAAGCCCATCAATTAAATCAATCAGTATCTTACAAAAAACAGGACCTGTGGTTAAGAAATGCTTGTATATTATATTTTTATGCTATAAGTAAGTAATATTTGTTTTAAATCAGATTAATTTAACTTTAAATTTGCTAATTTTCCTCAAATAACATGTCAGAAATATATATATATATATATATATATATTATTTTTTTTTTTTTTTTTTTTTTTGGAAGCTTTTTAAAGCCGATAATTAAATTTTATTAACAGATGTCTTAAAATGTGATAGCACTTGTTAAGGTCCCAGATATGGGCAAATAGATAACACCCAAACTTGTGTAAAAATAGGTTTTAATACCAGAAATACTTTGTAACAAACAAAAAAAATTATTACCAGCAATGATTTTTGAAGGAAAACTTATCAGCAATACTTAAAAAAAAAAAAAATACCAGCAATACAAACAGCTATACATTCTTTGAAAAAAATATAATCAGCTATAGATTTCTTCAAGGAAAAATATTCCCAGAAATAGATTTTTGAAGAAAAACATATTACCAGCAATAAAAATTTTGTCAGCATTAAATAACCCATTGAGGTTGATATGTCGTAAAACAAGATAAACCAAACCGCTATGAACCTTTTTCAAAATTTTGTTGGCATTAAATGATCCACTGAGGTTGATATGCCATAAAACAAAACAACCAACCAACCAACCACTTCAAGTCAGTTAAAAACATGAGGCCAAGAAGGTGTAGTGGAGTTAAGCATCAGCCATGCTGATGGCTGGCAGGGAAGTTTTTTTTATGGTGAGTAAATGACAGCAGTTTAGTTTTGGAGGCATTGACATTTACAAGCCATTTCCTGCCCCAGTTAACCACAGATTGAAGGTCTTTTTAAAGAGCAGCGACCAGGTTAACTTTATCAGCTCTGATGGATTTACTATTGAGACGGGAGTAAATGCATAAATGCCTACTTGGGAACTGATGACATCAGGAAGATCATTGATGAAGATGAGAAACAGTGTAAGACCCAGTAGAGAGACTTTGGGGACAGCTGCATTCATGTGAAAGAACCTGGAAGAAGGACAACACTGAATTCAAAACCTGCGGTGGATCGTTTGGGGACCTTGTGGTACATAGTGCACCAGGTCTCTGTATTCAGCCCTTCAAAAAGTGTGGTTGGTTCTGCACAAAGCCTTCACCACTATAATCAAATATGTGCTGGTGTCTGGGCTGTCAGTTCCTAGGAACTGAGCTGCTTGACCCTCATACATCGAATATGACAGGAGAGTCCACCATGAAAATCTATCCAGGTTTCATTTTGTTTTGTTTTGTTCATGATTTGATTAGTCAACAAACTTCAAAAAAATTTTAATTAGAAGTCATGTGCCATATGTGATACATGCTTAGACGATCATGTATCTTTTGATACATGGCTGACGAGTCTTTTTTTTTTCCCCGCAGTAGGTTGCCATTTCTTTCTGTGGTAGAACAGTTGCCATCCAAGGCTATAGAACCCTATCCTGCTATTTACCCATAGCTGGGAGAAGAAGAGGATCCATATCTTTTCCAAGAGTATTAGGACATGAGTGAATGTTATGGATTCGGATGGAATTCAAACTCGGCTCTCCAATTCCTCAATCCAAGCTGCTATCCATTACTCCACCATGTCTAGAAGTCTATTTTATAAAAGGTTAGTTTTTCTTTTTACTGCTATGATTTCATGTATACTACCTAAATGACAAAAATTTGTATGTACTTGTGGAGTGTCACCATTTCACATTTATTAAACTTTTTTATGTCTTTGATATGTTAATTTTGACAAACATGGACATTTGTGCCCACAAAAACAATGGAGTGTTAAAAAGATGGTTTTCCCATGACACTGCTATTATTTTAACTATCTTCACTTCTAAGCAATGTTTATTGTTTTAAAAAGCAATAATTAGAAGAATAATGAATCCTAAGCATATCAGGAAAGTAAGTTTATACATTTGTTTTTAGTTCTTGAGAATTTACAACACTTATGTAATTGTTTTTTATATTTTCACTTGATTTGTAATCATGTCTCATTCAGGAATCACCAAAGACTAATAATACAAGCTGATGTGTTTAGATCTTAGTCCTGCCTTCCATTAAATTATAAACAGGTGCATAGTGGATAAGCGACAAGAGTTTTGGAGTTCATATCCAAATAATAAATTATACCAAATCAAACTATAGGATATTGAAAATAGAAGCATAAACTGGAAAGAAAGGAGGACTTGGTACTAACCAGGCTCTGAATAGGACACGCATCCCTAACCTACCCATATCTACTGAGGAGTGCAGAGGCCCCAGTGTGTGTAGCCTACCAAGAGCTGCACACAATTAACAACATATTGACAGGCTAATCCACATAAAGTACTAACACGAAATTGGGATATCGGATCTTACGGCACCTGTCTTTACACCTTTGAATTATCAGTTATTTCAATCCTGACAAAATTCTTTTAATTTGAAAAACTTCAGTTTTTTGAAACACCCAGAAAGATGCCAAGGTCTGGAATGATGAAATCATGAAGCTGCCACAAAGATGTCAAAATGTATGGTTAATAAATCTATAAATATGAAAAATGGTTGATATGAAATATAAAAAGCAAATATTGAAATATTGTCTTTGAAATTCTCTTAAAAATGCTACAAATTTTTGTTCTGCCTCAATAAAATGCACCTGCATTTTTTTTTTATATTGTCATCACTGTTCATAATGTATATTTCTTTGTTTCTGCACATAGAAGTCATGTCAGATTTAGTTCCCTGCATATAAATGAAGGGAAAGTATATGGCAATTTGAAATCAGCTGACGAGCCATGATCAATATTTTTTATTTTTTCAATCATTTCACGCCAAACAGGGCAATAAAGCCACTAGGATGCAAGAGGCTCCTGAGTGTTATAGAATATGAGAAAAACTACTATTAAGGAAAGGACAATAAAAGAAGAATTAAGAAGACAGAAGATAGTGATTGGCATTGCATTTAAATTTTTGAAGATCTAAGTTGATTACTTATTATAACTTCCTATTGAAGGTATGATTATAACACAGTCATACTTGGTATAGCATAATTCATTAAGTATTCTCTTTACATAATGCTTAGGTTATTGCCATAATGCCTGTATAGTCAATACAACTACTACTAACCTCATAGCATGGAACTCTTTATAGTATTGTAGAGTTCATAGTCACCAGGGGTGTACTCTTTACTCCAAAACATCTTCCCTTTTGAGATTACTACTTTATTGAATAAATATAATTTATTTTTTTTATTTCTTTCTGGAGAGTTCACCAACTTTGTAGCATTTCCATCTTGGATCCACTTCTAGTTCTTCTGTACATTTTCTTTTCCTTGAACTTGTCCTTGTTGGTTCCATAATTTGTTTTGGTACTAGCACATTAAAAATCTCAGAGTATTTTAACCAGTTCTTCAGGTCTTTCATTAGTTAATCTTCAGCTTGTTTTGGTGCCTTTTATGTTGGAATTTTTTTTCCTTTCACCATGTAGGCCAATTTTTTGATTTTAGCAGCTAAAGAATACTTTATCAATGACCTTGAAAGTATTGGTGTCACTTTTATTCACCATTTGTGATTTTCGGCTTGGCACCGATTTTACCCTTCTGGCAATTGGTAATTCTATTGGCAACATGCCTAATGGTGTGTTGGAGTTAGGTGTTAAGCTATACACTGTCGAAAATTTTGAAGTGCCTCCTCATTTAATTTGTACAGATGATTTTTTTTTTTTTTTTCAATGCTCTTTTAAACATTTCCACAAACTACTACACTTGTTCATTAGACTTTGGGTGTTTATAGTGGGGTTGTAATATGTTCTATAGAGAAAAACTTGCAAAAATCTTGAAATTCTTTTCCAGTGAATTGTTTCATTATTCGAAACTATGGTATCTGGTCTGCCATATCTCGCAAACAGTTCATGCAAGAAATTCAATGTCACTAAAGTTGTAGGATTTTTACATTTGTAAATTTCTGGCCATTTTGTAAAACTATCAAATACCACGAGATAATATGCTCCATTGATAGGACCTGCAAAAAATCTGTATGCAATCTTGACCACAGAGTGTCAGTCTTTGGCCAAGGTTCTGTCTTTGTGATAGATAGTTTTGCTGCTAGAGCACAGCCTTTACACGCTTTTTACTGTTTTTCCAATATCTTGGTCCATTCTGGTCCAATGTACAAAACTTGTCATAAGAAATTTCATTCTTGGAATTCCAGGATGTCCAGAATGGAAATCCTTAAATATGAGGGTCATTCAATAAATAAGGTGAATTTTTCGGTATAAGGACTTCTATACAGATAGAAGCTTACTTTACTTTTTTTTTTTTTTTTTTTCAACGTAGTCTCCCAGCACTGTCACACACTTTTCCCATCTGTGCACAAGCTTCCGTATTCCCTCAGCATAAAAATCTTTGGACTGATGTCTCAGCCAGTTGCTCACAACACTTTTGACTTCATCGTCACTTTTAAACTTCGTGCCTCTCATGAACGCTTTCAAGGGACCAAACAGGTGAAAGTCTGAAGGGGCAAGGTCTGGGCAGTAAGGGGGATGAGGGAGCAGTTCCCAGCCCAGCTCGTTGATGGTCTGCACTGTTTGGGCTGATGTGTGAGGCCTTGCATTGTCATGATGCAAGATGACTCCTTCTGACTGATGACCCCTGCATTTGTTCTTTATGTCTTTCTTGACCTGCCTCAGCAGTTCACAGTAGTTCTTCTCTCAGACTGAATGAGGTCATTGACTGATTCGATCACCTCAGGAGACCTCACTTCTGTAGGCCTCCCAGGCCTGTCTTCATCCTCAACATTGCTTCGTCCTTCTTTAAACAATTTAGCCAACTTGTAGACATTTTCTTGGCTGAAACATGTGGCACCATACACAGTTGACATTCTCTTATGAATTTCAACTGGTTTGCACCCTTCAGCAACCAAAAACTTGATAAATGACCGCTGTTCAATCCTGGAGCATGCGTCTTGGTCGGCCATCTTTGTTAATCGCCAAAACTCTCAAAGTTTTTCTTTTAATCTGCAAAAGAAATTAAATCCATGTGAAAAAGAAGTAAAACAAAAAAAAAGTAAGCTTCTATCTGTATTAGAAGTCCTTATACTGAAAAATTCACCTTATTTATTGAATGACCCTCGTATATGTTTCTGTAACATGCTCATTATTACAATTCTTTGTACGTTACACCATCACATATCAATTCTTGATTCCATTCTTTTTTAGTTTCTTTTTAATTGCTTCTTTATTTTAGCAATAAAGACATTCTTTTCTGCTTTTTTTAGATTTCATCCAGTGTAATTGGTAATTCCCGTATTACGTTGCACAGAATGTTTTTAATTTCCTTCTCGCATTTTAGTGCTGCTATGACAGTGTCTTCCAATGGTTCTGCATTACCCTGGTTAATCCATCCACATACCCTAATTTTTTAGACAGTACTTCAGCGCAAAATTATAATTTAATAGGATGATACCCCAGCGCCGTAATCTGTTAGGTGTATGGGTAGGTATATCTTTCTTTGAACCATATATTCAATAATAATTAGCCAGTCCTAAAAAAAAAAAAGCTGTGTCATGTGTCCTTGAGGAATTTAGCATGATTAAAGGCTTGAGGACACATGGCACAGTGGATAAAGACGTTAGTTAGATCCAGTGAAAAGACCAAGAGAGTGTGAGTTCAATACCCAGTTAAGGCATTGGAGAACTTGGAGAGGGACATCCATTAAACATGGCACGTGGAACTAGAACAGTCTACTCCAGTGAGCGAAATAAAGGGTTCAGTTCGACATTCTAACCACCTGAAGAAGGCCAGAGCATACAACGGCCGAAACATTGTAATAAATATGGCGACAAAGATGAGGACAATAGTCCAAATAATGTAAATAGTGTACATAATACCTCCTTTCAGAAATATAGACAGATACTGAAGAATTTAGCATGATAAATGTTGAATAATGGGTTCAGTTCAAAGTTATCTGTAGGTTATTTGGATTGACCTGTACCTGATGAAGGCTGGAGGGCAGCTGAAATGATGTGATAACAACAACAAAGACGAAGACAATCTTTAGCACATAAATAATTATTTTTCTTATTCTAAATACAGTTAAAGTTGTATAAAGGAAGAGAAAGTAAATTGTAATTCAGTTTATAATATATGACATATTATAATGAGAGAAATGTGCCAAATTATTGTTTGCAAGAACTTTTTTCTTGTTCTAAATATAGTTGAAGTTGTAAAAGATATATATATATATATATATATATATATATATATAATGATATTATTGAAATTCAAACTGAGACTAATTGAATTTATTTAAGCAATGGATGTGCACAAATTTTAAAAATACCTTCTTTTTTGTTCACAGGTAATCCAGTGTGAATCTGAAAAGATGCCTACTTCAATGGATGAAGCAAATATCACTTGAGTGGGTCTTTGATTTAAAACCGGATCAGATTTTCAAGATTAATTATCAAGGTAAAATGTTTTTTGGACAGTGTTCCAAAATATTTGTAAATTTACAAGTACAAAAGGAATAATTTTTATTTCTGTAGATGCTTAAAGTAGAAGATTTAGCACAAGTTTATATTCAAAATATAATTTGTCAACAAATGTTAGAATCAAGTGAGAAAATTTTATTAAAAAAAAAAATTAAAAAAGGAAAACCTGTAAGTTAGGAATTTGAATTTTACATTTAGTGACAAAACAGGATGGGGAAAAAAAGTGCAGACAAAGCTGCATATTTTTGTGACATTTGCGGATATGCATGTTCCCAAAAGTCAAGTTTAATTGTACATAATCGAACACACACTGGAGAGAAACCATATTCTTGTGATATTTGTGGGTATACATGCTCACAGGGTTCAAGTCTGAAACAACACATGCAAACACACACTGGAAAGAAACCATTTTCTTGTGATATTTGTGGATATGCCTGTTCACGGAATTCAAATTTAAAATTACACATGCGAATACACACTGGAGAGAAGCCATATTCTTGTGACATTTGTGGATATAAATCATCTACTACATCAGCTTTAAAATCACATAAGCACACACACACTGGAGAAAAACCTTATTCTTGTAATACTTGTGGATATACTTGTTCAAAAAATTCAACTTTAAAAACACATGAACGGATACATACTGGTGAAAAACCATATTCTTGTATTGTTTGTTCATCTGCCTTTTCAAACAATTCCCTTTTAACAAGACACATGAGAATACATACAAAAGAGAAGCCGTATTCTTGTGATGTTTGTGGAACAAGATTTTCTGATAGCTCTACTCTAAAAAGACACAAGCCAACACACACTGGTGAGAAACCATATTCATGTGAAGTATGTGGATCCTCATTCTCACTAAATTCCCATTTAAAAAGGCACATGCTCACACACACTGGGACAAAACCATATTCTTGTGATGTGTGTAGCTCAAAATTTTCACGGAGTTCAGGTCTAAAGATACACATGCGAACCCATAGTGGTGAGAAACCATGTTCTTGTGAAGTGTGTGGATCAGCATTTTCCCAGAGTTCAGCCTTAAAAAGACACATGAGGACACACACTGGAGAGAAACCATATTCTTGTGAAGTGTGTGGAGTAAAATTTTCTGTTAAGTTCAGTTTAAAAATACATATGAGAACGCACACAGGTGAGAAACCATTTTCTTGTAAAGAATGTAAAGCTTCATTTTCAGTAATTTCACATCTAAAAATACACATGCGAACACACAGTGGAGAAAAACCATATTCTTGTGATGTATGTGGATCAAAATTTTCACAGAGTTCCCAATTAAAAATACACATGCGAATACACACTGGAGAAAAACCATATTCATGTAATCTCTGTTCCTCAAAATTTTCATGGAATTCAGGTCTAAAACTACATGTGCAAAGACATCATGAACAAAAACTCTGTTCTTGTAAAGTGTGTGGGTCAGCATTTACTCAAAGTTCGGCTTTAAAAAGACATATGAAAACACACACTAGATAGAAACAACATTTTTGTGAAGTGTGGATTAGGATTTTCTTCTAGCTTCAGTTCACAATTACACATGAGGACACATACAAGAGAAAAACCATTTCATTGTAAGGTATGTAAAGCTGCATTTTCACAAGATACCCAGCTAAAAAGACATGCAAACACACAGTGGGGAGAAGCCATATTCATGTGAAGTGTGTGGATCAGCATTCTCACAAAATTCCCATTTAATAATACATATGCGAACACACACTGGAGAGAAACCATATTCTTGTTATGTTTCCAATTTTTCATGTTCCACCAGTTCATATTTAAAAAAAACAAACAAAAACATGCAATATAATTTGGTAATGTTTGTTGATATACATGCTTAAAGGGTTCAGTTTTAAAAACGCACACATTCTGTAGAATAAGCTTTTTCTATAACTGCAGGTCATAATTTCAGTTCAAGTTCTGAAAGACTTAAAATTAAGAATATAGATATTGATATTTATTGTATATAAGAGATTTTTCTACTGTTAGGATTAAATGCTGTAATGATTGCAGAAAAGTATAACTTTTGTAAAGTTTAAAAACACATTGAACTGTACACATAGAAGAACAGAGGAAATGCAGTACTTAGGCATAATGTTATATTTCGAGTCTTCTCTGTCAACCATATCAGATCATAAATCTTGATCAAATTCCATTAGCTAGAACTAGAAAATGCCATTATTTGCAGAGTTCAAGGTCAATTATTTAGCTGATGAATCCCTTTGTAAATGCATTTGAGTTTTCTTTGTTTTGTTGTCTGTTTCTAGTAACAGACATTGTGCTAAAGGAAATGCAGCTTCTATTACTATTAAGTTGTGTTGCATTTTAAAGGCCATTCATAATAATAAAAAAGAATACATTTAGATTTTTAATGGAGTGAGTCCCTGGGATCCACAGGTGGTGATTTAGGGAGGTCTGTGGGGAAATTCAATGGGTCCCAACTAAAGTTTCTGAATTTTTGTGTTAAACTACAGGGCAACTAAATTTTTTTTTTTTTTTACCATCCTCCCAAAAAACAATTTTAATCATGCCAAGTCACTGACATTGACGGAACAACTTTTTATTAAATTACTAAAATCAGTAAAAAAAAAAAAAAAAAAAACACTGACTTTCCACTTAATCAGAGTTCAGTTCAGAAACAATTATTATTTTTGAGAATTATGACAGAAGGAAGTTTTAAAATTGACAGAAAAAGTCTTTTTTTTTTTTTTTTTTTTTTATCAATAAATTTAAAACAAAAACAGTATTTAAAGCAAGGGTTGGTAAGCTTCAATTAGAACAGGTGCATCAAATAAACTAAAAAGAATAAACCAAGACAGTTTCTGGTAAGATGATATTAATTTTTCATGCCACCATACATCCCACTACTGAATAAACAAAGGAAGAACTGTTGTATTTGAAAGAATAACATCAAATGATTAATGTAGTTATTTAACATTACAAAAAATTGGCCTCCCTAAATACAGGAGAATTTCTAAAGTCTGAAGACCTTTTTTGGACCTGTTAAATGTTAGTTATAAAGTGAGCTGAATGGTCAATACAAATGTCTCTGCTTGCTCATTAAAACATTTTACACTACTAGTTTTAAAAAGTATGTTTAAAAAAATAGAATATCTATGTACTAATTACCATCAATATCTAGTTCATTTAACAAATGATTCTTGTTCTGTTACAGAAGGAATATATTAGGTACATTTGAAATTAAATTGATGTCGTCATTTACTTAGTATCAACCAACAACAAATTCAATCACACCTGTCAATAATGCTGCTGGTCTTTGAAGTAGGCTGTTCTAAAATGCACTCCAACTTCCCCCACATTGTGTTTTTTGATTACGGAGCTGGAAAAAACTGAGTTACCATCAGCAATTGTAGCTCTGGTTCGATCACAGCAAAGCTATATCACATAGGAAAAATAAAAAAAATGCTCTTTGCAGACAAACTAAAGAAAGAATATATTAGTTACATTTTATATTAAATTGATGTCAGTACTTTGTATATCCCTCACATATTTACATATATATATATATATATATATTGTGTATTTAGGCAGCATTTTTTCATTGATGCATGTTTCATTAAATAATATAGACAAGTTTTGTCTATTTTATGTAAATTCTTTTCATATCATATGATAAGCTTAATAGCATTATCATTAAAAGAAAGAAAATCACAATATTGATACATATTTTTTAATCCTATCTAAGCTTTCATCTTACATAAGCCATTATCAAATATGACAATCACACTTTTTTTGTTTAATGATAATGTTATTGAGCTTATCAGATGATATGAAAAGAATTTATATAAAATAAATAAACAAAACTTGTCCATGTTATTTAATAAAACATGCATCAATATATATATATATATATATATATAAGAGCACCATATGAATGGGTTTAAAGTCCAAATAAATTCCCTTGAATTTCTCTAATTTTACTCTAGTTCGTGGTTTGGTCATTACGTCCGCGACCATATCGGCAGTCAGATAATAAATAATGTCTATGCTATCATGTTGTAAAGTTGTCTCTTATAAAATGGTATTTGATATCAATGTTTCCGGTTATGTTCAAGTCTATTCCCAGGAAATAAGAGTTTCCAAAGTCCTTTACCTTAACTTGTGATGTTACTATTTGTTTAATGTCATCTTGTGAGTTTATGTTTTCAGCTGTGAGGATCAAATCATCGACCCATGATATGATTACAACTCTTTCTTACTTATTGTGTCTCATATAGATACAGTGGTCTGCTTCATTCTGTATGAAGTCATCATGTATGGTTTTATTCCAATTTCTGCCTGTTTTAGACCATATAAGGATTTCTCCAACATACAGACTTGGTCACTTGTTTGTATTTGATATTACTTCAAATCCTTCTGGTTGTTCCAGGAAAATTTCATAATCATTTGGGGCATATAGGTATGCTGTTTTTATGTCCATTTGATGTACTATGAGATTGTATTGTACAACTATTTGCATTAATATGCATGTGGTTGGAATGTTCGCTGTTGAAGAATAAGGCTCCTTATAGTTTTGTCCCTTTACTTGATTGTATCCCCTGGCAACAAATCTTCCTTTGTATTTTTGCGATCAATCTGGGTTTTCTTAAGGGTCTATTTTCTATGTGGTTTTATATCTCTCTTTGTACAGAAATGTTAACAACAAAAATACAAAATGTTTTAAAAAAAAAAAATATCTATGTACTAATTACCATCAATATCTAGTTCATTTAACAAATGATTCTTGTTCTGTTACAGAATGAATATATTAGTTACAGTTGAAATTAAATTGATGTCGTAGTTTACTAAGTATCAACCAACAACAAATTCCTTTTACCATGTCATACCTGTTATGGGTTGGTTTTGTGTTACGTATTGCTTTTCATACAAAATTTAATTGCATCTCTTGGAAGCACAGATGGGAAAGTTACTGCATCCTTGAAGATTTTTATGTGTCAGGGATGCATGATTTGCACCCTCTGACTCATGAGAAAAAAGGAGGGATAACAGCTAATATTCACAAGTCAAAGGTAGAAAATATTCATAGGTATAAGGTATCCGATTTAGCAATAGCTGAACCTTCAATTAAAAATCAGTAGTATACCCAGACATGTTCCCAGTGTTGAGCAAGCCTAATATTGATTAGGTTTTTCAGTCAATATACATTAAGTTCTACCAGACATCTTTCTATAAAGAAGAATAGTTGTGGGTTTAAATGTTATATATTTTTTTGTTTGTATATAACATTAATCTGGGAGTATTGTTGTGTCTTTGATTTTTGCTCTGATATGAGAGGACCAATAAACTTCTTGCCAGTCGATCTTGGATCAGTTATGCTGGTCATTACTGCCATGGCTCTGATCTGCGACCCGCTCTGCCTCACATTGTGATTTTTGATTGCGGATCTGGCAAAGACCAAGTTGTCATCAGCAATTGTAGCACTGGTTCGATCATGTCGAAGCTATATCACATAGGAAAAATAAAAAAATGTTCTTTGCAGATAAACTAAAGAAAGAATATATTAGTACATTTTATATTATATTGATATCGGTACTTTGTATATCCCTCACGTATTGATATTTTATTAATTTATATATATATATATATATATATATATATATATATATATATATATATATATTTATAAATATAAATGACAATAGGAAAACTAGTTATTGCTGATGCGTTTCGTCCAATGTGGACTTTCTCAAAGCAAAAAACAAAATGAATTTAATTAAAGAACGTAACTAATAATAACAAAAAACAGAATGTTCTTAGCAACTGGAAGAATATAGAGAACACTATTTTCATATTAACTGAAAATAACATCAGTTATTGTCATGTGTGGAGAATATTGTCATTATAACTGTTGGCGGATTCAACCATTTTCTTTTGATTTTAGGATATTGTTGTATACGTTTGTTTGGGAGAGCAGTAATTTTGCTAAGAAAGGTGAAATAGGGAAAAAGCCTGGGCGTAGATTAATATTTGGGTAATATTCTATGGCGGCACTCTCTAGAGTTTTCCTTCTGAGTGAGTTATTTTCTTTTTTATGAGTGTAGCATTTTTAAAATCAAAATTATGGTTGAATTTATTTCTATGTATGACTAGTGCATTAGCTAAGTTGTTTTTTGTGAGGTCTCTTTTGTGCTCATAAATGCGTTTTTTAAAAATTTCTACTTGTTTCTCTAATATATTGGGAGGAACAGTTTTGGCAATTTATTTTATAAATGCCTGCTTCAGAAATATTATTGCTATTAGTGTTTGAAGATCTTAGCATATCCGTAATGGTTTTGGAAGTGTTTGTAACTATTCTAAGATTTTTTAGATGGGATAGGTTATTCTGGATAGTAGACGTGACAGAGTTGGTCGGTAGTATTATGTATCTGTTTTCATGTAATTTACTATTGCGGATTATGTTATTAGTTTTGTTTCAGTTGTATATTTTGTATGCCTTTCTTCTTGCGTTGTGGATGAAATAATATGGGTATTGTAGGTTTTTGAATGTGTTTTCTATGTATGTTTCTTCTTTAAGTAAATATTGGGGACTGCAGGTTCTTAATGCTCTTTAATAGAAACCTATAATAATTCCAGATTTAATTTTAGAAGACTGGTTTGAGTAGAAACTAATCAGATCATTTTTGTCTGTAGCCTTTCTGTAAACGTCAAAATTGAGTTTGTTATTTCTATATAACAAAATATCCAGAAACAGAAGTGTGTAGTTGGTTTCAGTTTCAAAAGTGAAGTTTATTGTATGTTCAACGTTGTTAAGTTTAGAGAGAAGATCCGTTAAATTGGTGTTTTTTTTTCGATATATTAATAATGAGTTGTCTATGTATCTGAAATATGAAGAGTTTGTAGGGAGAATATTTTGGAATGAGTCACTTTCCAGAAATTCAAAAAATAGACAAGCAAGAACGCCGCTGAGAGGAGATCCCATTGGTAAACCAAATTTCTGTCTGTAATGTTGGTTATTAAAAGCAAAGAAACATTGCTTGGTAATTAGTTGGCATATTTTAATGATTTTATGTGTAGATAATTTAATTTTTGCATTTGATAGGTGTTTTTTTAGTAGATTCAAACATTTCTCTATGGGGACATTTGTATAGAGAGATTTTATATCTAAACTAGCCATGTCTATGTTTTTTAATTTGTTTAGGAGGTTGCCTGAATTTTTTATGTGTGATGGACTAATAGTGCGTTCTCTATATTCCTCCAGTTGCTAAGAACATTCTGTTTTTTGTTATTATTTCTTACGTTCTTTAATTAAATTCATTTCGTTTTTTGCTTTGAAAAAGTCCACATTGGACGAAATGTGTCAGCAATAACTAGTTTTACTATTGTCATTTATATTTATAAATATTGTCTTTTCTACAGGTTAACTCTGAGAAATTTTCATATATATATGTGTGTGTGTGTGTGTGAGAGAGAGAGAGAGCACCATATGAATGGGTTTAAAGTCCAAATAAAGTCCCTTGAATTTCTCTAATTTTGCTCTAGTCGATGGTTTGGTCATTACGTCCGCGACCATATCAGCAGTCAGATACTAAATAATGTCTTTACTACCATTGTGTAGAGTGTCTCTAATAAAATGGTATTTGATATCAATGTGTTTACACCTCTGTCGATATACTGGATCTCTTGAAAATGCTATTGCACACTTATTATCACCGAATATTTTAACGGGAGTATATTCTTGTAGAGAGTCCATTCTATTTAATAATTGAATGAGGTATAAACTTTCTTCCATGGTCTTTGCTAAGGCCATGTATTCAGCCTCACATGTGCATAGCGTGATTGTGGGTTGCTTCTTCAATTTCCAGGAAATTGGTGAACCATCCTTAGTTAAACTGAAGCAATATCCAGATGTACTGCACCTGTCTGATACCCAGTTGGTATCACCATATGCTATGAGCCTTTGTCATTATTCTTCCTGTAGCATACCTCATTCTACACTGTACCTTTTACATACCTCAGTACATGTTTGGCCGTTGTCCTGTGTTCATGTGGCTCAGATAAATATTGTGATATCTTACTGATAATATAACTTAAATCCAGCCTAGAGCATGTCATGAGATAAATCAAGCTGTCGATGACTTCACAGTAATTACTGGAGTAAATCAGGTCATCAGTGTTGTCGAAGTCCAGCTTTTGCTCGCTTGGTGTTGTTCTCAGTTTGCAGACTGACATATTGAATCTTTCTAGTATGTTTTTATTATGTACTTTTCTTGATTCATTTGTACTAATCGTCGTGTTAGGTTCAAGTCTATTTCTAGGAAATAAGAGTTTCCAATGTCCTTTATCTTAAATTGTGATGTTAGTATTTGTTTAATGTCATTTTGTGAGTTTGTTGTCAGCTGTGAGGATCAAATCATCGACCCATGATATGATTACAACTCTTTCTTACTTATTGTGTCTCATATAGATACAGTGGTCTGCTTCATTCTGTATGAAGTCATCGTGTAAGGTTTTATTCCAATTTCTGCCTGACTGTTTTAGACCATATAAGGATTTGTCCAACATACAGACTTGGTCACTTGTTTGTATTTGATATTACTTCAAATCCTTCTGGTTGTTCCAGGAAAATTTCATAATCATTTGGGGCATATAGGTATGCTGTTTTTACGTCCATTTGATGTACTATGAGATTGTATTGTACAACTATTTGCATTAATATGCATATGGTTGAAATGTCCGCTGTTAAAGAACAAGACTCCTTATAGTTATGTCCCTTTACTTGATTGTATCCCCTGGCAACAAATCTTCCTTTGTATTTTTGCGATCAATCTGGGTTTTCTTAAGGGTCTATTTTCTATGTGGTTTTATATCTCTCTGTGTACAGAAATATTAACAACAAAAATACAAAATGTTTTAAAAAAAACATAAAATATCTATGTACTAATTACCATCAATATCTAGTTCATTTAACAAATGATTCTTGTTCTGTTACAAAATGAACATATTACATTTGAAATTATATTGTTGTTGTTAGTATCAACCAACAACAAATTCCTTTTACCATATTGTAGCAGTATTATCAGCCGAAATCAATCCATACATTTTTTACTTTACAAATGTGTAAGCAAAAAAGAGCAACAACACAAAAACTGTTTCTATAAGAATAAAAACTCTTCATTTTACTGTATGAAATACAAAAACAATCAAGTATATTAGTTTTCTAGTGTAAGTTCAAACTATACAGCTGGAGTTATTTTCCTTTAAGTGTTATTTGAATTAGTTATAGCTTTAAGATATACTTTTTATCTGGACTCAGAAAAAATTTCAGTTCATGAAATAATAGTAAGTTTCAGTGGAAAGAATTTTCTTCTTCGATAAGGTGTTGTAGGCTATAATTCTGGTGTAAGAGGAGTTCAAAGAAACTTGTTGAGAGAAAATTATAGTCTTCACTTGCAATATCAAGAAGTTGGGTTTTATACTAAAATGTAATTTTTAGTTTTTAAAACTTCTGAATAAAATTTAGCATAAATAAGCTGAAGTAACTTGCTGCTTAAGTTGTTCACCACAGAGAGGTGAATATGAGTGAAAGAATTCTGGAAAGTCGAGAATATGTTGAATTGTAACTTATAGCTCCAGAAGATTTTGAAGTAATATTTCTCACTGGTGAATATTGACAAGATGCAAAAGTTGTATTCTCTTGGACGGCATGTTTTTTTTAAGAAAATCTAATTGTTAGAAGTTGAATAAGTTTCAATTGCTTGTAGTTTGAGGAGTGAATAAGATTAGTTCAGAGATGTGCAATGTTCGTATGTACGTGTGTGCACATGTGTGTGTCATAGTGTCTCCCATTAAAGAACAGATGCAGGTTCTTCACTGATTACATTGTTGTGGTGTGAGAGAAAGAGAAAGAGTTGAAGATGCCGCTCATATTTATTTACTTTCAAGTCACGTGATAGGCTCGAAACACATACAGATTTTTGGCAGAATTGTATTTTTGTTCAGGTCTTAAACAAGGTCAATACAATTTGGACATAGTTGAAAATATAATATGAATATTAATTGACCAATCGAAAGTCAGAGAAATTGTATGGTAGGATTTTAACTCTGATCCACTTTTTGCACAGAATTTGGTTGATTACAGTGCTGTTATGTAGGAAATGTATTGGAATCTTTTTTAACTAAAATTGAGGTAGGACACTAAAATGTCATAACTGTTATGGGGTGGTTTTATGTAATGTATTGCTTTTCATTGGAACATGGAAGCACAGGTTGGAAAGTTACTGCATCCTTGAACCTTTTTTAACCAATGGAATTAGATCACAAATAAAATATTTTAAAATTGAGGTAGGACACTAAAATGTCATAATTGTTATGGGGTGGTTTTATGTAATGTATTGCTTTTCATTGGAACATGGAAGCACAGGTTGGAAAGTTACTGCATCCTTGAACCTTTTTTAACCAATGGAATTAGATCACAAATAAAATATTTTAAAATTGAGGTAGGACACTAAAATGTCATAACTGTTATGGGGTGGCTTTGTGTAATGTATTGTTTTTCATGGGAACTTGGAAGCATAGATTGGAAAGTTACTGCATCCGTGAAGATTTTTACATGTCAGGGATGCATGACACGAACCCTCCGACTCATAAGAAAAAAGGAGGGATAACAGCCAATATTCGCAAGTGAAAGGTAAAAAATTTTCATAGGTATGATAAGGTATCAGGTTTAGCAATAGCTGAACATTCAATTAAAAATCAGTAGTATGCCCAGATACATTCCCAGTGTTGAGCAAGCCTAATACTGATTATCACTTGAAGGTTTTTCATTTAATATACATTAAGTTCTACCAGACATCTTTCTATAAAGAAGAATGGTTGTGGGTTTAAATGTTATATATTTTTTTGTTTGTATATAACATTAATCTGGGAGTATTGTTGTGTCTTTGATTTTTGCTTTGATATGAGAGGACCAATAAACTGGTTCAGTTGTTTTAATTGTCATATATTATGACACTTCTCGCCAATCGATCCTGGATCAGTTATGCTGGTCATTACTGCCATGGCTCTGATCTGTGACCCAGTCTGCCTCACACTGATTTTTGATCATGGAATTGGAAAAGACCAAGTTGTCATCAGCATTTATAATGCTGGTTTGATTACAGCGAAGCTGTCACATAGGAAAAATAAAAAATGTTCTTTGCAGACAAAATAAAGAAAAGACAGGAATTTCTTCAGGATCTATTTTCTTTGTGGTTTTATATTGTTCTTTGTACAGAAATATTAACTCTTCCCACTTTGAATTGTATCACGACACTGCTCAATTTAGCAAAGTCTGGAACAAGACTTAAGTTGTGAAATCTTTTTAGCAGCAAGTCACATGGGATTCGGCAGCTCCAATTTCTCTTTGTGGTCAGAAACACTGGAACTGGGGCTGATGGTTTCAGTGTTCTGTGTATGTTGACTGGCATGGGATTGATGTGGTTATGGGAACCTGTGTTTCCCCTATCTTCCAACAAGAGTTGTTTGTCGTCTGGATTTGGAAAATTAATTATCTCTCCAGATTTGGGAGATCCCTTTTCCTCTGGGCAGTGGTCACAGGTACTGACCTGCCCCGATAACTCCTTCTGCTGTCTTATTTGTACCTCGCACTATCATTTCCGAATGGGCGTAGGTAACTTCTTGGCAACTCTCCTACACCTTTCACTTTGGTTGTCATTTTGACAAATCTAGAACAGTGACTGAAGAAGACGTTGAAGTTATAAGAAGGAAACTAGAAGAGGTAGACAGGGATCAGAAAGTTTGGGACCGAGTGGCAAGAGAAAACGTATTGATACTGAATGTGACAAGATTAGAACTGGCTAATAAACAACCTGCAAGAATTAAGACCGGAAGTAGCTAATAATTCTGAGGCTGTGACATCTGAATTACAAGAGACAAGTGGCTTCTTTTTTCCATTTGTCTGTCATATTCTCTCCCTTACCCTTCCTGTCATTTACTTGTATATGACAGGTACTCTATCTTACAGTTGTACCCGCTCACCCTCAGTGCCCACTGCTGCATCTTTTTGTTAGTCCATTAAACTTGCAGCAAGTATTAGAGTGGCTTGTGATCAGTCTTGATGGTAAATATTGCCCCCCCCCCCCACTGGTAGTAATCTAATTTTTGCAAGGTATACATAATAGCATATGCCTCCTTCTCTATCACTGGCCATCTCTGCTGCATTTCAGAGAGCCTATGGTATAGATAGTACACCAGTACTTTCTCTGGTATACGTGACTGCTCCAATGCACTGATCAGTAGCATTTGTGTAGAGTAGCATCAGCTTGCTATGGTCGGGATATGTTAATAAAGCTATCGAAGTCAGCTGCTCCTTCGGGCTGTCAAATGCTCTCTTACAGTGTCCTCTGTCCATTTAAACCTATCATAGGTTTTGGTCAATGCTATCATAGGGGTAGCCAGCCTAGAAAAATACTGGGAAGAACCGTCGGTAATAGGCTATGGCTCCCCTTACCTGCCTCACTGTTTTTGGCTCGGGCGTTTCTCTTATTACCTCTACCTTGTCCAGGCCAGCCTTAATCCCTTAATTTCAGGAACTGACACTTTGGTAATTTCAATTTCAATCCATGCCTCTTTAACTGTCCTAAAAGCTGTCTCAAGTGGTCAAAATGCTGCTCAGGTATTTCAGATAACACCAAGATGTCATCCAGATAGGCTGTAGCAAAACTCTCCATTTTGCTCAGCACTATGGACATCAGCTGCTGAAAAATACCTGGGGCATTGGCCAGACCAAGAGGCATGACCCTGAATTGAAACCAGCCCGTGTGGCATGCAAATGCAGCTTTCTCCTTATCAGCCTCATAGAGGGTCACTTGCCAATAACCTGATCTCAGATCTATGGTAGAGAAGTACTTCGCCCTTCTCAGAAGGGTCAAAATATCATCTATCAACAGTAGGGGCACTGTCAGTGGTTTTGGGACACATTCAGTTTACTAAAATCGACACCTCCATCTTTCTTGTCCACCACTACTATGGGAAAACTCCAGGGGGACTCAGACCTTAGCCTCGCCATTCTCTTTATTGTAACTGGTTTCCCGTTCACCTGACTAATCTCGATATCAGGTCTCCTCAACCATCTCCATATCCTCAGTCTATTATATTGCTCCTCCCGATCAAAGACACAGATGCCCCTTTATCTATAGGGACCCTCATTGCTCTTCCTTTTATCACCACTTCACAGTTCCCCTTCTTGGGTCAATAGGGAAAACACCCTAGCTACCCTTTTTCTGGGGTAATGTCCGCTTGACCATCTGAACATGAGTGCCAGCAATAATAGCCCCTCATATTTGTAGTACTGGGTCCCCGACCATCTACCTTTTATTTTGTGGTGCCCTCAGATAACCCTTCCGAGGTTTGCTATTCCTGTTTCTAAAGGTGCAATTTCTCCTCAGGTGTCCTGGTTCCCTGAAGAACCAGCACATTCTGGGGCAGTTGGCAGCAAAATGGCTGACCTGTTCACATGCCCAGCATCACATCCTTTTTCTTATTGCCTGGGCTACCCTCCCTCTTATTTCCTGTGCTGAGGCAGCTACTTTATGTCCATTCCAGCTGCACCTAGTGCATCTTGGCTCATTGAAATTTGGGAGTAATCCCTATTTTGTCACACAAACTACTGCTCTATGACCTCCATAATTACATGTCTGGCAGACCAATCCATATCTGTGTGGGCTTATAAAACCCCTGCCCTAATGACCATTCTCTCTGATTGGGGACCTCTTCCTGTTTGTCCACTTCTCATTTCACTCTCGTATTCCATGTAGTTTTTGTTTTCTCCCCACCTTGTCTGCCTACCTCCCTCTCAACACTATCTGCGTTTCCCTATTCCTCGTTTTCTCCCATATTCTTTCACTGTCTTTGGCCAGAGCTATAGCCGCTGACAGTTTGACCAGAGTCTCCTTAATGACATCATCCCAATGTGCTCATTTTGTAGTGTTTCTACATACAAGTCTGTTGTGCTTGTACAGTGGAATCTTCCCTGATCTCTTCAGGGAAAACTAAGGTCGATAATTTCATAGCCCCTGTGCCTAATTCTCCTGAAGACTCATCGTTCATCCGGGCATGTTTCATGAGGCTCCTCATGGCCTTGACTGCTTTTCCCCTCATCTGCATATTCTCCCACTAGCAATCCTTCTAATTCTGTCCAGGTTAATTGAGGGTCCCTTGCTAGGTGGCCCCCCTATAAGTTCTGAGACCGGCCCCTCTGCTGCATCATGCACCAAATAAACGGTCTCTTCAAACAACTCATAGATGAGTTGTCTTTTCCCGATAGTCGTCAACCAGCCCGCCTTCCAGTTCTCCTGGATTCCTCTTAAAGGCTGAAAAAAAGACTATATTAGTTACATTTGAAATTAAATTGATGTCGTTGTTTACTTAGTATCAACCACCAACAAATTTCTTTTACTATGTCGTAACTGTTATGGCTTGGTTTTGTGCAATGTATCACTTTTCATGGGAAACTAGTTGCATCCCTGCAACAGACATATGAGAAAGTTACTGCATCCTTTAAGATTTTTATGTGCCAGGGATGCATGACACGAACCCTCTGACTCATAAGAAAAAAAGGAGGGATAACAGCCAATATTCACAAGTGAAAGGTAGAAATTCTTCGTAAGTATGATAAAGTATCAGGTTCAGTAATAGCTGAATATTCAGTATAAAAATCAGTAGTGTGCCCGGACATGTTCCCAATGTTGAGTAAGCCTAATACTGATTATCACCTGTAGTTAGTATACATTAAGTTCTACCAGACAACTTTCTGTAAACAGGAGTGCTTGTGGGCTTAAATGATTTTTCATTTGTATACAACATTAGTCTGGGAGTATATATTGTTTTGGCTTTGATGTTTGCTCTGATGTAAGAGAACCAATAAACTGATTCGGTTGTTTTTAATCATCATATATTTGTATTACCAGTTTATGGTAATATATATGATAATAAGAAGACGGAGACTTTAATTATCCATTTTGTTAATAATTTTTATTTTGTGAACACCGAGATGTTCAAGTCATCAGAACGAAATCTCCTCCGCATGTCTATGCTTGCTCGTTTCATGTTTGGTTCCAGTTTGCTGCGTTCTTTCATTGCATGTCTTGGCTTGGGTTCTACGACCAAAGGTGAACACCATATGACAGCTTTGTTTCTGGACACTTTCTTGGAAATACCATCTGCTTCTCCTTGTTCGCTTCAATTTTTGAGTGGTGACTCTAGGTGGTACGGTACGTGTCTGGGTTTCTGAGCTATTGATTGTATTCCAGCTTCCATTTCGAATCCTATTTCGATGAGTTTTCCTGTCTTGAGTTCCTTAATGTTCCCCATTGCTTGGAGTACATCTTCATACGCTCTAATTAATTCCTTTGTGGATTTTGATTCATTTATATTCCACTTATCCATTTAATTCTTTCTTTCTTTAAGGTTCCCAGTTGGCTATGATATCATCATGCCTAATTCTATCAGAGTATCTTTGCCTATCAAAGGGAGGTTATCTATGTGTTTTCTCACGACAATAAATTTTGCTTAAGTACTTCTATTATTGTTCTGAATTATTGTTTCAAATTCCCCTTTCACTGATAATTCTCCCTGTATAGTCTTTACTCAGTCATAGTTGGGTTTTAATTCACTAGTATTTGTTCTCTTTATTGCCTTAAATTGGTACTCATCCATAATGTTTGTAGAAGCTCCGCTGTCCGATTCACAGTATGCGTCTATATCTCTGATTCTTACTTCTATTGCATTATGATATTTTTGTTTTATAGTTTTTATTTTACGTATCCTAATCTTATCCGTCATTTTTATGATAAATTCCTCATCTTCATAACTTTTATCTGATCCTGTTTCAATCTTCTTTATTCTTCTAGGTGTGTTATTGTTTTCTCTGTAGGACCGTCTGTCCTTTTTGCTCCGCCAAAACACAGCGAAATTCTTTTCTCTGTAAGACTGTCTTCCACTCTTGTGTGGTTGGTAATTACAGCAGTTGGCGAAGTGGTTTCTCTTCCTGCAGTTGTTACATGCTTTCCCATATGCCAGGCAATTTTCATTCTTATCAAATTCATGTTTTCTGCCACAATATTGACATGTTCTCTGTTGCCTCTATTTTGTCCAGTCTGTTCTTATAGTGTCTACCCTATCAGTTTGGTCACTGTCATTTATAGTTTTTATTGATGTTATGGCTGGTGCAACACAAAATAAGAAGAACCAGATTTGTAGAAATTAAGGTTGAAAAAAAAAGATTACATCTAATAATGTGTTGGGCTTGCTATGAATTGAGTGTTCAATCTGAAGGTTTTTGTTTTAAGATGATGAGTTTGAAAGCATGTTCTTCATATTAATCACAACAATATAAAGCATAGACAATACAAGTTGAATAAATCTCAAGGCAAAATGAACAAGAAACAATGGTAGATGTGAATTCAACTAGAAAATATCAAACATTTATATACAATTAATACAACTGGAGAAAAGGTTGTGTTTTCGTTATATGCAAGTTGACAAAGTTGAATCGAGAATATTAAATGAATTAAAGTTCAGCAATGTTCATATGTAATACAAAAGGAAAATTTATCAAAAGGTAATTTAGAAAATAAATGTGCAAGATTAAAGTAGGATTTGTTTTCTAATTCTTCCAGAGTTTTTTTTTTTTTACCTTGGATTGTCTTTTTGTTTGTCTTTGGTTGAAATTACAATTTCTATTTAGTAATGTAAAATAACACTTTTTTTTTTTTAAGAAAGCTGTAATGGGGTTTAGAGAGAGAGAAAGATGTTGGTAGTTGAGTCAGCAGCTGACACGCGAAAAGTTCCTAAGTCAAAATGTAGACTGTGTGGAATCTCTCTGAAGGTGAATTACTTACTATATTTAGTCCCCCCCCCCCCCATGTGGGCATCATGTGGCACAAGGCCGGTTTAACGTGGGATCTCTGAGCCCATGGGCTCGGCCAAAAATATGCCCATTGAACCTGTATAAACGGGTTCAGGGTTGGTTTACCTCCCCAGAAGTGAATCCGCCCTTTGGCGTAGCCTCCTTCAGGTTCCTCCCCGCCCGAAGGCAGAGAGTTCAGCCGGTCGACCGAGAATTACTGACTGGTGAATTGGACTGAAATTCGTCCTTTTATTTGTTTCGGGAAGTCAAAGTAGGCTCCCGTGAATTGGGCACGAAAACAGTTTTTTGACAAGTGTTACATGTCTTGACCAATAGGAAGTCGAGTTTCACAATGTGTGGTGTTGATTGGTTGAAACTGATTCTTATGGAAGAGTGTATTTTTTATGGGGGTGAGTGGAAAATATGGACGATTCTATAAATACCCCCACCAGATTAATGATCAACGTAGTTTGAACATTAATATGTATAAAAGGTAGTATACTACGCTGGCCAATGAACACGCCTGCCGAACCTGGTCTGTGTGGGTGTGTTAATTTGCTGTTCAGGCGTAGAAGATGGGTGTTTGTATGAAGTCTCTGAAACAGGTGTTTGCTGAGTGGTCACAGGTCTCTCGTCATTGTTGATGTAAGTTGGTTTTAACGGGTCAATGCTGACCGTAGTTTGCTTGCCGGCGAGATCTATAACAAAATATTTCGACGCTCGAGAAATAACCTGGTGCGGTCCAGTGTAGTTAGGTGTTAGTGGTTTACAGACCATATCTCGGCATAGAAATACGAAATTGGCTTTATGTAGATCAGCTGGAACATAATATGGCCTGTGAAAAGCTCTGGTCAGTGTATAAATCGTTTCAGACATTTTCTACCAAAGGTTGATGACAAACTGGCTGGTAGGTAGGTTGTCCGATACAGGGCCGAAAATCTGTCCTGGCAAGGTTAGGAGAGTCCCAAAAACCACTTCAGCACTGGTACAGTTTAGATCCTGCTTGATAGTATTTCTCAAATCCAGCATGATCAGGGGAAGTTTATCAACCCAAGTTCGGCTGTTGGTTGAAGCAGTTATAGCATATTTAAGCTGTCGATGGAATCTTTCTACAAGGCCGTTGGAACAAGGGTGACATGCTGTAGTGGAAATGTGTTTAATTTCTAATAGATTAGTGAATTCATTAAAAAGTGCTGATTGAAACTGTGGACCTCTATCGGTAGTGATTACCGAAGGGCATCCGAAAGTTGTAATCCAATTGTTGAAAATAGCACTTGCCACTGTTTCAGCTGTAGTCAATTGCAGAGGGATAGTGACTGGCCATCGCGTAAATCGATTGATTATTGTTAAGATGTATTCAAATCCATTCACATTTTCAAGTGGACCCACTAAATCAACATGCAGATGGGTGAAACGACCATCTGGGTTGGCAAAGGTTGATGTAGGTGCCCTCGTGTGTCTGCCAACTTTGGTGTCTTGGCAACGTAAACATGTGCGGGACCACTGCATAATGTCAGCTGCCATACCGGGCCAGATAAATCTGTCCGACATGGTCCGCAACATCACCACCTTGCCTCCTGTGTGTGCTTGTGAATGGAAATGATCGAAAATTAGATGGCGCATAGTTGGTGGTATGTATGGACACGGGTTACCCATGCTGGTGTCACAATAAACCGACCTGCTCGTAAACGGGAGCGATCGTTTCTCGATTTTTAAAGAAGTGTCTGAGTGGATAGCTTGCTGGGTTTCATCTTTGGTTTGCTCGTCAGCTAGATTATCAAAGTTCAGTGTCGTATTCTGCTGCGCTGAGAGTTGTTCGAGACAGGGTGTCGGCCACAGTGTTGCTAGTTCCACTAATGTAGCGAATATCCGATGAGAATTGTGATATGTAGTCCATGTAGCGGATGTCATGTGGATTGTGTTTATCCGACTTTGTGTGTAGGGCATATGTTAGTGGCTTATGGTCTGTAAAGATGGAAAAATCATGACCTTCTAGAATGTGCCGGTAGTGTCTGATGGCTAAATAAATTGCCAACAGTTCACGGCTGGAACGTACTATACTTCCGTTGGGCTGTATTCAGCTTAATTGAGAAAAATGACAATGGTCTTTCCACACCGTGCGCTATTTGATGAAGTACTGCACCAACTGTACCCGACGACGCATCGATAGTTAGCGTCAGTTTTACGTCCGGTGAAGATGTAATATATGCGAGTTTGGTACAATCCTGCAATGCTTGCTTCGCTCGATGAAAAGAATCCAGCTCATCCACAGATAACATAATTTTTGGGTTTTTTTGCTTGTGCTTAGAAAGGAGATTTGTCAGTGGGAGAAGTATAATGGCGCAGTTATGTATAAATTGGCGATAATAGTTAATCATGCCTATAAATCGTCGTAGCTGTCGTAATGTTGACGGTGGTGGGAAATCATTAATGGCCTTGACCTTTTCGTCTAGGGGAGTTAACCCATTCTTATCAATGACGTGTCCAAGGAAAGTTAATTTCAGCACAGCGAATAAACATTTATCGATGTTCAGCTTTAGTCCGTAATGTTGTAATCGCTCGAATACTGATTTTAGATGGTTACGATGTTTCTCAGGCATTTTGCTTGCTATTAGTACATCGTCAATGTACGCATATGCATAAAGTAATCCACAGAGGACTTTATCTATAAAATGCTGAAAAGATTGTGCTGCATTACAGAGTCCGAAGAGCCTTTGGGTAAATTCATATAAACCGAACGGTGTCGTAATTGCTGTTTTAGGAATATCAGACGGTTCGATAGGTATCTGGTAAAAAGCTTTCCTTAGGTCTAGTTTGGTGAAGACAGTAGCACCTTCAAGGGACAAAACAAAGTCAATAATATGAGGAATTGGATATTTGTCTGGCACGGTTTGAGCGTTTAAGAGTTTGTAATCTCCACACTGTCGCCAGCTATCAGGTTCGTTCTTAGGGACCATGTGTAACGGTGTGGCATAAGGACTGGAAGATGGTCTTATTATGCCCAGCTTGAGCATATTATCGAATTCTTCCTTAGCCACCCGTAATTTAGTTGGGTGTAGACAACAGGGTGGTACGTGCACTGGGGGTCCGGTTGTCTTAATTGCATGTGTCGTGTTATGCTTTATGGGTGCTATATGAGTGAACAGTGATAAAAGAGATTTGTACTGCTTAAGCAAATCTTTGCAACCATTTGCACTAGGTATCAGAGCAGTTAGTCCAATTGTGGAAAGCTTGGATAAAAATCCGCGTTGTCGTATATCTGTGCGCATATTGGTAAGCATACAAGATGACAGTTCGACAGGCAAATTGAAGTGTGCGAGGAAATCTGCTCCTATAATAAGTATCTCAACATCGGCTATAGTGAAGGTCCATGTATATAGATAGTCTACCTTTGCATGTCAAAATTCAGGTTTGTTTAGGTTCACCGATAGGTTTTCTTTTTCAAGTTGACAGAAAAAAATCATTGATGATGTGTAAATGTTCTTTCCATGTGGTGTTGTATATAATTACATCATCGATATAGACATCACATCCCTGTATTCTGTGTAAAAAAGAATGCATCATCCTTTGGAAAATTGCTGGGGCATTTTTCATTCCAAAAGGTATAACCTTGTGTTGGTATAATCCGTCTGGAGTTACGAATGCTGAACTTTCTTTGGCCCTGTCAGTTAGGGGCACTTGCCAGTAGCCTTTCATCAAATCAAATTTACAGACATATTTTGCCTTGCTGTTGATACAGTCATCGATTCTTGGAATCGGAAAGGAGTCAGTCTTGGTTACAGCATTTACTTTTCAAAAGTCCATTATAAATCTGTAAGAACCATCTGGCTTTGGCACAAGAATGCATGGTGAACTCCACTCACTGTTGCTTGGTTCAATGATGTCATTATCCACCATATAATTTATGAATCTAACAGTTCTTTGTTGATTAGTTTCTTAGCTACAATACTTTTATTTCTGCTTTTTTCATTGTTAAATTTGTACGTAAATTAAAGCACATCGCAATTTTATAATAATTTGGACTTTTTTAAATATTCAAAAGATTACATCTAATGATGAAATGTGAATTTTATTTTACATATAATACAATATTTTTTAGAACAGTAGGGATAAGGTTTAAACAATATAAGTTACGAAATGCTAACAAGTTACTAAGCGTGCAAGAGCCCAGAAAGTAGTTGGCGTAACGTGTAGCTATATGAGAGAGTGGGGGAGGAAATCCAAAACAGTTAAGATTAAGGCGACTGATGAGAATTCGTCACTAGTCAAAGAATTATATTATTTTCTTCTTAAAAAATAGTTAGATATTCACATATGTATATAAAACGAAGAAGTTTGGTCAATAATATCAAGAAAAAGGGGTGAAGTATTTACCGATAGTCTTTTCTTTTCAGGACTGTAGGAATTTAGATTCTTTCAGTTGAAGCTTTGTTCTTGAATCAAAAGGACTGAAGTCGACCTCAATAGTTGTGGCTGTGGGTTCAGGATGCAACTGGCTAATTGATACAAACTCCTGTTTATATATGTTTTTTGTACCCTCTTGAACCCAGTAGAAGTTTCTAGAAAGTTTCATTCTATTATTATGAAATCTAAAGGGTTTGGTGAATGGGGGCTTTTCATAAGGTAAGATGGGCATCTAGTAGCTACAGATTTAAGTCATCATTTTAAGCTAGGTTTTGTGTTTTTTATAGTATAAGCGTAAAGAAGTAGGACAAATTGGGGCCTCGTAACAATGAGTTTTCATTATTTCTTTTACTTCTTGCTTGAAGTCATGTTGTTGACTTGCTTCTAAGAATTTATTTAAATTCCATTGTTTTTGTATTGCTTTTGTTATCATCTCACTGTCTTCAATTGTTTGAATGATTTGTTCCAGAATTTTATCTTCTCTGTTATCTCCGAATTCACAGGATTCAGCCTGTTCCTTTAGTCTCATAGTGTATCCAGTAATTGTTTCATTATTTTCCTGTCTCATTCTATTGAACAAATAACTAGCGTGTTGCTTGTTTTGTTTCAGTATGAAGTGGTGATTTAATTTTCTCTTCACTTCTTCATCAGTCTCGTTTCCATTTTGTCCCATGCTCAGTAAATATTTGACTATCAATCTTATCTCTCTTCCACTGTATTCTTTTAAACAAATTATTTTGTCATTATCATCTGTGACTCTTTGAAAATGAAGTTCCTCTTCAAATTCTTCTAGCTACATTCCCCATCTTTGGCCTATGTTGGTTCAATCTGATTGATTCTGTGCATAAGTTGATAGCCATTTTTAATTTTTTTGTTTGTTTAAAATGCATGGGCTTTTCACTAGCACAGTAATAGTTGTTAAACAGCACAGAATATATATAAGGTGTGTATGAATATATATATAGGTGAGGAATATATATATAGGTGAATATATATATATATAGGTGTATGATAGGTGAGGAATATATATATAGGTGTATGAATATATATATAGGTGTATGAATATAGGCAATAGTGATTACAGGAATAACGCAATAATACATGAAAAAGTGGAAAACTCACTTATCTTCTGGGTCTTCTCTTCCCTTTTTTTTCTCTTACACTGGTCACTTATTTTCTTCTTTTCTTTACTTCCCTTGTCTTATCTTTATCTCATCCTCGGCACCAATTTTATGATTAAGCCTTTTATAAACCAGCTATATAAAGAGTAATTGTGAGCTTGTCAAGCAAGAATGAAAATACAACTCGAAACTCTGATGACTGGACAACAACTGACTTTTATTTCAAGATTTTGGCACATGTCGGTGTGCATGTGTGCACGCATGTCAGTATTTAGAAAAAATGCCAAAAATTTGCCATGTTTACAAATTTGATGATTGACGAAATTAGATTTTTTGGTCAAAAGTTTTTTTTTTTTAAAGACAGAAAATTTTTAAAAATAATGAAAAAATTTTTTTGTTTTATAGTATTTAATAGAAAACATAAATATTTTATAATAAAATTATGAAAACTCAAGTTTAAGGCTGTTTTTTCATGGTATTCTTACTTAAAAATAACAAGGTAAAATTGTTAACGAAAATTTTTTTAAAATGTTAAAATCCAAGTATAAAAAATAAGATGATATGCAAAAATAAGAAAAAATGTAACTTGTCATTTGACAATCAAAACAATGGAATGTTCAGTGAATAATTATCCCATTTGAAAAGCTTCCTTTTTCAGAACAGAAAATAAACAATTTTTGTTTCAAAATATACTAAATAAACTTTTGATTTATAATTTTTTTTAAATTCAAAAAAAAAAAAAATTGATTTTTAAATAAATTTTAAAACAGCAAATTTGAATTTTGTAAAGAATCGAATAAAATAAACATTTTTACTAAAAAAAAAAAAAATTGAAGATTTTAAATCAAATTGAATGTTTGAAATTAAAAATTCAAAAAAAAACAAAAAAGACTTTGATCATTCAAAATTTAAATAAAACAACATTTGAAAGTTGAAAAAATGCTCAAATTTAAAATTGCTAATTTTTTTATTCATGGTAAAATTTTTAATCTTCAAATGCACATAAATCTCTATTGTTATACACCGTGAGTTGCTTGGTGTTCTCAGGGGTAAGATTTTCACGTTGTTTATACTGAGAAAATGAACGTTCAGCATCTATGCTGGTAACAGGCATCCATATGACCTTATTGGCAATCTGTTCCAAAAGAGGAAATCTGCTCTTATTTGCATTCCAAAATGATGGGATATTAAAAGGATTTGGTAAATCATCTTGGTAATTCACATACATTTGGAATTCTTCAAGAAGATCAGTAGAAAGACATTGCAAGTCCTTGATGGAGGCAAAACTGTCTAGAATCAAACAGGTGAGCTGCCTTGTAAAAGTTATACACAGGGTGGGTATCCAGGTATTTATTTGGTTTCGAAAAAAATGTGCTGAAAACATCTTGGAAATTGAGATAATTCTCTCCCTCTCTGTGTTTTCTAGTTCAGACAGAAGACAAGTTTCTAGGCCAAATGTTGAGTTTGATGTACCAGTATGCAAATACTATTTTGTGCAAATTATGGTAAGAGGCATGATGTAGTTGACCATCATCTACTAATTCTAAAGTCCTATCTACTGCAAAGCCATGGCTCTTTTCTCATGGAGAACAATGTCAACAATATGTCAACAGAATTTTCAAAATACTATATTTTCTTCTGCATAAAATTTATCAGGAAAATACTCTACTCTGGCGTTAGCACAAATTTTAAATACTAAGGTCATTTTCTTTTTTTTTTCTGGGAGGAGCAGACCCAAATTTAGAGGTTGATTGACTATATTGACTTTATTCAATGATCTTGGCAATTTGTTGCTTATTCTTACAACTGGTTTAGATTACAAAATATAAATAAAAGATGAAAAAAAATAATCATTGATAGTATTATTAAAGGAAGTTTTTTTGTTCATTTTAAATTTGTTTACAATAGTGAAGCACTGAAGATGATGCAATTATTAATCTGGGAGAATCGCTGTGTGATGGTAAGCTTAGACAAGCCAGTTGTTTCATAGAATGGTGTTTTTGGAGAATGTTTTTTTTTCTTTATTTCAAAATTGTATAGTAGGCACGTGATAGCATTTACTTTTCTTTCATATTCATAAAACAAGTTGTTTAGATTTTTTTACTTGTAAATTGTGTGAGGCCTTAAAGGAAATGATTTTGCTAAACTTATTGGTTTGATCTTCATCTCTCTCTCTCTCCTCAAATTTTGACAGCAACTTCCATTTCCACTTTAGCAATGGATTTCAGTGGTCACGAGCAAGATGTGACCTTCTGACTTTCATCTCGTTTGCAACATACAGATTCTTAGAAAAGTTTTAAAATATTTTTCGGGTTTTATAAGGACAATAACCACAAATATATGTAAAAACAAATTTTAAGGAAATGACTGAATTATGTTATTGTCATATTTATTAAAATGCTTGACAAAATCGGAGAGACAGTTATTAAGTTTTGAAAGAATTTAAAAAAATTCAAACAATTGTGATTTATTATTGAAAATTACATTAAAAACCCAAATTCTATTTTAGATTAACGATTCCGGGGATTCCATAATCGCAGAAAATTTGCTCCCCTAAGTAATTGTGTGCTGATGACTGGAAGTATGTCAGCTTTTTTGATGAGTTCACAACACTATGAAAAAAAAAAAAAAAAAGGAAAAATTATCATTAATCTATATAGAAATAAATTTTTGAGCATTCCAAGACCACAAAAATAACTATATATCAGTGTTCATGGTTCATGATCTGCTGTAGTTCATGTGTAGGCTTTAAATATAATATGCTTAATTGCTGTTTTATATTTTTGTATTTGTTGCATCCACTTCCATGCAAATATCCTTGGAAAAGGTAAAATCCTCTTGACACAGTTATGGATTAAACAGTAAGATTTGTATCTGGAAAAATCATTTTTATTCTCAAAAAATTGTTAATGTAATATTAAAAAAAAAGAATTCTTCTCACAATGCAAAAATATGTTTTGGTTTATTTAATGCACAAAGTGTTGATAAGCTTTAAAAAAAATTCAATGTCAAAAAACTTTGGCAAAGGTATGAATCCATCTCTTCCCCTTAGCTATGGATTAAATAGTAGGACTAGTAACTAGAAAGATTATTGTTATTCTCAAAAAATTGTTAATGCAATAGTTACTCAAAAAAATATTCTTACAATCCAAAATGTTTCAGTTTTAAATAATCCACAAAGGGTTGATAATTCATTAAAAAAAAATTAATTCATTTTGTTTTTAAAAAACTCCTAAAGGAAAAATTTCACACTGCAATTTTTTTTGGGGGTGCGAGGTATGCTCAGAACTTTTTGATATAAATTTATGGTATCTGTTATTGAGTTCATGTAATTAAAACACCTTTCAGATTCTTGGAAACAAAGCAATTACTGAAGAATTGTCTCCAGTATGATTAAAAATAAGAATATAATTTTTTTTTTTTTTCAAAATTAGTAATTTCTTTGAAAGGTCATGAATGCTTCACCTCAATTTCAGAACTTGTAATTTGAATATTAAAATTATTTCTTTGTTACAATAAAGAAATTACATTAAAATGTTCAAGTAGTTTTAATTTGTAGATATTGTTAGACCTGATTCATTCATTTTCTGTCCTGGCTTTTCTGGTTTGTTTATTCATATGACAATCAATATTGCACTAAGGAAATTATTACGTGTAGTGACTGATGGTAGCAAAAGTTAAGGCTGCTTATTGCTGAATGCAACCAAACCAGAAACAGGATATATCTGGCTGCTATCAAGGACTGAAATGCAACATGGTGTGATATTGACCGGTTGGTGGAAAACTGGAAAGAGAGACATGTTGTATGTTTACACATAAGATAAATTTTTATTCTTCCTATTGTCCTGTAGTTGAAGTGCATACTTTTTTGCTTTTTTTTGTTAAATAAGTTTTCTGCAACTTTGGAATCAAAGCTGTAACCGAAGAATTTTTTTTCATTAAACTGTAGCATGTGCTTTGCCTCGTTGGCAGAACTTGAAACTTGAATATTTAATTGTTTCTTTGCAGTTTTACATTGGATTATTTGTTGCAATAAAAATTTTGCATTGAATTGTTCAAGCAGTTTTTAATTTTGTAGCTATTGTTATGTTTGTTTGTTTTTTTGCCCTAATTTTCTTGGTATATTTCTTTATATGTCAGTTAATATTCTATAAAAGAAATTCTTACTTCATGTATCAACTGATGGCTTCAAGAATTAAGTTTACTTCATTGCCAATGAGGTCAACAAATACTGTTGGTACAAACTCTGCTCAGAGGCCATTTTATTTTTTTATTTAATTATTTTTTTTCTGAATAAATTGTGTCAGTTGAATAAAAAGATTTTTGGAAAGAAATTGGGGTAAATATTTTGATAATTATGGTAAAAAATTTTCAGCTTGTGAATAAATTTCCACTTAATCCTAAAACAAATTCATTTAAATGAGCTCCATTGATTTGTTTTTAACGACTTATGAACCTTTTGCAGGTGATTTAAAGCCAAAAAAATACTTTTAGATTGGAAGTAATTTTTGGAGATAATAATAATTTTATATTATTATTTATATAATTTAATCAATTAATCTATAGCTGGAAGGAAAAGAGGTGGATTCATACCTTTCCCAAGGATAGTTGTTCGTAAGTGAATATAACGAACCCAACTAGAATTGGCATTTGGCTCTCTGATTTACAATTTTGAGCCATTATCCATTACACCACCTACACATCCAAGCTTACAGCACCTGTTATTCAAAGTGATATGGTTATAAGCCCTAATTTGCTTCAAGAGTCTAGATAATTTTCATGTGTGATACTATGGAAACCGACATGGAAGAGGAGGTGGTTTATCTCGAGCTTAAGTGTTTCCCTTTGATGGACCAACAGATAGAAAACTGAATTTCAAAAGTAACTAAGTTATCGCAGGGGAATGGGAAGAAAAGGGGTGGATGATGGGTTTTTGGAGATCAACTGGCAACAAAACCGGAAATAGGGTATATCCAACAGGCATGCCGGGGATCAGAGAGAGTTCTGGTCCACCGTTGGCAGAAGATGGATGTGTTTAATGCATAGTTCGGAAACCTCCATTTAATATTGCCAGCCATCACATCGAGATTAGTAGATGGATGAGGAGTTGGTCAGGGGAAGAACTTGTATAGCAGAAGCTCTTCCAAGTATCACCTACCTACCCACCTGGACAAGCAGGTGAAACCCTGAATAAAACACCTACATATAATATGGGAAACCAAGTTTGCATTATTACTTCCCCACAGTTTCAGCCAACAGCAGCAGTTCCAGCTTGATAGCCATCAACATCTCCAGCTTGTCATCAGCCACCCTCGCCAACAAAAACAATATGTAATAAACTGTCCTTCTTAGGACAATGCACTTCTCGCCCTCTACATGAGCATGCAGAGATATTGATTGCTTAGTGCACTGTAACTTTATTTTTGTTGTTGTATTTTCTTTAACGAAAATAAACTTGGCAGCATATTTTTTACTCAAGCCTTCATTTTGTTGTTGTTGTCTTCCGTCATTCAATATCTGTTTGCAGGCCAATATGCCGTGCACAACAAATTTGTATATGTCTTTCATTTTAAGGGCATAAGACAAGGGTGTGTCTTCTCTCCAGCCTTATTCAACCTATGCAGTAATGTAGGTACCTCTACTAATTCAGTATACGTAAGGTTTAAAATGAAAAAGCCTTCTTGAAGCTTTCATTTTAGCTTTAATTGATTGAAGGATTTAAAATTTATTATTTCTGGTCAACAAAATACTCCGTGGTTTATTTCATACAGAAATTATATTGATCGTAAAGAGTTTTCTTTTTCAGTAAAATTGATAAAAATGGACTTTTTTTCTCTCTCTCTTTTTTTTTTTTTTTTTTTTTTGGACACATTTGTAGACTAAAGCTAATTATTGGTTTTAAAAATCTTGCAAAAATAAAATATATATTTCTGAAATGTTGAGGAAAATTAGCAATTTAAAGTTAAATTAATCTGATTTGAAAGAAATATTATAACTTGTATACAAGCATTTCTTAACCACAGGGTCTTGTTTTTTTAACATTGAACATGTTCAAGTATGATGGCACAGATGATAAAGTTCATTTTTTTTTTTTTTTTTTACATAAGAGGGGGACAACCCTTAAAACACGTGACCTTTTAATGATAGATTTGTCAGTGAACAATATTTCGTAAGAAATATCACATTGAAACTAAATTTTAAGTTTTAAAAACTTTATAAATTATTCAATTTAAAATTGTAAAAAATGCAAACACATCTTGTAAAAGTTAATTTTCAATTGTAAAATTTTTTTTCTTCAGACAATATTGTCTTTAATATATATTATTCATAAAAGTAATTAAAAGCTTCTCTAATTAAATAATGTCTTAGTTTTATTGCATTTTTTTATTTTTTTGATTCAGAATAGATTTTCGCTAAGATGGGGCCCAATTTTGCAAAAACATTCAGAATTTCCAAATTAATGTGTCACCGCAAATATTTGCTATGCTAAAAGTGAGTACAATCACTGACGCAAGAAAAACAAGGTTTTAATCAAAATTTTGAATGTTCTAAAAAGAACTAAAAAATTTAATTAAATATTCAAAAAAATACTTTAATCCTTTCTCTTAATAATAAAGATTTTGACAATAAAACTGTTTTCATTACGGTAGGCTGATTTTTTTCTTTTTTTAATGATTTCGTGGAGGTACCTACAGTAATGTGATTCTGAGAGAATTAGAAGTCCTACCAGCATTTATTATTGATTCTTATTAATGTAAAATATTCAGATGACACAATGTTGATAGCAGACACAGAAAGAAAATTGCAAAAACTCCTACAAAATGTAGTGAAGGAAAGTGAAAGGAAAGAAGTAAACATTAGTTGCAAAAAGATAGAAAGCATTGGTTCACAAACTGGAGATACCAAAATCAAATAACTACAGCAGTTTAAATATCTGAGAAGTGTTTTAACAGAGGACAGAAACTGCAACACTGAAATTGGAAGATGCATTAGGATAGCTAAAGGTACCTTCCAGAAGCTAAGCAAAGTATTAACTTTTATCATTCTGTATGTGACTTCATTTGCTGTACAAAAAGTTTATCCTGCTACTGACCCTGATCCCTGAATTTGAATTTCATAGTTGTGTTGTCCTATCCTGATCCCCACTGGATCAATGTACTCTACAAGACTGGCCGTTGGTCCTGTCCTAGTTCAGTATTACAGATTCAATCAAAGTTTCTGGTTCACAATGTTGATTCGATTCCACTTTCCAGCCACGTTGTGCTTTTTTTGATCCTGGAGAGCAATTAACAAATCGTAGATCCTGAAAGATTCAGCTGGTCTACCTGCAAGTTCAGTGGGGCGAAAATCAGGACAAGCAGAAAAATCAAATATGAACAAGTGGATTCAAGTCTAAAGAAAAATTTATGTATATGTATATAAGGAAGAAATTGGTACAAAAAGAATAATGCTTCTTTTACAAGAAAGTAGTGTATATGAAATAAAGTCCAGAAAAAAAACAAATATTGCAAATAATTAAAGGAGAGTAGTAGTTTTTGGGTTCACCCTTTTTGTTCTTAGTAGAGGCCATAATTATTTCACTATCAGGATATAAGGGAGTTCAGTGGCAGTATTGCACCAATATTACAGATAACTTGAGTTCACTTCCTCCCTTATTACAGCCGCAAGTAGACGCTTTCACTCACACTGCCTATCACTCTCTCTGGTTGACTGCTTATCAAGTCACTTCACCCAGCTTCAAACTTTGACACTGTTTTTGCACAAACACACGATTAAATAAACATAGTGGTAGGCAACAAAAACCCAGAGTGTGGGTAACCATAGAATACAACCTGATTACTGACCTCTCCACCTTCATGATTAAATGAACAGTCTCTTCTTCCCAATTGGTATTCCATAGTTCATATAAACACTATTGTTTTGACATTTTATTTATATTAATAATTCTGACAAAGCAGAGATTCTCTGGGCACAAACTTCACCCAGATTATTTTTCTCATCTATTAACAAAATTCTATATTACTATAATTATTAATATTTCAAGAGTGACCATTGCTCTCTGCCACATCCTGCTATGGCAACAGATAACAATTTTGAGTGAAATTAACAATAAGGCTACTGCAATTGAGAGGCCTTGAAAATAATGCAATGGAAAGGCAAGTAATGTAATAATGCAGAGTGTTAAAAGTTAAGATAGAAAAATTTCATTAGAAACAAAGAAAAGAGTGCTGAAGTGTTACGTCATGACAGTTCATTTATATAGCAGTGAATCATGGACAAATAATTCACAAATGAAGAGACTTGAAGTAACGGAAATGTGGTTCTATGGAAGAATGCTGAGAATACCATGGACTGAACGTGAGCACTGACAAAGTTTTAGAGAAAATAGAAACAAAAAAAAGACACATCTACTTAACATCAAGAGATAATTGAAATTTCTAGGATGCATAATGAGGAAAGAGGGCTTGGAAAATTTGATACTCACATGACACATTAAAAGCAAGAGAGACATACCAGAGAAAAATGTGTAAATGGATGGTGGAATAAGGTTATGCGGAGATAACAAAAAGAAAATTTATTAAGGGCTACAAATGATGGGAAATTGTGGAAAGCATGATCAGCAACATCCTGAAGGGTCATGCCACATTTTATTTTTCACTAATGTTCACCCAATAGAAGGCCCAAGAGCCACTCAAGGTAGAGGGTTACCATGTGGTGTTGTATGAGCATATGAAAGGGCAAGAAGTTCTTGGGGGGGGGGGCTATGCAGGAAAGGTAATGGCTTGAAACGGTCGAGATTTAATTAGTGAATAACATCTCAGAGTTCAGTCAGAGATGTTAGAAGTATTGTTTAAAAGTAGGCTTTAGAAGGAAGTGGAACTCAATCCTAAACAGGAGACGACCTCTACTCCTGTTCAAAAAAAATGGGGGGGATGTCAACCAGACGATAGGCAAACGATCTACTCATATTGGAAGAAAAGAAAAAAAAGAATTCAAGCAGAGACATCAGAAGTATAGTGTTGAAGTAGGCCATAGAAGGAACCAGAAACCCAATCCTAACCTATCTACTCCTATTGAGGGTGCCACTTGGCTGGAAGTTAGAAAGTTCTGGTCGTCGGTTTATATATATAAGCAGTGTCATGGTTAGAAGTCAGTTACAAGCTGACGATTAAGGGACAATGAGTCATCTATCGGGATACAAAAAAATCAGTGTCAGTAAAATCCTAGAGAGTAAGACAGTGGCAGACATCATCAAGATGACTAAAAGGTAAGACCTTTTTTTATTTTATCTTTTGGGTATCACCCCATGCAAAGCAGTAAAGCCACTAAAACATGAGTGGTTTCAGGCTGTGGAGGAATTAGGAACGGAAACATTAAAAATCAGCAGAAAGAGAAGAGAGTAATCAGGAAGACAGTAGATAGTGATTGCCATTGCATTTAAATTTTTGCAGATTCAAGTTAGCTGGAAAGGAATTCCACAAGTGAGAAGTGCAAGAAAAAAAATTGTTACCATAGAACTTATGGCTACATCTAGCTAGCTCAATTGTAAATTGACAAGATCTTGACATCAGTCTAGTACTGCGCTTAAATTCAAAAAGCCTAGGTACCATAGTGAAGAGCAATATTTATTTGTAATTTATTTACAAAATGTGGTACAAAACCAAAATGGAAAATGGGGGGGTCGTCTTCTGTTTTAGCGTTAAACTTAGCTAGCCACAAACACTGACCCAAGCATAAAACAATATTCCTTACACCAAAACAATGCATTCTTACTTACCTTCCTTGATAAGAATGCATTGTTTTGGTGTTCTATAGCAAAGAGCTCATCCGAACAATTAGCGTGAAAGTATCTATAGAAAAGGCACAGAGAGGCAACCTTATGGCAGTGGGTAAGTGACTGGTTTGTTAATCTATTTTGAGAGAAGACGGAAGTAGCAGCAAATATATTGCAAATGTTACTTACCTAAACTTCAGACGGTATCAGGTGAATCTGAATATATAACCCAATATATTGGAAACAGGATTTATGTTTCATTTTTTTACCAGGGCGTTATTTCAATTTACATTCTCTTACTGATGTACATTAAGCCATTTTCATTTTTTTTGTGAACGCTGACAGGATTGAAAACATGTGGCATGATATGTCCAGTTGGTGAAAGACAATGCAACGGTTATGATTTTATGTGTACAATAGTATTGTAATGGAATGTCCTACTTTCCCTATCGCCTGTTGTGGACTGACTATATCAGTGGAAATATATAGCATGCACAGGATATACCTGGGATTTGCTTCAGGAATTACTAGCTTGCTAACTGATTCCTTGTCTTTCAGTTGCTGTTCCTTTCATTGGAGTACCAACTTTGTCTGTTTGTAACCACTTTAAGGATACAACAAATAGCAATGCACAAAACCTCGGTTGTTTTAGAGATTTATTGAAAAGAATCTTTTATATAGAAAACTGAATGCCGACCATGATGACACATTTTTATGAACTAAGAATATGGAGAGAAGTGTGGGTAATCTTTTTCATTTTGCACATTTTTATTTTTCAAAAGAAGCTTTACTATATAGATGACTGGATAGTGGCTATGATAGGTGTTGAATTAAAAAAAAAATCTTTTTAAAATGTGAAAAAGACAATTTTTAGTCAGATAGTTTTAAAATTAATAAAAAAAAACATACAAATTACTCAAATAATTTATCTTTTTCATTCCAGCAAAGCTTTTGTAAATTATTACCACTTTAATAAATAAAAAGAAAATCATATATCATATATATTCATGTATATTATGACCCCTGAATTTCTTTTGTGAAAAACCTGATTGTTCTCATATATCTCATGTATAATGTGACCTCAGCTTCTGAGCAATACTAGGAGGCCTACCATAGTACTGGGCATCATCTTGGACATATTTTATAGCAAATAAGTGGTTTTCATTCTTTTTTCACACATCCTTGGTAAGATGATAAACTACATCCAACAAGACCTCTGATCAGGAGGTTTTGAGGAGTGTGGAACCACCTCTTAATAGCTAGTGTTCTCAGGTTAGGGTCCCAGCTATGGGCAAATAGTTAACCCCCCAAACCAGGGTCAAAATACTAAGTGTAAAAATAAATTTTAATACCAGAAATACTTTGTAAAAAAATTTATTATCAGCAATACATTTTTGAAAAAAAGATATTACCAGCTATAAATTTTTGAAGGAAAAATATTACCAGCAATAAAAATTGTCAGCATTAAATAACCCATTGAGGTTGATATACTGTAAACCAAACCAAACCATCAATACATATTTGAAGGAAATAAATATTACCAGCAAGACATTTTTGAAGGAAAAAATATTACCAGTAATACATTTTTAAAATAATTATTACCAGCATGACATTTTTGAAGAAAAAAATATTACCAGTAATACATTTTTAAAAATAAGGAAATAAAAGTTACCTAGCAATAAAAATCTTGTGGGCATGAAATAACCCATTGAGGATGATATGCCATAAAACAAAACCAAACCAAATCTTTTGTTGCACAAAGCTACCTCAAAATAGTGATAAATACCATTTACTGTAAAATATCTGATATGAAGATTTAGATACCATACTTTTGATTTTCTTTATGCCTTATTTTTAAGCTCTTCAAAAATATTACCTTTGTATAGTGTGACCCCCTTATTTTTGTGTAAAGAACTGATCATAAAACCTTGCACTATACTCAAGTATATACGGTAACAACTGAAGTGGAAAAGTGAATTATTTTAATTTTCAATCTTTTCTAAGTGTTTCCATTTTAATAAGCAGAGCATCAGGCAAACCAGATACAGGGTTGACATAGGTTTACTTCAAACTGCCAAATGGGAAAGTACATGACCTCACACTTGCATCTGGTTTTAGTTTTAGTATCAGGTCATCCCATAAGTTCTGTCCGAATTTTGAATAAAGAAAATGTTTTAGTGGAACACACCTATTCTATAGTTAATAGACTCTCCCACCTATAATAAGTAGGAGTAGTAAGAGTAACGAGTCAGTCAGTTGATGCCGAACCGACTCTGAACCAACTGTTTGGTTGTACTCTCTTCCTACGGACGGGAAGAACCCGAAGGAGGCTACGCCAAAGGGCAGAGTCTCCTTTGGGGAGGTAAAACCGGCCCTGAACCCGTTTATACGGGTTCAATGGGCATATTTTTGGCCGAGCCCACAGGCTCGGAATGTCCACGTTAAAAAGCCTTGTGCCACATGACACCCTCGTGGGGGGGGGGTGACTGAATATTGTCAGTCGATGCCGGACAACCGTTAGTTGGATACTAAAGTATCAGTGACCACAACTAGATTTCTCTGCGTCATTACCTATTATATCAAGTTCCTAACGTTTTGTACGTCGAACCTGTTTTAGGGCTGACTTAGTACCAATACAAGCCTCCACTGTGAAACCGCTCCATAACACAAAACAAGTGACCAAATTTTACATTTAATTACAGATTCAATCAACAATGTATTTTTCCTGATTATCTATGACTTCCTTTCCATTTATTAACAAGCTTACTAATTCCATTACTGTAAAATTCTTTTGGTTTTGATTCAAAGAACTCACAAATGTCAGTTTTAACCTCTTCCTATGTTACAAAAGCTGTTTCTTCCAAATGATTCTGTAAGCTACAAAACTAATGGTAGTCTGAAGGAGAAAGATCGGGAGAATAAGGTGGATGAGGAATTTTCTCCCAACCAAGTCCTTTGATCTTTTGTGATGAAACATCACCCCTTTTCGATTCACTAGAGTAGGTCTTTTTTCCTCAAAGCTTGGTTCAAATACTCTAATTGCTGACAGTATATTTGAGAATTAATTGTTGCATTAGGTGGTAAGAATTCAAAGTGGATTATTCCTTGGTGATTCCACCAGATTGAAAGAAGAACCTTTTGCCCATGAAGTTCCCTTCTCGGCTGTGGCTGGGGTCCTTCCCCTTTACCAAGTCACTGTCTACGATGGTTAACATTTCGATAAAAGATCCATTTTTTGTCGCCAGTCACAAGTCTATCCAAAAAAGGTGAAATAAGTTGGCGAGAATGGAGAGAAGAGCAGATGTCAACTCGGGATCTGAGGTTGTTTTCAGACAATTCATGAGGCACCCATTTTTCAAGTTTAGGAACTTTTCCAAGTTGTTGAAGATGACGATGAACAGTTGTATAGTTTGAACTGAGAACCACTGCCAATTTCTCAACTGATAAAGCAGGATTTTCTTCAAGGTCTGCTTCAAGAAGCTTTTAATCAAACTCAACTGGACATTTGGTTCGATCTTCATCTTCAAGGGTGAAATCTCCACCTCTGAATTTTGCAAACCATCTTCTGCAAGTTCTTTCATTCACACATTCCTCTCCATAAACTGAGTGAATGTTTCTAGCCACTTTGGCTGCTGAGTTTCCTTTCTTGAACTCATAAAGCATTATGTGCCTCAAATGATTCTTGGATACTTCCATGTTATCAGGGTTTTAATCAAACAAAATTTAATTTTATTGTTCTCTGAAATAAAATTTGATCAGATTAAATGCATCTAAACATAAAAATAATGTTCACCTCCATTAGACATGATAAAATACTCTTTAAATTTCGTTCATTTTAAAAAAAGTTAAAATTCGGACAGAACTTATGGGATGACCTGATAGAAAAGATTTTTAATTTGTTATATAAGCAACATGGTGTCTGATATGCATGAGAATGTAAGGACTATATTTCAAATGAGTGTGTATGAAACATTCAAGCTTTGTGTTACTTGCACACCATACAACATTACAAATATTTCATGGTGATTTTTCTAAGTGTAGCTTGGATCTGGCACAAGGCCGAATGTATGGGGCACCCAGTGAGGTTTGAACTCACTATTCGGTCATAATTGTTCTAGCAAGAAAAGCTTTCAAACCATTACACCACATTGAACTGCCCAGTAGTTTTCTAAAAGTGTAGCTCAGATATGGCACAAGGCCGATTGTATGGGGCACCCAGTCAGGATCAGACTCCTATTCAGTTGTAATTAATCTAGTGAGACAAATTTGCTAACCATTACACTACATCAAAGTTGCCAATTACAAATATTTCACGTATCAACATAAATGAACAGAATTCTTTAACTGCTTTTGTAACAATATACTGGAATGCATTTCTGTATAAGGTTATAAATATGATGGTAGAGATAATAAGACAAATTAGCAAAGCGTATAAAGAATACATATTGCTAGCATCTATTCGTTTCTGCTTCTTCACATCAGAATGAAAAACAAAACTGTGTGCAAGGAAAATTGATTTGTTTTTTTTAGGATAAGAGAGGTGTTAAAGTAAATTACCTTATCAGATCCAAAGACCAGAATCCAGAAAGTGTGTTATATATATATATATATATAAGTTCAAATTCCAGCCGAATTCATTACATTCACTTACATGCTAATACCCTTGGGAAAGGTATTAATCCTCCTCTTCCCTCTCCAGCTATGGGTAAATAGCAGGACAGACTGGGTTCTATAACCTTGGATGGCAACTGGTCTAGGAGAAGGAGAACTCAAATTCAAAACCTGCAGAGGGTTGTTTGGGGACCTTGTGGCATGTAGTGCACCAGGTCTCTGTATTCAGCTCTTTGTGCTTGGTTCTGCACAAAGCCTTCACCAAATATAATCAAATCATATGTGCTGGTGTCTGGTCTGCCAGTTCCTAGGAACTGAGCTGCTTGACCCTCGTGTTGAATACGATGGGAGAGTCCACCATATATATATTTATGGTTACTTACATTATTTGGACTGTTATCCTCATCTTTATTGCAATATTCACAACATTTCGGCCATTTATGCCCTTGCAGTCTTAAGGTAAGACTGCAAGAACACCGTTAAGCAGTAACATGAGGGAAAATAGAAAAATCAGGGGTAGCTGACCACATGTTGAGGGAAAAGGGGAGATCACCGCCTCCTGTGGTATGAGGTTGAAATAATAGACAGAGAACATCACTGGAAAATAGAAAAACTTAAGGAATCAGCACATATGCTAAGCCACAAAAATCTCCTGAGCCAACCAAGCATGGAAATGAATACAATATGGGAACCAGTAATAAGGAGTGCTAGAGAAAAGCAATGAATAGCAACAAAAAAATGGAAATATAAGCTCTGGTAAAAAAATGAAATAACAGAAAAATTGCAATATGAGCTCTGGTAAAAAGATAATTGGTGAGGTTTATAAGTCCAAAAAATTCATACACAGATGTCCTCAAGGACACATGGATAAAGATGTTGGTTAGATCCAGTGAGTAGGTCCAGAGTTGTGAGTTCAATAATGGAGAGATATGTTAAATAACTGAGATACCTAAAAGAAGCATGGCATGTGGAACTAGAACAATCTATTCTGGTGGATGAAATTCCAATCGCCTGAAGAAGGTCAAAGTGTACAGTGAGTATGGCAAAGAAGACTTGGATAAGTTCAAATAATGTAAGTAACCATAATACCTCATCTCTGAAATATAGACATATATATATATATATATATATAATACTGCTTCTATTAATCTCAAACATATTAATCTCCTATGTCATAATCAAATGCATACTAATTATAAACAAGATGAAAATAGACTAAAAAATTTATTAAATACTAATATATCAACAACAGATCGTAGCACAAAAATTAAATTAATCATATACTACACTAAATCTAGTATATCCAACTTAATTCTTCACAATGATTCTTCCCCTCCCCCGTTAGCGATTTGCAAAAAACCAACATAGTTTATAAATTCAAGTGCCCTTTGGGAGATTGTATCTCCAACGAATTAAATAATATTTATGTTGGTCACACTACAAACTCACTTTCACGATGCTTGACACTACATTTGAATGAAAACTCTAAAATTTTTAGGCATTACAATTCCGTAAAATCCTTGTCAAAAACAGAATTATACTTAAAAATGAAAACAACAAACAAAAACTAAAAATCCTTGAAGCTATATACATAAAACAGTTGAAACCTAACCTAAACAAAATCAACTATGGAACCACTGCAAATATCCTTAAATGTCTATAATTGGTAACAGAAGCCATTGGTTTATACCAACGGCTTCCCATACTTAATACTTCTAGAATTCACTCTCGCGTGGTCATGTGCGATGTCATGAGCTGCGGTGCGATTTTCGCTTCTAGCGTCTTATATGCACGTGTTTATCATTGCTAGGAAATCATCCATGTAAACAATAACAGACTATCATCACTGTCTTGTCCGTATATTGCTTAATATGTTGTACAGTAATTGACATCTTTGATAATGGCTTATGTAAGCCAAAAGCTTAGATTGGATTAAAAAATATGGATTAATATTGTGATTTTCTTTCTACGTTTAATGATAATGTTATTAAGCTTATCAGACACTATACAAAGAATTCACATAAAATAAATAGACAACACTTGTCTATATTATTTAATGAAACGTGTATGAATGAAGATACATATTTGTATATTGTTACAAAAGCAGTTAAAGAATTCTGTTCAGTTTGGGAAATTGGATGACAAAGTGGAAAAAGTTTATTTGTGGCCCATTTTGTACTTCAGGACTTTGTACATTAGACTAAATTTGTTATGGTGGTAGGATAGAGGGGTGCTGGGAGTTTTAGAAATATTTTAAAAAATCTTTTTTTCTCTAGCCAAATTCATTTAGAGGCTTTTTCTTTTCATCACTTTTATCAGTTGATATTCCACACTGTTATATTAGACCTGCCAGGAATGGTGACATGTTGTAAGAGCCTGGCCACATTTACTGTAGATGACCTTGTGATTAAAGCACTCTCTAGACATTTATGTTATAGTGAATTATATATATATATATATATATATATATATATATATATATATATATATATATATATACACACAGGTGTATCAAAAATACTTTCACAAACTTTGGGGGCAAGTTCTTTACACCAAAACACGAATGGAAATGGATGTGCGGCTGCATGGCTATATAAGATTGCATTTTCAGATCGAAGGCAGCTGAGTCATTCAACCTTTGCTGCTGTTCATCATCGTGTTGCTGAAACAGGATCCATGGCACCACAAACTATGAATCGAGGAAGACCGAGATCTGCTCATACACTTGACCATGAAGAACACATTCTACATAGCCTTTTGGACATATGATTATGTAGACATTTTACCTTGTTTTGGTGTTAAACAGCACACTTCTCAGTTAACTCATGACTACACACATTAAACGTTGGAGTCTGACTAGCCACAAATGTACACAAATGACAAATGTAACCTAGTCTACATGGCAACACAGCGTCGTCTACTGTAAACTTTCTTTAAACTTATATTCACAAATCCTTCATTTTTGGGTTAAGTTTATATGGACTTTTGTCCTTGTTTTGGTGTGAGGAACCTGCCTCTAAAGTTTGTAAAATACACCCTATATATATATATATATATATATATATATATAATATCGATTCTCCGTCGGGTTCGAACATATGAGGGTCAAGTAGATCAGTTTCCAGGAAACTGTCAGCCCGACACCGGCACATGAGATTCAATTATAGTGGTGAAGGTTTCGTGCAGGACCATCCACACTTTTTGAAGAGCCAAATACAGAGACCTCGTGCACTACGTGTCACAAGGTTCCCGAACAACCCTCTGCAGGTTTTGAATTCAGAGTTGTCCTTCTCCTAGACCAGTTGCCATCCAAGGCTATAGAACCCAGTCTGTCCTGCTATTTTACCCATAGCTGGAGGGAGAATGGAGGATTCACACTTTTCCCAAGGCTATTAGCACATAAGTGGATGTAATGGATTCAATCTGGATTCGAACTAATATTCTATATATATATATATATATTAGTGAGTTAACGGAGAAGTGTTTTATCTATCAATGGCAGGATATTCATATCATGAACAAGCAGATATGACTTTTATATATGGCCACATGGATGGTAATGGATGCAAGGCTGCACACTTATATCAGATTGCATTTCCACACTGAAGGCAGCTGAGTCATTCAACCTTTGCTGCTGTTCATCATCATGTTGCTGAGACGGGATCCATGGCCCCACAAACTATGGATCGATGAAGACTGAGATCTGCTCATACGCCTGACCACAATGAACACATTCTATAATTTGTTGGAGACAATCCAGGTATCAGCGCACATCAAGTGGCCCTAGCATGTCATACATCTCATAGTACCATATGGAGGGTACTTCAAGAGCATCTCCTGTATCCGTATCATTTGCAATGTGTGCAGAATCTTTTGCCTTCTGATCACTCACCATAGGAGATCTTTTACTGATGCCTTACTGCACAAACTGCTGACCCCTTGTTTGTCTCTTCAGTCTTGTTTATAGATGAGGCAACACTTAGAAGAGATGGAATAATAAATTTATACAACCAGCATTTGTGGGTGGATCAGAATCCCCATGGTAACATACAGGCTAGACACTAGCATCAGTTTATGATTAATGTGTGGGCTGGAATTTTAGGTGACTGTCTGGTAGGTCCATATGTTCTCCAGAAATCTGTCTATAGGGACTTTATTTTGAACACACTTCCAGACCTGCTAGAGGATGTACCCCTTGATGATATGAAAGCACTTGTGGCTCTTGCTTGATGGGGGTCTCCAGCACATTTCAATGGAACAATATCTGACAGAATGATAGCATAAAGAACAAATAAGAAACCATTTAACAATCTAACATGTTTCACTTTTATTTAAACTTCATCAGAGAATGAGATATGGAGAAAAAAACATTTCTGCTATTTTTGTGTTTGTCATTGGTTAAGCAGATTTCACATGTAACAAGGGGCGGTAGAGTATTCTTTTTCACTGACAACTATTGTATCAACATATTAGTTACTTTTGAAATGAGGTTAAGTCAAGGAAGGGTGGGGGTGCCTTTTCAAATGAATGATGACATCTGTTCAATGCATGTCGTCTGGTCTTTTTCAACGACAGAAGGTTTTTCAACACTTTTGTTTCGCCATTAAATTTGTACTTGTATACATAAAGATTTTTTCTAAAAAGGTTTGTGTACATGAATATGTTGTATAGAACTACAATTTTAAAATGATTGGATTTCCCTATATCCATAGAAACTAATATTATGAATGTATGTGCTTATAAAACTCAGTAAATTTCAAAATAATTTATTCCAAAATTTGCTTGAAAATGAAACAGTACTAGGGACTTTAATTTAATTCTATAATTGAATTTGAAGTTTTAGCTTCTGTTTTTGAAACATGGTAATTCCTGTGTTGTGATGAAACCATATTTTTAAATAAATAAAATTGAAAGTTTCAAAGTTAGAAGTGAGATATTCATATGAAAATATACTACAAAAATTACCCAATGATGTACAGTGGTGAAACATCCAGAAACCTCAAAAAAAAGTCTGGGATCATTGCAGAGATTTGCTCCATAACAACAATTTAAACCCACTGGTAGTTCCCTATAGTACATCTGACCACAATTTCAACTTAATAAATGCCAGTCTGATCAGGAAAGAAAAGGGTTCACTAAAGAGAAAATATATTAATCTCAATTCTCAACAATAAACTTAAGATCAGAAACATACATAATATCAGCAATCCTCACAAAAGCACAATGCAGTATAAGAGCTAAAGAAAAAATAAATCTAAGTGGTCTGATTTAAAATCCAACACCAACAGCTCTAAGGGACTTTAATTTAATTCTATAATTAAATTTGAATTTTTAGCTTGTTTTTCAAACATGGTAATTCCTGTGTAGCGATGGAACCATATTTTTAGTGTTGAGACAATGCCAAAATTTTATAATTGCCACATTGTTTTTCCCTGCCGGTGGCCAAGAAAAAAAAAAAAAAATGATATCTTGGAAAGATAATTAGCATTCATTCTCCCTGCCCTGTATTAGCGATCATCTCAAGCCGAAATTTTTATGACTGCCATGGTCTGGCTGATATTTTAATATTTGTCTTCCTTCTTATCTCCCTCAGCAAGACATCAACGAACCCAAACCAAACCTCACATATGGCCATTTTCCATGGGTTTACTGCCTTTTGTGAAAAGTATCTTTTTTGTAAATTAAATAAAAATCTTTTTTTTAACATCGATCAGTCTATCTTTCGGGATAGCTCTTTTTCACTTTAAGTATTTCCCGTTTTAATTTCTATGGTTAATTAGCCAATTACCATAGCTAAATAGTGTCACAGGCCATATTTTGGCTGAGAAATTTTCAGCATTCTTGTATATAAATGTGATAAAAAATATCAAAATAAATTTAAAATATAGAAAAAAGTGATTCTTTTTAATCATTTCACCCCAAGCAAGGCAATAATGCCACTAGAATGCAGGGAGTGAAAGTGAATGAGAATAAGGAAATTGAAAATGAGGAGGATTGAGGAAAGGACAAAAAGGAACAAGGTTTAAGAAGACACAAGATGGGGATTGACATTGCATTTAAATTTTTGAAGATTGTAGTTATCAGGGAAGCAAGAAATTGGAAAAGAGTTCCACAGGCGGGAAGTGTGAGAAAAGAAACTGTCACAGTAAAAATGACAATTGCATCGAGCTAGTTCAATAGTAAAATGGTGGGGGTATGTGTCAACTGCTTTCATTCCTTCCAATTCCAGATCAAAGTTTTTATTATGGAAAGGTTTATATTATCCCACTTCTTGAAACATTGGGTAGAGAATGTTGACCATGTAATATATGGAACTAGATTCTTTGTTTTGAAGAATGGAAAAATCCCCATAAATCATGTATTGAATAGAAGAAATATATTTAACTTTGGATTCCTTAGGGTCAAGAATTCTCCAGATTCTCTGTAGATGGACTGGGCTAGGTGGTAAACTATCAAAAAAGAGAGTCGTAGTCATAAAACTCAAGAATATTCTTATACAACTCAATGAATCACAATGTTTCGGCCATTGTACCCACCAGCCTTTATCAGGTGTAGGTTGATCTGGGTAACAGGGTATTTCAAACTGTGCCCTTTAATCTATAGGAGATAGATTGTTCTCATTCCACTACCCATGTCCAGGGAGATCTCATCCAGGTTTTAGTAATGGTCACTGATTAATCGCTTCCTTTCTACCGAGTCCAAGTACACACTGCCCAGCAGTTAGATATTAGTTTTTTACCAAAGTATTTCCCGCTGAATTATTGATGGAATTACAGTAATTAAAATTATAGATTCATTTTTTTGTAGATTAAAATATTATTTTTGTCCTATTTTATATTTCTTGGGAAATGATCAGTCTATTAAGGCAGCAAAGAACTATGGCCTTTATACACAGCCAATGATAAATGTTGGATATTTTCACTATTGGGATTTCATGCTTTATAATGATTTGATTTGTTTAACTTTCTACACTATTTCTTTTACAACAACCAGGGCCACACACTCAAAATAGTAGTGACTACCCTAATTTGTAGCAGTGATGGCATACACGACCAATTATTATTTTAACTACTTTCACTCCTTGGCAATGTTTATTCTTTTAAAAGTCAATGATTAGAATTTTTAAAACTAAACATATGAAAGAGTATTTTTACATTTTTTTTGATCTTGAGAATTGGCAATAAAAATAATAAACACTATTACATGGTTTATTTCCACTACTCATTATATTTTTTATTGGAATAGTTTGCAAAGCATCAGCTAATTGCCAACTGATTCGGACTTTATAAAATGGTAAATTATGATTTCCTTATAGTTGGTTAAATATTTATAAATAAAAAATTTTCATATTTATTTCTTTATAGATGAGTGGATGATAAGTATTGCATTAGTTTTAATTGTATTAGTTTTTAGAATGTTGTAAATGGAAAATTCTTCTTCTAAATAAGTAACCTAATATTTTTGTTGTAAATCCTCAAGAACAAAAGAAAATGTATAAATTCACTTTCATCGAATGTTTTGGTTTTTTTACAATTCTAATAATTGTTTTTTTTTTAAAAAAAAAACAACATTGCCGAGGAGTGAAGGTTGTTAGAATAATAGTGATGACAAGGTGGAAAAAAAAAACAGCCTTTTGACAATCCGTTTTTTTTTTTTTGGGGGGGGGGGGGTCATGAATGTCCAAGATTTCCAAAATTATTTTAATAGTGTTTATCTTGTTAATTAAAGGCAAGTGACATTGCTGAAAACCATAGTCACTTATTATTTATGAACTTAAACAAAATTGTGATTTCTGTACTGTTAATAGCATTCAGGTCACAAAACGCATGCAACATAAGCAAAATTTAACTAATTTATGAGAAAAACATTGATAATTTTTACTTATTTTTATTTGTCATCATTGCTGTTAGTATCACAACATTTCTGCTGTTGTGTCCTTTGGCCTTCTTCAGAGAATTTCAAACTAAACACTTTATTTAATCTATCCCTGTAGATTGAATAAAGAGTTTAGTTTAAGTATACAGAGGTAGATTGTTGTTCTTCTTCCACATCTAGTGATGTCTTTGTTTTTTAAAATTACTCAGTTATTGCTAGTCCTTTTTCCACTGAATTTTAGTCTGTACTACCCAGCCTAGGGATTGAACTCACAATTACTTCTTTAGTCGTGTTCAGTTATTGTTAGTGATGTTTCAACCAAGTCTGCACTCCCCAGCTGAGGGATTGAACCCATGATTACTATACCACCAAATTCACAAACCAACACTTTAATCCTCTAGGCTATTGTCTCATGGGACAATCCTGAGTCTAGAACTTGGAGGTTTTAACCTAATATTCTTATTGCCTGCCTGCTTAAAGCCTTGTTGTGAAGTTTGAGAAAGAGAAGCATATTAGTCTAACTGTAAATAATGATTGTGCTAAATCCCAGAAATTCAGACAGAAAGACAATTTTTGCATTATTGGATGATAAATCAAATTTTTTTTAAAATTCAGTAGCTTCAGTAAAAAAGTACTTTTCATTTTAAAATGATTAAAAATAGAAATCTATAGCACAAAAATACTATTCTGTTTCTTGTTTGAAATGCGAATGTGAAAATGTTGGGACATTAATGTCTTTGGAATACGGGTTATCTCTAAAATGTATTTGTATGTGTCTTTTCAGATGTGAATTCCGAGAAAATGAAGATCCACATATTTCACAAGGAAATGGTTTCTCTCCTGTATGTGTCTGGATATGTCTTTGCAAATTGGAATGCCTTGAAAATGTTGATCCACAGATGTTACATGAATATGGTTTCTCATCAGTGTGTATAAGTAAATGCCTTTTCCAAGCTGATCGTTGGGAAAATGCAGCATCACATATTTCACAAGAATATGGTCGTTCTCCAGTATGAATTCGTAGGTGTATTTTTAAGCCAGAATTTCTTGAAAATGTTGACTCGCATATTTCACAATAATACTGCTTCTTTCCAGCAACTCTTTGTATATTATTTTCAAGATCTAAAGTTACTGAAAGCGCCGAATCATAAACTTCACTAGAACAGGGTTTCTTTCTATTGTGTGTTTGCAAGTGTCTTTTCAAATGTGAATTCTGTGAAAATGCAGATCCACACACTTCACAAGTATATGGTTTCTCACCAGTGTGTGATCGTATGTGAATTTTGAGATCTGAAGTGCTAGAAAATGCAGATAAACATACTTCACATGAATATGGTTTCTCTCCAGTGTGTATTCGTAGATGAGCTTTTAAATCTGATTTTTGTGAAAAGGCATATCCACACACTTCACAAGCATATGGTTTCTCTCCTGTGTGTATTTGCATGTGTCTTTTGAGATGTGAATTCCTAGAAAATGAAGATCCACATATTTCACAAGGAAATGGTTTCTCTCCTGTATGTGTCTGGATATGTCTTTGCAAATTGGAATGCCTTGAAAATGTTGATCCACAAATGTTACATGAATGTGGTCTCTCTTCATTGTGGCTGAGTAAATGTCTTTTAAAAGCTGATTCCTGGAAAAATGCAGCATTGCATATTCCACAAGAATATGTTTTTTCTTCGGTGTGAGTTTTCAAGTGGACTTCCCAATCTGATTTCTGAGAAAATGTATATCCACACATTTCACAAGCATATGGTTTCTCTTCTGTGTGTGTTTGCATGTGTCTTTTTTTTTTTTTTTTTTAACTTATATAGCAAGATAATTAGAATATTGTGCAAGAATAAATAATTTCTCCTCTGTGTGTGCACATATATCTTATGAAAACAGAATCAGTCATTTTTTAACAGACAGTCACAGCATAGATTTGGCTTGAGCTGGATTGAATTCTAAAAACCTTTTGGTTTTTTTAACTAAGAAATATTTTGAATTATTCCAGATAAGTCTCTGAAAACTTTTAGATGAAATTTTGGGTTTCTGCCAAAAGTTTAAAACCACTGAACTATGCCATCACATAGTGAGTAAATATTACATTTTCTTTACTATAATTTCATTAAAGCTCTATTTACAATCAAAAAGAAGTGATAATGAAAATGATATCCAGGGTACATTTTTTCTTTTACATAAATGGACAAATCTTTCTGTTAAGTTTTTATACTAGTCCAGAGTCACACACCTCAAAGGAATATGAGTTTTCTTTTTGCTTCCATGTGTCTTTCTTAAACCCTGCCTTCTTGGAAATGGGGAGTCAAAAGACACTTTCTCTGATTTGTCATTATTTGGTTTGTATATCCTCTTTAGGAGTATGTAAATAAGATGGATTCATATTTTTCCAACCCAGGTGAGGCAAACTGTGAATAGAAAAAGAAAAAAGATATTTTGAAAGACAATAAAACCCAAAATAACATAAGTTAAAATTTCAAACAACTCATAAATTGGACATTTGAGTGCAGTTCTGATGACGTCTCCTATTTTATAGCCAAACTTCTGTAACTTTTATGGTTTTAAGGACCCTGAGGAAGGCACTTAAATAGGTGAAGAGGTTTAGAAGATGCTTTAACAACAACAACAAAAAAAAAATTTGTTTCACAAAATCTTTAAGGACCACTTTTCTTTTTCCCCTATTTTGTGATACAAGAATTGTACCTTTTTTTACTTGCAGGTTTTTGCATAGTTCTGCAAACAATGCTAATACAAGGACGGAACAATCAAAATTGATGAAGCAAGTTCAACAAACATTTAACACAGTCAAGAAAATGGCTTAAAAGCCTTTTTTAGATTGTTCCCGTGATGCTTCTTTTTGTAGCTGATGAACTCACTGCCATTGAAATTATATCACAGGAACGTGAAGACCTAGTGACTAACTCTGGTAGCAGTAATGAAGAAGAACCATCTCAAGTGATCTTCAGATCTGAGAGACAAGGCCAATGGGTTGCCACATACTACGATTCCAGTTTCTACATTGGCTAAGTCATTGACATTACATCTCCAACCAGTGCAATAATCAAGTTTCTAACTCCAACTAAGGGTAGAAATGATTAGGTAGGTGATATTGCACAAGTTGAGTCAACTTTTATCTTAAGATGGGACTTAGATGTACTGCCAGTTTCAAGTGATGATAGAATCAGGAATGTTCTAGAAATATCAGTTATAGAAGCCAATAAAGAAACTCAGACTGCAAACCACCATTAGAAGAAGTGCAAGAGGCCTGTTCAAACTACCCAGAAAGTCTTTTACATCAGTACCAATGAATGTAGTTTTACTCATTTCAATTTTTTTTTTAATTTAAAAATTAAATTTTTAAGGCTTTACAATAAACAGTTGTTTGAAAAATTGATCACTGATTCCTTTTGCATAACAAGTTATTATATTGTCAGTCCTTTTTGGGAAAGTCAAAAATTGTATAATTTTACAAAATGTTCAAAAAATCAAATATATTTATGAGAAAAAGTCTTAATGTTATAGACAAAAAAACTGTTTTGTTGAATTCCTCGTCCCAAAATGAGTAAAGTTTAAAAGTTTCAGGCTTATACCTCAACCAAATGCTTTTTTTTTTTTTTTTTTTTTACAGCAAACTCAAGAAGTTATAATTTTTACCTTTTTTTGCCCTACTATTAAATTTTGCTTCCACCTGTAAAATAAGATTTGTTTTACTGATGTACACCCACGAAAAAAAATTAGCTTAATCTCTAACATACTATGAAACATTAAGAAGTTTCAATGACTTAACTGTAGAAATGAAATTTATATGAATGTTGACCATTCATATAAATTTCAATTCTACAGTTGTGTTATAAAATAAAATAAGACATATCTTGGCTGATTTGCAGGCAAATAAACTAACATACTCAAGAGCAAGAGCCGGATATGAACAGGACAAGGCCCCGTCACAAAATGACCATTATCGTCATTTGCACATAGGCCCAATGCACGAGTTCCGGTCAAAATATAAAATAATATTTTAAAGCATTTCTATTTTTCGACCAATAAAAATGCTTCCCTCCTAATTATACTCGCTTCGTTTTTCGAGCCTGTTAAGCCATAAAAAAACGCCATAAAAGGGGTCACACGGGGAAGTACTAGCAGTCAACAGGAGGTCAGGGAAGAGATCTGTCACTGTCAGTCTGGGCAGTCAGCAGCAGTCATCAGGAGGAGCACCAGGCCAACCAGCGAGAACTACTATGAGAGATCAACCCAGATCAGCAGCCGGCTTATGAACTATACCACAAGGTAGCTGTCCCAAACCCACACGTTCCTATTGAAATAAATTACGTAAATCTATTTCTGCTGTTGTCATATTTCCTTCTTGCAACCACACACTTGCCTATAACAGTTACCTTGCTGTGTTATTAATTCCATTAGTATTATCTTTCTTTTATTACTTAATGACATTGCATTTATAATGATTTTCCACTTGTCTGAAGCCTGCATGGTCACATATACACTGTTAAAATGGACTTTTGGCTCAATTGTACTAAAGACTGAAAATCCAACAAACTTTGAATGGTCATAACTTAGTTACTGAGCGAGCAAGATAAATTTGGTACTGTATTCTATGTTTTGTCAAGCTCTATATGCCAACATGAAAAGCTTTTAGATATATTGAAGAAAAAAAGTTTACGATACCTATATTAGTCAATTGAGATTTTAGAAAATGCACAGCCACACACTTCACAGGTATTTGCTTTCTCCTCAGATTTTTCTTAACCTTTGGCACTGAGTTTTCTCTAGAATTGTTTCCCTGGACACTGCATTTGTTTTCAGAGAGCAAAAAACATCAGCACCTATTGTTTTAAAATTGTTATAACTTTGTATTGCGTGAACAGACTTAGATTTTTGTAGATTAATAAAGAATTGATAAGTAATATTTTGATGTAATGCATTATGTTTTGCATGCAGGTTCTGACATTGAAAACAAAACATGTGCTGACATACTTTTATCACTGTCTATGGTGTTCTGGGGTGCAGTTTATTGTGTAATCCATCAGATTATAAAATCATCAGTGGGCCAATAAAAATCAAATGTTGAGCATTTAGTAAGTCCAATCATAAGCAAAATTGAAACAATTTTATGTATTTAAATAAAGGTTTTAACTTTTAAAGACATTTTTAAAATATTACCATGGTCACTCACTGAATCTCCATTCTTGACAACAAATGAAAATAACAAATTTAAAAGTCTCTTAAAAATCCAATATCTGACTTTTGTTCCAAAGTAAATTATTAAAATTAAGGAAAAACTGAATGGATTTTGTAAAAATCCAACTTAATTTTTGGTTAAAACATAGTGAAAATAATGTTTACTTATGCACGCTAACCTGTGAGCTGTCATAACCCCAGTAGCCTTCTAATGTTAACATACAGAAATTACATTTTTCAATTCTTAAAGCACATCTTCATTTAACAGAAAAATCCATAGTTGGAGCAATTTCAAAATTGCAATGAAAAATTACAAGAACATTTTTAAAAAAATAGATGTTCAATGTAGATTTTTTTTGTCAAACGTGAAAGTATTTTTAAATTACGCAATCAAAAATATTTTTTGAGTTTTACTTTTATGAATTTTTGGTACAGCTCATGACAAACTTTCAGTATGTTCATGGTTGAATTTGAATATAATTTTTTTTTTACTCAAGTAACATCTTTGGATGGATTTTTCTTTTATGCAAATGTAAAATATTTTCTCAAAGACCCTCAATATTTAAATGTGTTAATGATATTTGAAAGTTGTAGTGGAGCTGAACAAAAAAAAAAAATATGATGACACACATCACTTCACCATTGATCAACCTCAAACTCACTCAATTGCAATCGGACTACAGCTTGGCTGGAAGCAAAACAGCAACTTAGTAGCAATCAGTTTTTGGCATTTCAAGAAAGTATGCGAAAAATATGCAACAAAGACACTAGCAAGAAGTACTTCTGAAAATTCATGTAGAGAAAAGGATTGCTAAAAATGAGAGGCAAAAGTAAAAAGAGTGTCAAGCTGAGAAACACAGAATCCTTAATTCAGTCAACAAGTATAGTGGCCCTGTTAAGTCTATTAAAGATAAACAACAAGCAATGGTTTGGAAGCACTGAAAGGATCAACTTAGATATTGTAGAACTTCCTGCTCTTCTCTATTACTGTGAAAATGGACTGCTATTACTTCCAAATATGGCAAGTAGCCACATTAGAGTAGGATTTGAGGGGTAGTTGATTTACTCAATTTGTTCCATTCTATGTATGAGTATTTAATAAACCTGTTCTTTATTTTCCTTACCTATTCTTCCATTTCTTTAATGCTCTAACTACAGCGTTCCTAATTCTCAGCTATTTTGAACAAAGACATTACAACAGATATCTGACCTTCCACAGGTGTATACAGGACAATAGCTTGGTGGATTAAAGTGTTGGATTGTGAATTTGGTGACATAGTGACTGTGAATTCAATTTTCTGGGTTAGGCCATGTGTACTTGGACTGTGTAACTGAGCAGTACTAAAAATAAGAATTAGATAACTTTAGACATGGCCAGTTTAATGGGAACTGTCTGCCACCATAGATTAAATAAAGAGTTTAGTTCAGAATTTCCTATAGGTTACCCAGATAAACCTGAAGGCCAGCAGGCAGAACAGCTGAAACATTGTGATAACAACAAAGATGAGGACAACTGTCTGAATATAAATGGTGTAAATAATGATAGCTCCACATGCCTGAAATTCAGACAGGAAGAAAGTTTAATTAATGTTATTTTACATATGAAATTAGAGAAGACATTAAAGTCAAAATAGGCCACAGTTCAGCCATGATTGTTCTAAATATTAGTAAATGAAGCTGCCAGTAATCATTGGTTCTAATTTATTATTGTCAATGTAAAATGGTGGTTTGATTAGTTGTGGCAAAAGGCAAATGAAATTAAGATGAAAAAAATACTAGAACTACAAATGTTGATGATGTTTAACAATGATTTTTCTAATAAGATAATTTTCCATATTGCTTCATAAAGATAATAGAACAGTATTTCTCAATCTTTTTAAACAATGGCACACCTAGGAGCAAATGAATATATCACAGCACACTTAAAACAAAGTTTTATCATCAAAATGTTTGTTATTATTAAGAAAGACCAAAGTATTTTTTATTAAATTTTTTAATCCTTTCTAGCATGTTCAAAATTTTGGTTAAAAAACTTTGCACTTTTTTTCTGGTGAAAGACAGATTCATTTGGAAATTTTTTCAAAAAGAAAATAATGGTTAGACTTTAATGAAACTTTCATGATTTATTCACAAATTAATGAAATTATTTTAGAAATGTTTCTTAAAAAAATTTTTGAAATTTTTATATTTTAGAAAATCTTAGAAAATATATATATATATATATATATATATATATATATATGATCTATGAAACTATTGTCAACTTATATGATTAAAATATATTTTTATTGATATTTGTGGTTTTGGAATTTTCGTTTTAATATATTAAATAATATTAATTTTAACCATTTTTATATTTGTATATTTGCTCGCTTAAGTTATATTTTAATAAGTGGTTAGCATTTATTTAATGATACTTTAAGTCTTAAATATTTATTGGTTGTGGTATCTGATTGTCTAGGTAATTGTCTGTGGATGTGTGTACATGTATTTATCGGTGTCTATGTGTATGTAGAGTGCATTCACAGTTAATTGTGTGTGTGTATAGGTGTTGGTTTCCACATTTCCTTTTTTCATAAAGGGCTGTGGAGATGTTCCTGTCTCGTCGCTTTTTTGTGTGTATATATATCTAAATATGATGGGTGCTTATGTATTATAATCCAATTGTGTTTTTGTTGTTTTGCGCATGAGTTTAAGACCACATTCACACACTTTAGAATAAAAAATATATAAACATGTATTGTCAAATGACCGGATATTGTAGCGTCTTGTCGAATGTAATTTCAACAATGAAATAAATTGAATAACATATGTAGTTTTTCTTTTCTCAATAATTTTATAGTTTTTAAACTTAATAAATGATTAAATTTGGATTTTAAAATTGGCAGTTTTTAATTTTAATATTAAATTTTATCATAATTTTATAATTATTGGTTAGTATAAATTCTTTTTAATATTACCCGTATTTTAAAAATCTGAATAGCTATTATAACATGATTTCGTTGTCAAGCTTTTGAATCTTCCTATACTTGGATTTTGATTGGTTATTCTAGCTTTTGTAACAATGTTTCCCCCTAATGAAGGATCGTTAATTAATCTGAAACTTTTAAAACCATTTATTTTATCTTCAACATCATCACTTGATAAGACACCGAGGGTGTTGAAACAAAATGGCTATTTTTGTAGTGATTTTATAACATATTTATGTTATAATTTTTTTATAAATAATAATTATATATTACTTCCACTTACTTAATTTCATAAATTTAAATTTTCATCTGAAATTTTTTTTTTTTACTGGTTAAAAAGCAGGACTCAATTTTTTTTCAAACTACTACTCATTTCCTGAAAATATGCTCCAAATTGTAAAATAAAAAATGCAATAAAACTATACCATTATTTAATTAGAAAAGCTTTTAATTGTTTTCATAAATAAGATTTATTAAGGACACTAATGTCTTAAGAAAAACATTTTTTTTCGATGAATAATGAATTTTTACAAGAATTGTCTTCATTTTTTAAAATTTTAATTATAATTTATAATATATAAACCTTTTAAAATTCTGCATTACCTTCATCTGGTTATGTCATATTGTTATTACATGAAAAATATATTTATTAATCAAAAGTTGAAAAGCTTAATAAAAACCATTTGTTACCAAGATTTTTAAAATAATTAATTTTTATATATATATATATATATATAAAATATTATGTAATGTGCACATTTTTTTTTTATTCTCAACTATACACAACATAAGAAAATAAGAGTGATGACTACAGTAAATTTAAAGTCAACATTCCTAAAATTAGATTATGGAGAATATTTCCTGACATTTGTAAGATTACTGAATACATAAAAAAAAAAAAAACACTCACATCATTTTCTTAAATTATGTTTTAACAGATAATGTCTCTGTAAAACAACAAGAATCATTATGACACAACCCGTTATCACATCGCCTATTACGATGGTGATGTTGATTAAAATCAGTTACTGTGTTGTTTTAAAAATATATATTTATAATGTTTGCAATGAAGGAGTGATAATTTTTTGTTCAGTAGTAAATATTAAACACTAAAATCTCCAAGTACTTAAGATAGTTTCATCATTTAAACAAATTACTGGGCAAGTCAGAACAAATCCCTGACTGCAGAAAGATAGCAAAAATAATTAATTACAAATGTTTTCATTCCATCAACTTATAAAAACAGTCCTTGATATATCATGTCTCAACACCTCAGAATATGTATGTATGTATGTATGTATAGCTGGCAACTTGTATTCAAGGATACCCATCTACTAGAGCGGTTACCCAATCCCTATTGCAGACGCTCACTCAGGCACATTTGTTTTTATTCAACACCCACAGAACCCACCTGGGGTTTATACTGCAACTATGCTGAGCAGGCCTTAGTTACAGTTTCTGGGAAAGAGCGTGTTATTTAACGTGATCAACAATTTGAACAAGGCCAGCTTGTGACTTTGTGCTAGGACAGCTATCAACAACCCCCAAAGGTTCCATCTAACCAATTCCACTCACAAGGCTTGGGTCAACCCGTGGTATGGTTTTCAGGCACTTTCCAAAGGTGCAGCACGTTGGGATCGACCCCACTACTCTGATAACATCAGGAAGTTTCCTTCCTGATAAATCAACCATGGTGAGATTCGAACCTGGGTCTCATGGTCAGAATGAGAATGTTCTAACCGCTCAGCCAGAATATGGAGGTTTTCATATATATATATATATATATATATATATATATATATAAAATATACTGAAACTGACAAACAAAACCCCCCACCAATTTCATGTGTTTAAAACTAAATAACATGACAGTTTGTGTTTTTGTTTTTAATATTCATAAATTGCATAGTGTATTCTTTTGAGCATAAGACGAGTATTTACTTATAACAATGGGCTTCTCCTCCTCTGTATCATGTAATATTGGGGTCAGCAGAAAGTTTCATTTGCACAAAAGAAAAGAAAAATAAAACAACAAAGTGAGATTTTAAATAAAATATTTCATTTAAGAGGCAGGAATGGTTGATTCATAAAAAATAAGGCTGGAAAAGGAACAACTTAAATATAGTGGTCCACTTGTCAAAAAAAAAAATAAGAAAAAAAAATTTTTATATAATTTTTATGCATTGACATTTATCCATCTACAGAGCAAGGTCAAAAGTCTTGTAGACTGACAGGAATCTCTCCTCACCACTATTAAGTGTTGGAAGATGGCATAACAGCCTCTGTAAGACCATCCATCAGTATTTACAGATTGTCCATCAAGGTCACAAAAGTCCGGCCTTGTTTCAGGTGGTTGGAAGACTGAACCTTTATTTCAATCACTGGGGTAAACTGATTTCCATGTGCCATGTTTGATGGATGTCAGTTATCAGTTATCACTGCTAATTTTCTCCACTGCCTTAAAAAAGGACACATGGCACAGTGGATAAAGGCGTTGGTTAGAGCCAGTGACAAACCCAAAGAAGGTGAGTTCAATTCCTGGTTAAGGCAGTGGAGAACTTTCAGAGGGAAAATTAGCAGGAGATAACTGACATCCATCAAACATGGCACGTGGAACTAGAACAACCCAGTGCAGAAATAAAGGGTTCAGTTCGAAATTCCAACCACCTGAAGAAGGCTGGAGCGCATAAACGTCTAAAACGTTGTGACAAATAATACAAAAGATGAGGACAAAGATTAATGTAAATACTGTACATAATACCTCATCTCAGAAATATAGACAGACTATGCAAGGCAGTGTTGAAGGGAACAGCAATGCAAGAGGTGGTCAGATAACATCAAAGGGTGGATGGACATTACAATGCCAGAACTCTTAGGAGACACTGCCAACAGATCATCCTAGAGGTAGTTATCTGTTTTTCTGTCCTTGGGTCCCTCCCCACCACCAATAGTTGAAGCAGTTTAAGGACCAATGATAAGCCATGACACTTGTCTGAATTGAAAAATATAGATTTTTTTTTTTTTTTTTTTTTTTTTTTTATTGTTTTAAGGGGTGGAGTAATGGATAGCAGCTTGGATTGAGGAATCGGAGAGCCGAGTTCGAATTCCAGTCGAATCCATTACATTATGTGCTAATACCCTTGGGAAAGGTATGAATCATCTTCTCCCCCCAGCTATGGGTAAATAGCAGAACAGACTGGGTTCTATAGCCTTGGATGGTGTTATATTTTCGTAAAGAGAAAAAAAAAAAAAGAAATAAAAAGAAGAAACTAGCTTTCTTGTCCACGTGACTTTTCACACATTCCCAATCCTCTTTAAAAGCTGCGTTCTTCTTCCTTTTCATTCTAAATTCTTTCCTTTGTTGATTACTGACTGCTGTGAATTAAGTTCAGTAAAGCCTTAAGAAAAGGTTATTCTATCCTAGCTTTCTTCTCTGTACTACGGAACAGATGGCAACTGGTCTACCGCAGAAAGAAATGGCAACCTACTGTGGGGAAAATATCTGCCTCGTCAGTAATGTCTCAAAAAGTACATAATCATCTAAACGTGTAGCTAACATGGCACATAACTGACTGATCTAAGAGGAGTCCTGTTCATAATAATATTGATATGAAATCTATATTGGATCAATTCTCAATCAATATTTTTCGATTCTAACAAGTGTTGTGATCTAACTAAAGAATGATAATTTAAAAAGTTATTTCCATAAATTTTTTCCCTATTTTTTAATGAGTGGACCACTATATTTAAATAGTTCCATTTAAAATATTAAAAAAAATGCCCTTTCAACCCCCAAATCAAACAGAAAAAAAGCCAACTGTTTAAACATTTTACCAGGAAATTGCTATAATTTTCCTAAATTTCCTTTTTGTATGGAAAAGTTTAAAAAAAATAAATAAATAAAAAGTTATTTGCTTCTTTCTTTTTTTCAATGACTGTCGCAATTAATTTGGTTCTAAAGAATTTTTTTTCTCAACTCTACCCAATATTGAATGTTGTTAGTAATTTTATGAGTTGTCAAGAGAAGTTTTTTAACATGGCGCAATGAAAAATTACAAGTATATATATTTTTTTATTTTTTTTTAATAAATACTGAGTTTTTTGGGGGGGTGTTTTTTTTCTCTTCAATCTGAAGGAAAATATTTAATTATGGAAGCACTATTTTTAGAGTTTTACTGAATTATTTTTAAGGTTCGGGACGAATTTTCTGTATATTCACACTTGATATTGCACAAAAAAAAGTATTACTGAAATAACATATTCTGTAACAAAAAAAAAAAAAAGTTACGCACCCCCAACACACCAAAGTACAAACGCGATATCAAAAAAGGTGCTGAAACAGACAACTCCAAAATATTCATACAAAGTTTTCTAAATAAAATAATTCAGTACGCAATTCATTCTTTAATGAATAATTGAATAAGTATTTAAAATTTTCGTTTGAATTGGATAAATTTTCTGATCTTTGGCAAACATTTTAAAACAGGGTAGTGATATTTTTTTCGGAAAAATGTTTAGTTTCTATAATTTGGATTCACGGGAAAAAAAAAAAAAAAACATGTTAATCTTTTAATAACATTTTTTATCGCGAAAGTAAATAAATAAATTAATAAATTTAGTTTAAATTACAAAAAAAAAAAAAAAAAAAAAATGCGTTCTAATCGAAAAATTTGTTACAGAAAAATAAAAATAAACTAAAAACACTTTTTCAAGTAATTTGAAATTTTATTCGCTTTTCAACTGAATAAATTATGTATTTTATTTTTCATATATTTTTAATTTTTTTTACTTTGAATCCGTCCAATTTGATCAGGCTTATCACTATTTGAGATATCTGGCTCAAGTTTGAGCTTCTCTAAGAAGCCAATGTTTCTCAACCTTTTTTTACCATTGCATCAACCTTAAAATAAATTACATGTCTCAAGGAACCCCTGCGCAAATACAAAATTATATACCATATCTTTCTCATTTTATTTTCATCGTAGTTAACGTGGTAAATATCATAGTGTTTTTTTTTTTGAATAATTGGTTTATGGAAAAATCAATTCTTAGTTAAATTTTTCGGTAACGCTAAATAAAATTCATAAGTCAGTGTTTGTTTACTAAACTTCATCTCAAGGAACCTTTCGGCACCTTTTTTTGTGGAACCTTAGGGTTCCGGGGAACCCTGGTTGAGAAACGCTTTGCTTAAAGGCTAAGCAAATGAGCTATATAAGATTTTTTGTGTGTGTGTAACCCTGAAGAAAGTGTTGTTCGATTATGAAAACTAGGTTTATTTTTCTTGTAATAACTCACTTATGATAAACATTAACCCTTCACTCGGGTTTTGAGGTTTGGAAATTATGGTAGGCCTAAAAATAATTATTTCATTATTCCTGGGAATTAAATTAATTTGTAGGTACTTCTATTTAAAAATTACATTACCATTCTCTAACTAAATTGGACCCATATGCACACGTTACTGCGAAAGTCGAGTGCCTTCTGTGCGAACCGTTTATTTTAAAGTACGGAAGCCTAAAACGATCAAAAGGTAGTTGCATTTTCCTGCAACTGCTTTTAAATATTTTAAGTTCTCCATGTTACAGTGCAATTCTTGGTGTTACAAAAAAAAGTCATAATTTAATCTCCAATAAATTACTATTTTCGAGTAAAAGAAAATACAATTTTAATCTCTTTTGGTCTTAAAAAGAACGAAAAGAAAAAAACGATTAAAGGCCTCCATACTTTAAAAAAGACCGACACAGTATCAGAGATCAGTTTGACATTTAAATTTACATTTTAACATCTGCTGTCATAAATACGTATGAATGGTTACGGTCTAATTTTTGGCGTAAATCGAAGCTCAACTTTTTAGTCAATTCACTCGCTTCTACTTTAATTTTGCTCAAAAATAAAAATGCCATTTTTGAAAAAAAGTAAAACAAACCAAAATCCACGAGAAAAATATATTTCTCATATAAAAAAAAAAAACTACTTCAGTTGAACGAATCTTAAACCAATTTCCTAGTTTCGTAAACAAATAAATGACACTTACTTAAAGTCTTGTCTTCCAAACACTGCAACAAAGAAAGAAAATCGAGTTCAAGATTTCAGCCTTAAATAGTTTTCTTTCAAAAGATTCAATTTAAACGGAAAAAGGGAGATAATCGTTCTTTTCTTTCTCGAGGACATGTTTTTAAATGTTAATATTATTATTAAGTAGGTAGCTTAAAATAAGGAGACTACATCATGAAAAAATGACCTAGACATAATAAAAACAGAATTTTATCGTCAAAATCTTTGTTATTATTAAAAGGAAAGATATTTTATTAGAAATTCTTTTTTTTTAATCCTTTTTAGAATCTTAAAATCTTTTTTCCTGGTGTCAACACAGGACCTTATACTGGAAATATGAGTGTCTTTTTGCGGCGAGAAATTGATTTTGAAATTCTTGCAAAAATCAGATAATTGTCTGATTTTAATGAAACTTTCATGATTTATTCATAAATGAATGATATTATGTTTCAGAATGTTTCTTTTATAGAAAATTTTTGTTAAATATTATTTATATCTGTTAGCTCCTTCCACTCATTTAATTTCATGAAATTCTTTTTCATATTGCTTAATTTGTTATAAGGACAAGTCCTCACAGGATTTACATCATTTTACCTGAATGCAATAAAACCAAGGCATTATTTAATTAGAAAAGCTTTCAACTGATTTTATTTTATGGATGCTGTTTTAAGAAATTTGTTTTTCAATGAATATAAATTTTTACAAGTATTGAATTTTTTAAAAATTTTAGTTATACTAACTTAACATTTTGTATTAATTTATATCAGTCAAATGATATTGTTATTACAATTCAACAAACAATTCAGTATTTTAAAAACAGTTTTGAATTTTTGTGTATGTATAAACAGCAATTTGTATACATACTGACATCTATCCACAACATTTTCAAACAATAAGAGGTACCTATGAGAAATTAAAAATTTAATAGTAATTTTCTAACATGTATCTACATAAGTAAGTTATAAAGCCTAATGTGTGAACTATGAAAGAAAACTTTATTTGCATTTCCCCTATTATGAGCATTATTATATCCATGATATAACACAGTATTTCATGGAGAGAACAGAATGGCTGAAAGAAAAAGGAATGACAATCTTTGTTCTCAGAGAGAAGTGATACCTTTCCAAAAGTAGAAACTATAATCTGGAATTGGAATGAAAGCAGTGATGGCAAGTACACTGAAACCATCATCAAAATTCTTGTAGGTAAGAACCCAGCAGACAAAATCCCAGCAAGCAAGAAACCAGTAGACAAAATCCCAGTCGGCAAGAACCCAGCTGACAAAATTCCTCAAGGCATGAAACCAGTAGACAAAATTCCAGCAGGCAACAGAAGTGTTTAATGGCTATTTCAGTGAAATAGAAAAAGTTGTCAATTTCAAATCTTTTCATTTTTGTACTGACTTCTTAAAATAATGACCAGCATTCATATTAATAATTGCTTTTGCAATATTTTTTTTAAAGTTAATTTAATTTTATTACCAAGCGTGATACACGCTTAGGCAATCATGTATCTTTCAATAAGGCAAATTTTTTTCCTGCAGTAGGTTGCCATTTCTTACTGTGGTAGACCAGTTGCCATCCAAGGCTATAGAGCCCAGTCTGTCCTGCTATTTACACAAAGCCTTGGTGGGATGGGGGAGAAGAAGCGGATTCATACTTTTCCCAAGGGTATTAGTACGTGAGGAAAACACAACTTCTTGTAATATTATGTTCTGGATAGATCAGGGGTGTGCAAACTACAGCCCGCCAAATGTTAGTAAATTTGAAAGAGAAAGTTACCAAGCAACGCCAAATAATTGTTTCAAGCAATTCGATGCTTAATTTTAACAAACTGGTAAATGACTGTAGTTAAATACATTATTCTCATTGAGTCATTGAAATCTTTCTGTTACTGAGTTACTTTGTTTTTCAAATAAATCTGTTTCATGTGAAGTTATTGTTTCAAAATAGCAATAAAAATTTTTTTTTTCTTTAAACTGAATTACTTTGTTGAAGTTTCTACTTTAAAATCTAAATTAATTTTCTTCTTTAAATTTAGTTGCTTTATATGTGTTTTATTTGAAGTTTCTACTTTAAAATATTAGTAAGAATTGTTTATTTTTTATGTAGTGTTAATTTGTTTTACAAATAAATATGCTTTCTACTTTATAATATTAATTAATAAAAATAATTTTTTTCTTAAAACAAAGTTATTTTGTCTTTCATGTAAATCTTCAAGTTAAAAATACTTATTAATATTTTTTTCTTTAAACTGAGTTACTTTGTCTTTCAAATAAATGCATTTCATGTGAATCTTCTACAGTACTTTAATATATTAATTAATAAAAATTAATTGTATTTTTTCTTTAAAAGCCTTTTTTTTTGTCAATTTTAAATATTATTTTGGGTTAATATACTATGTGGCCCAATAAAATTGTAAATTTTTGAAGGTGGCCTTTGCACTGAAAAGTTTGCCCAGCCCTGCATTAAATTAGGAAAGGAAGTAAACATTAAACAATTATGTAACACCATTTTATTGAGCTTTATGTACAGACAAGCCAAATAAGTTGTATACTTACAGACAAGATGCAACAGCTAATTATTAAACTTGGCCCATCTGAGGGCAAAGAGCATGTACAGTACTCATCAGAGAAATGCTGTTTGCTGATGATGCAGCTCTGACCACACACACCAAACATGATCTCCAAAAGCTGATTGGTTGGTTCAAACATGCCTGAATTTGGGCTGACCATTAACATAAAAAAACAAACATCATGAGTCAAGAAGTCTCTGCATCTCCATCACTTAGTGTCAATGACATGGTGGTTGATGTCATAGATTGTTTCACATATCTTCACTTTGCCATCACCAACCTTTGGCTGGACATGGAAATTGTCAAGCACATTGCTTAAGCAGCAGTAGTGATGGCCAAATTGAGTAAAAAATGTATGGGACAACAGTCAGCTGACATTGCACAACAAACTAAACTAGGTATGTGTCTTTAGTATTCTGTTTTATGGCAGTGAAACTTTGACAACATAGGAAAGTAAAACACCTGGAAAACTTCCATCTCTGCTACCTACAACGTATCCTTGGCATCACATGGAGAGAAAAAGTTATCAAAAATGTCATACTGAATTAAGCAGACCTGGGGTAAGCTTCTTTTCCTTTATAAACATCTTCAAAGGTTGGGTCAAATACATCAAATGAATGACGACCATATATGGCCATCTATTATGGTGAGCAGGATATGGTCAGCTCTACACTACATTTCAAGGATGTTTGCAAGGGGGGAGGGGTCTGAAACACACGAGCATTGACTCTGGTAGCTGGGAACAGCTAGCAGACGATCAAAGTGAATGGTGCCATGCTGTTCAAGAAAGAGTCCCAAAGGCCGTAAAAAGGCAAAACCAACTGTTGGAGATAAAAAGACAAAGAAGGAAGCAGAGAGGGCAATGTGGAATCTTCATTGCACATTCCAGCTTTGTCTGCCATATCTGCAGAAGAGAGTGCCATTAGTCTGTTAAGACACTTCATATACTGTTTGCAAAAGAACTAAATGTTTGACACAAGAGGGCGCTAGCATTATCTCGTGAGATAAATGGCTGCCTGTTATTGTTTTTTTCCTCTTTATTTTTTTTAGTCACTTTTTATGGTGAGTATACCTTTCTTTTTTGACTTTGCAAAGAAGTTAATTAAAAATAAATGTCAAAATCAGATATCTCATTAAATGCTAATTTATAATAAACACAAAAATAAGTTATTTTAAGAATTTTATTATGAATTATAATAAACTATCTTGTGTTAATAAATAAACCATTATTTTTTTATCATTTCATCCCAAGCAAGGCAATAAAGCCACTAAGAAGCAAGAGGGTTACTGAGTTAAGAATATGAGAAAAAACACTATTAAAAGGAGAGAACAATAAATGAACAAGAATTAAGAACACAAGAGATAATGATTGACATTGCATTTAAATTTTTGAAGATCAATGTTGACTGGGAAGCAAGAAGCCAGAAGAGAGTTAAACAAGCAAGAGAAGAAAATGTTAGCATAGAACTTACAGCCACATCTAGCCATTTCAACCATAAAATGATGAGACCTTGCCGACAATTTAGCACTGTACTTAACCTTTACTATGCTAATTTCTTTCTAGAATTGTTCTCCCTGCCACTGCATTATTTTTGAGGGTGCAAAAACATGAATGAGTAATATTTTGATGTAATGCATTATGTAATTCATTACGTTTTGCATGCATGTTTTGACGATGAAAACAAAAAAAAGGAAACATGAAATAAAAAACAAATACATTAAACAAAAAATCTCCAGAATGAATGCTTCGTTTGATATTGACACAGCCATTTTTGTTTACAAAAAAAAAAAAAAAATCACCAAAAAAATTAACGTGGGTTTAATCAGTGTTATGCCACATAGAAGAATGGGATCGGAAAAAGGAAATTTAACCTTCTTCCAAAGCAGTAGTAGAAGATTTCCAGCTTAAAATAGTGGAAATAACAGTTGACAAGTGTTTATTTATAGAAACCGAAGGCGACAGAATGCACCTAGAGTAGACACAACCGTTACATTTAGCTAATATCTCATGATGGACTATTTCATGTTTATTGTTTATTGAGAGAAGACATTACTTGGTTTCAGTGAGAAAATTAAAGAAGTAAGGGAAGATAGAAGTGGAGAGAGAGGGTAAGATAAAAATAAAGAGATTGAGAGAATTAGATTAAGCTGATAAGAACAGATACTACACTTTGATCTCAGCTAAATGGCCGAGAAGCTTTATTTACCTAAAGGCTTGAAGATTTCTTTAACAGAATTACCAAAGAAGAAGACCAGAGAAGGATCCAAAATAAGCTGGATAAATCCTTCAAACATGAATTCGATGTAGTCAAGGCCCACCAAATACACAAATTAGACAGATTGAAAGATCAGAAGGTGATGCACAAGGTCCATCACCCACCAGTGAAAGCAGTAATCAACATCAGCCAATATCAGCTGAGTGCCTCTGAGGAGTTAGTATTGAATAAAAGTCTCAACTTCGCCACAACCATCAAGTGAGTGCCATACTTGAACATCATTGCCAGAGTTGAGGAGGTGGCCTTGAACTACCCTCAGGCTTGGGCAGATGAACTGAGACGGAAGGTGAGACAGACCTTGGAGAAGGCCAAGCTACCCAGATCAAACATCACAAAACCGGAAAAGCTGGTAATCGGATCCCTACAGAGGAACGAAAACATCATCATACTACTGGCTGACAAAGGCAATGCGACTGTAGCGATGGACAAATCAGATTATACGAGAAAGCTGGAAGACCTCATTAGCAATGATAGCTACAGCAAAGTAAAAATGGATCCTAAAATGAAAACGGAATGCAAACTGTCACAGATACTAATCAAGAACAAGGATCACTTACACCTCAGATGTATAGGCAGTTATCGCAGTGTTACACCAAGCTACCTCACATATACGGTCTCCCTAATATTCACAAAGACGGTATTCTACTCAAGGTTCTGTGTGCCACCCTCCGAGTCGCTTCCTTGTAGATATAATTGACGCATTGATCAGAAAGTCACCTTCATATGTCTGAAACTTCACCCAGTTTGTGGAAATAATCAAATATGCTCCCATCCTATCCAACTAGATGGTGAGCTTGGACATGGTGAGTTTGTTTACCAAGGTACCCATGAAGAAGGCACTCTCAGTAGTCAGAGACAGATTAACCTCTGACTCATCCCTAAAAGAATGGACCAGTATTCCAATAGATAATCTGACGGAGATGTTGACTTTCTGTACACAAACAACACACTTCGGAAGGGGATCACACATATATCGACAGGATGAGGGCTTAGCAATGGGCTCACCATTATCACCAACACTGCCGAATATATACTTGGAATATTTTTAGGAAATGGCATTAGAATCTATATCTCTAAAGCCAACTCTGTGGTTAAGGTACATAGATGACATCTTCATACTCTGGCCACACCAGGAAGATGTTCAGGTTCTACTGGACCATGTGAACTCAATAATATCTCGAACAGAGTATGGGTTCAAGACATCTGTATATCATAAACCGATATTCACCAGACAGTACCTCAATTTCAACTCCTACCATCCATACAGCACAAAGAAAGGGATCGTCCGCTGCTTACAACACCGAGCAAAAGTCATAAGTGGCAACCCAGAGACATTAGATAAAGAATTGGTCAGTATAAGTAGTACTCTACAACCACTCAGGGTACATGGCAGCAGCCTCAAAAAACTGGTATAGGTGGGTACAAGAGGAGGACAACAACACTCAAAAAACAGTCTGCCTGCCTTATGTGAAGGGTTTATCAGAGAAAATACAAAAGATCTAAGGTCCATATAACATCAGGACAACCTTCAAAAGCTGGACGACACTTTGCAGATATCTCTCCCGAGTAAGACCCCCCCTAGAGGAGAACATGACTAAAGACTGCAGCTGCAGAAAGAAATATAAAGGGGAGATAGGCCGCCTTCTTAAGGTAAGGCTTCAAGAACACCAGAAAGCTGTAGCACAAGAGGAAGTGGAAAAATCAGGCATGGCTGACCACATATGGAGAGAAAAGGGAGATCATCACCCTCTGTGGGATCAGTTTGAGATCATAGACAAAGAACACCATTGGAAAATTCGTAAACTTAAGGAATCAGCACATATGCTAGGCCACAAAAATTTCCTGAGTCGACCGAGCATAGAAATGAATACAATATGGGAACCAGTAATAAGGAGTGTCAGAGAAAAGGGATAATAACAACAGAGATTTCAATATGAGCTCTGGTAAAAAAAAATGAATGATAACAGCAAAAATTGCAATATGAGCACTGGTAAAAAAAATGGTTGCTGAAGACATTAAGTTTATAATTATAATACCCAGAAATTCATACCCAGATGCCCTCAAGGACACATGGATAAAGGCGTTAGTTAGAACCAGTGACAGGACCCAAAGAGTGTGAGTTCAATATCTGGTTAAGGCAGTGGAGAACTTGGAGAGGGGAATTAACAGGAAATAACTGATAAACATGGCACGTGGAACAGTCTACCCCAGTGAGCAAAATAAAGAGTTCAGTTCAACATTCCAACCACCTGAAGAAGGTTGGAGCCATACAATGGCCGAAACGTAGTAAATATGGCAACAAAGATGAGGACAATAGTCTGAATAATGTAAATAGTGTACATAATACCTCATCTCAGAAATATAGACAGATACAGAATTAAAATTCATCAAAAAACTTAAATAGAGACCTTTTGTTCCTCCAGTGGGAAAGTGACTGAAGTAGAGATGCCAGAATCATAAGTAAATGATGAAAAGCATACTCTTTTTGATCCTCATAATTTAAGTGTGCCGCAGAAGTTTAACGATAGGTTCAAGTGTGTTGAGATTAAAATAGTTTGAAAAATATTGGGACTTACAGCTATATCACATTGAAAACCAGATCTCATACGATCCCTGAAGTTCAGCAATGTTGAGTCTGGATAGTACCTAAATGGGTGACCACTTGCGTGTACCAGATGTTATTAGCTTGGATGTATAAGTGGTGTAATGGATAATGGGTCAGAATTATAATTTGGGGAGCCAAGTTCCAATTCCAGTCAGGTTCATTATATTCACTTATGTGCAAATGCCTTGGGAAAGGTATGAATCCACCACTTCACCTCCCCCCAGCTATGGGTTAACTAGTATGACTTATATCAGTATTATTATCTCCAAAAGATTCTTATATTTTTCCTTGCTTTAAATAACCTGCAAAAGATTGATAGGTCATAAAAAAGCAAATCAATAAAACAAAAACAGAAAAATATTGATTTAGGCATTTTAGAACAGCAAAAGTATTGTTTGCTCTGTGGATATCAAATTTTAGACATTATTTTATAAATGATATTCATTTTTACACTTTTTATATCATAACATCAATTTTCATTACAAAGCTCTGATTATGGAAATATCTAAAAAGGAAATTAATCTACATTAGGCAACATGTAAAATATTTTTCCTTTGACATGTTTTGAAAAATACAGATTAACTAGTCTTACATTCAATGCATCATCAATTCAAATATTGCATTATAATGTAGAATGTCAAAGGTTGTATTACTTCTTTTTATCTAATCAGGGCAAAAAGTCAAATACAATATAAAAAATAAAGAAAATTATGGATGACACTATTATCACAACAGGTGAAAACTAGTTGGATTACAGTTATCAAGGATTTCCTACCTCCACATAACAAACATTACAAATGAGTAGTGAGTTTGATCCTCATTGGGTTCACCATACTTTCAACCTAGTGCCACATCTAAGCTACAATTATAAAATTGACATTCACATAGCATATTTGCAGTAGCTTGTTGCCTAGCTACTGAGATCTGATAATAGCTGGCAATACAACTTACCTCTTTCACTAAAAACCATAGTTCTTCCCAAAATTAAAATAAGTATGCTGGCACAGAAGTGCATTTTCAATGAGATTTCTAGATGGAAATTTTATCAAAAAAAACAAAGATAGATAAAAACTGCACATATAAATGTTATCATTCACAATGTTGTTCACACATAGACTTATTTCTATTTAACATTAAGATTTCGAAACTGATAAAAAATATGGTTTATCCAAAAGATGGTATTTAAAAAAAAAAGCCCTGCTCTTGTTTGTGAACCTCTATTTAGTTTTTAGAATTAGTTATATAGTCATATGTACACACACACATACAATGCTGTTCAATAAAAGTGATTCACCTTATCCTTTGAATTTAGCTCAACTTTCATTTCATCAGAGAAGAGAACATTCTTCCAGTCTTTTATGGTGAAATTTTTGTAATAGTGACCCCATTCAAGTCTCTTGACTTTGTTGGCTTTGCTTATTAGCGGCTTAAACCTTCGTGTACAAGATTTGTAGCCTTCTTGTAACAGCCACCAACGGACTGTTGAAGAGGCAAGACTAACACCTTGCTCTTTGCTTAGACTGGCTGCAATTTCTTGGCTAGTTATATTCCTATTCTTCGCAAATTCTCTCCTGATTACCCTGCCAGTTCTATCATCAATCTTTTTCTTTCGTCCCCTTGTTTCATTCCTTGGAGGAGGAGTGGCATCATTATGTGCCCTAAGCACTCGAGAGACAGTTGACTGTGAGGTTATAGCAATTTCTCTCCTAGACTTGTCTGCTTTTGAGAGGGCAATAATAGATGCCTTAAGTGGTTCTGATGCGTGTTTGTACCCTTTCATCTGGTTAGTGACTTGAATGGCTATTTCAAGCTGTTTTTATACTGTATGAGGCTTTCTGGAATATTCCGGAATACTCTAGATTTAATTTAAACTGTTCTAGAATATTGTTCTGAGTGTATTGTAATATAATTTTCAATATTTTGTCAAAAGCTCTTTAAATTTACCAGTTTAATCATTAGAATGTGATATCTGAGTCACTTTCTTTTGCACTGAGTTTTTCCTGAATCTCATTTATATCCAAATTTATAATTATCAATAGAATACCTTAGGGTGAATAAACTTTTTTCCTAGGTGGTCGGGAAAGGGTCTTTATATTAGTAAGATTAAAAATTATTTTATCCCCAAAAACAATACACAAAAAATATTTTTAGTAAAAAAAGTCAGGTGGGTCTTTTATCAAATAGCACTATATATATATATATATATATATAAAAGGAGTAAGTATTTATCTAAACAAGATGGGCATGTGACTGAGTGGTTAGAACATTTGCATTCTGACCATGAGATCCGGGTTCAAATCTAACCATGGTCAATTTGTCAGGAAAGAGACTTCCTGATGCTATTGGATTGGAAAGTGCCGGAAAACCATGCCACGGGTTGACCCAAGCCTTCTGAGTAAAATTGGGTAGATGGAAACCTCGGGGGTAGTCGATAGCTGTGCTAGCATGAGATCACAAGTCATCGTGTCTGAGGGCTTGAGCATGCTGGCTTTGTTCAAATTGATGATGACACTAGATAACACACTCTTCCCAGAAACTGTAACTAAAGTCTGCTCAGCATAATTGCAGTATACACCACAGATGGTTATTGAATAAACACAAATGCGCCTGAGCAAGGATCTGCAATAGGGAGTGGCTAGTCACCCTAGTAGACGGGTATCCTCGAATACAAGTGGCCAGCTATACATATATTCATCTAAACAAGTTTGATTAAAAGAACTGATGTCCGTTTCATTTTTTATTTTATTTTTCCAATAATCAAGTAAGGTGCTGAGTATTGGGCTTGAAATTGTGGATAAACAGTCCAAAGCTCAGATTTTGTCATTTTTGTTCAATTACCTTCACCGATCAGTCATTTCCAAGAACCAATGTGATGTATGTGTGGTAGTTAGAATTGCTTTATCTACATCCTGATAATCTTTGGAAAGCTAGAAGTTTGAAATAGTCTTGTGTGTTGTCATGTGTAACAGTTAAGAGGAAACTACGAATATTTAGCTATCCCCCCACGTGGGATTGAATGTGGCACAAGGCCGAGTTTAATGTGGCTATCCCGAGCCCGTAGGCTCGGCCGTGGCCTCATCGAACCCGCCTAGGCGGGTTCGAGAACTGTCAACCTCCTCGAATCTAAACCTTGCCCTTCGCAAAGCTTTCGTCGGGGTTCCTCCCTGCTAATGCAGAGAGTTAGACAGACGGCGGTTGCTGTAACTTTAATACAGCTACAGTTAGAGGAAACTACGTTGCACAGAAAGAATGAAATTTTTTTTTTATTATCGAAACTGCATTGTAATTTTAGCAAACATTTACCTTCATGCCTGCAAAAAAAAAAAAAAAAAGACATAAAAAAAAACCCAGTGTGTCAAAAGGACAGTTTTTCCCATGACACCTCTTTTATTTAAACCACCTTCACTCCTCGGCAATGTTTATTGTTTTAAAAAGCAACAATTAGAATTTTAATAAAACCTAATTAAGTCTGTGACCGGAAGTAGTAAAATAATAACAAATACTGAGGGGAACTCTTTTCTTTAATTTTTTTATATGATTTTCTAGTTTTTGCTAATTGAGAGAAGGTTTAATGCACAACAGCTAAGAAACTATTATGTACAAATAATCTACCTAAATATATACCTTTCAGAACTTGACTTTAAATTATGAAAACAAATATGAAATATGTATTTTCTCCAAAGTTACTTTGCTTTTAAATTTAAATTTTTAAACATGATGTTGTAATGGAATGTCCCACACTCCCTATCACCTATGTGACTATATCAGTAACTATATATAGTGAGCACAGGATATACCTGGAGGCTTGCTTTGGGAATTACTAACCTGTCACCCAATTTCTTGTCTTTCAGTAGTGTATTCTCTTTTACAATAAACCTCGTCTTTCGTCTACACGCGTATTTCTGTTCCTTCACTTGAGTACCACCTCTGTTTGTAACCTCTTTAAGGATAGAACACAATAATATCCACAAAAGCTACAGTATTATAGTTTATTTCCTGTATGTTTTTTCTTATGCATTTTTAAATATGAACTAGTTGAACATGCAAAATTGCAAACATCACAAGAATATGGTTTCTCTCCAGTGTGTGTTCTCATGTGCACTTTTAAGTGTGAACTTTGTGAAAAGTCTGATCCACACACTTCACAAAAATATGGCTTCTCTCCACTGTGTGTTCTCATGTGTATTTTCAAATGTGAATTTAATGAAAAAGCAGCTTTACAAATGTTACAAGAAAATGGCTTCTCTCCTGTGTGTGTCCTCACATGTATTTTTAATCTGGATTTAGAAGAAAATCCTGATCCACACACTTCACAAGAACATGGTTTCTTTCCATTGTGTGTTTGCATATGTATTTTCAAACCTGATTTCCGTGAGAATTTTGAGCTGCACTCTTCACAAGAATATGGTTTCTCACCAGTGTGTGTTGGCATATGTTTTTTCAAAGTTGAACTATCAGAAAACATTACCCCACACACATCACAAGAATATGGCTTCTCTTTTGTGTGTATTCTCATGTGTCTTTTTAGAAGATAACTGTTTGAAAAGGCTGATGGACAAACAATACAAGAATATGGCTTTTCTCCAGTATGTGTTCGTTCATGAGTTTTTAAATTTGACTTCTTTGAACAAGTATATTTACAAATATTACAAGAATAAGGTTTTTCTCCAGTATGTATGCGTTTATGAGCTTTTAAAACTGATGTGGAAGATGATTTATATTCACAAATGTCACAAGAATATGGCTTTTCTCCAGTGTGCGTTCGCATGTGCAATTTTAAATTTGGAGCACGTGAGCAAACATATCCACAAATGTTGCAAAAATATTCTTTTTCAGCACTTTGTCCTTCCATGGTTTTGTTATCAAATGTAACCTGCAATGTCTGGACATTTCCTAGAATACAGTTTCTGTTCTTTTTTTGTTTTTGTAACAAAATTTGTTCAGACTTTTCTTGATAAACTAGTTATAGAAAAGCTGAAACCTTGCAATAGTCTATTTCTATTGTAGATACATCTGAATGTACATTTTCAGTGTATTTGAATATGCAATTTCACAGAACAGAAAAATTATTACTTTCTAGGGTTTGTAGATGAATTATGCTGTGTTCGATTTTGAATTGCAATCATCAGTATGAAAATGAAGTTTTATTCTATCTGTATTTATATGTAATTTTTCAAATATAAAGATATATGGATTGATCATTTTGTAATTTTGAAAAATGATTTCATCTTGATAATAATCTTTTAAAATCTGAACAAGTTGTTAAGAAGCATTGAATATGCCATAAAGTAATATTTGCTTCATCTGTTGATGTCATTTTTCTCATTCACACAGGATAATCTGTGAATAAAAAGAAGACATTTAAAAATTCAGGCTGCCAGTGCTTGATATAAATATATTCATTGGTCTAATTGCTTAACAATCTCAGCTTACATTACAATCACTTTAGTTATTTAGAGCTGTTCAGTTGTAACATATGTTCATAGAATTTTTCAATAGGTATCATTTGAACAAGATTTAATTTTACATGATTGAAATTTATAACATATTCTGAAAGGTGGCATTGCAACACATCTTTTTATGATACAAGTGAATTATGAATTGTAAAAAAAGATTTTGCACTAAAAAAGAAAATGGAGGAAAACAAGATGCATTTTCGTCATTTGATGCTTTTTATTTCTGGAGAGAAAAATATGCCATACAAACAAAAAAAAAAAAACAACAAAATGTGTCATTGATGGAGATATTACCATAGCTGAGAGTGCTGTTCAGGTCTGGGTTCTCTAGATTCAGAAGTGAAAATTTTGATCTGCAAAATCATAAAAAAACCCCTGGAGAATCAAACACTTGAAGGAATTAGTGCAGGTCTGCAGTCATTGATAATTACCAAATCAAAATGCTGATTAAAAATAATCCAGGTCATACAATATGTGACATCACAGAGATACTCCACATGCCTCATATAAGTGTTATAAAGAATTTGAAAACCATTGTATCCATGAATCAATATGAGGTTCGGGTGGTGCATGATTTAACCTTTACCACACTGCAGGCGACAACAGTTGCCATAGAATTCTCTCCTTTACTAATATCTACAACTTTTGTCTCCCGAGATGGTTGCTATAAACAAACACTTGTCAACTGTTATTTCCGGTATTTTAAGCTGGAAATCACCTACTACTGCTTTGGAACAAGGCTAAACTTCTGTTTTCCTATGACATTTTGAATTCTTCTAGTTTCTACACAACATTGATTAAGCCCACATTAATTTTTTGTAAACAAAAATGGCCACATCAATATCCAACAAAACCTTTATTCAGGGGTTTTTCTTTGATTAACACTCCAATGATAATTTTGAAGGCTTTACTTGAATGGATAATGACAAGGAAGTGGTCGAAGATGATAACCACGCTAGTGATGGGAAGGAAAGCAATGATGACCACTAGCAGCTACTATCATCCATGCCTGAGTAATTGTATGGAAGCTACTGGTAACCATCGATATATCTGACAGCCTTTCCGAAGGTGAATTATTTTGTCTATTTAAAAACAATGAAATCATAACTTTATTGATCAACAAGACAAATGAGTCAAGTGAAAGAAAGAGCAAACAAATGCTAGCGTCTTCTCATATGTAAACACGAGGAAACATGTCACTTTTTTTTGACAAAATGAAAGTCTTCTTAGCAATTTTGCTACTTATTGCACCCCAGAACTTCACAAGGAGTAATAAAACTTAAAGTATGTTGAATTATTTGTGTTTTTAATGTATTTGTTTTTTATTTTTCATTTTGTTTTTTTTTTTTCACACATCAAAACATGCATGCAAAATGTAATGCATTACATCAAAATATTACTCATTCATTCTTCTATTAGTGTACAAAAATTAAAAATCTATACGAACAATACAAAGAAAGCTATAACAATTTTAAAACAGTAGATGTTCATGTTTTTGCACCCTCAAAAAAAAAAAAAAATGCAGTGGCAGGGGGAACAATTCTAGAAAGAAATTAGTGTGGTAAAGGTTAACATGACTGCAATTCCCTGCTCAAATGCAACAAAAACAACCTATTTCTGAAAAGCATGATCACAGGTAATGGGAAAGGGTCTGTTTACACCAGGTCTGGAGGGAAATTAAATGAGCCACTGTTAACCACACCTAAAGCCGGTCTGCATCTGAAGGTGTATCAGGGTCAGAGGGACAGGAAGGGTATTGTACATTACAAGCTCTTTCTGCAAAATCAGATGTTAAATTCAGACAAGTACGATGTCTAATTAGAACAATTAACAGCAGCAATTGATGAACAGTGTCTAGAATTGGCCAATCAGAAGGATGTCATTTTCCATCAGGCCAAAGCAGATTCCACATCTTTGTAGACCCAACAGAAATTGGTTGGGATGTCTGACTACATCTGCTGTACCTAGTGAATGGGGAGGTTGTCTCGTCCTTACTTCCATGGCATCCTTCTTCGCAAAGTTGACTTTCCATGACACCCTTTGGAAGTGCAGGATTGGGCAGTGTAGAAAGGGGATTGTTAATGAAGTTCCAACCAATCACGGGGGGGGGTTGAAGGATGATGATACATTCAACTGATCTTGGCACTTTTGAATTACTTCTTATTTCAATCCCTACAAAATCCTCTTGATGGGAGTAATAAGAAGAAAATTAATGTTCTTACTAACAGTACTTTGGTACGTCTCTCTCATGTAATCACATATCATGGCCTGTCAGCTAATTTTAAATTACTATTTACATCCGTTTCATTTATACTCAGTGAATAAAACCTAACATCACTTTTCCATGAAAAAAAAAGGAAGAGAAGCCATTTAAGTAGATTATAAACCATATTGCCAGCATCAAAACTTCAGTCAGTTATGTGCCATGCATGATACACACTTAGACGATCATCTATCTTTTGATGCATGACTGACTAGGCGGATTTTTTTCCTGCAGTAGGTTGCCATTTCTTTCTGTGGTAGACCAGTTGCCATCCAAGGCTACAGAACCCGGTCTGTCCTGCTATTTACCCATAGCTGGGGGGAGAAGAAGAGGATTCATACTTTTCCCAAGGGTATTAGCACGTAAGTGAATATAATGGATTTGACTGGGATTTGAACTCGGCTCTCTGATTCCTCAATCTGAGTCACTATCCATTACTCCATCATGCCTCCAACAAAACTTAGGTATTTTTATTTTAATGAAAACAACAAAGAAAGTAGTAAGAAGAGAGAAGATAACAATTGATATAGCATTGTAATTTTTCAAGATCAAAATTGACTGGAAAGCAAGAAGCTGAGAGTTCCACAAGTGAGAAGTGCGATAGAAGAAAACATCAGCATAGAACTTCAGTGACATTTTTTTTCCTTAAGACATTAGTATCTTTAATATAGGTACCTCGACTTGGTCATGTAAAAAACAGCACATGAAAAAAGGCCCCAAACTCAATAAAAACAGAATTTTGTCATCAAAATGTTTATGTTATTATTAAGAGAAAAGACCAAAGTATTTTTTTTTTTATTATTTTTTGAAATTTTTTACTCCTTTGTAGCACGTTCGAAATTTTAGTTAAAATGTTTTTTTTTTTTGTTTTTTTTTTACATCAGCAGTGGATCAAAGATAAAGGTTTGCATTTTTATTGCATTTTTTCCAGTGAAAACCACACTGATTTGGAAATTCTTTCAAAAATCAAATAATTGTTGGATTTTAATGAAACTTTCAGGACATATTCAGAAATAAATTAAATTTTTTAAAAGATTTGTTTTTTTTTTTTAGAAAATCTTGGTAAAAATATTTTTTTTTTTTTTACATATGTTTAAACCCACTTACTTAATTTCATAAAATTTTGAGAAATTATATTTTAAGGGTGGGGATTTTTTTTATTAGTTATAAGCAAGACTCCTTAGAGATAGAAAATCATCAATTTTTTTTTTTTTTGTAAAACATTTAACCCATTCACCGAAAATCTACTCTGAATTGTAAAATAATAAATGCAATAAAACTATGACATTATTTAATTAGAAAAGCTTTTAATCACTTTTATAAATAAGATTTATTAAGTACACTATTGTCTTAAGAAAATTTTTTTTGATGAATAATTTTAAACCTTAGGTATCAAAAATTCAGTGGAGGTCCTTATCTTAATATATCTTATTCATAAAAGCAATTAAAAGCTTTTTTTAATTAAATAATAGGTGCTACTTTAACATGTGTCCTACTGATCAGTTTCTGCTTTAGTGTGTAACCAACCATCACATTTGTATCGTATTAAAGCATTATCCCAACTTTTTCTTGATACAGTGTAACCCGGATATAAGAGAGTTGTCGGGACCGGAGAAGAAGTCTCTTATATCCGGGTTTCTCTTATATCCGGGTTTGGTCTATTTTATATACAGTGTAACCCGGATATAAGAGACCCGGATATAAGAGAAACCCGGATATAAGAGAGATTTTCTCTGGTCCCAAATTAGAGCCTGTGTTAATGTATATAAAATAGACCAAACCCGGATATAAGAGACTTCTTCTCCGGTCCCGACAACTCTCTTATATCCGGGTTACACTGTACATTAACACAGGCTCGAATTTGAGACAAGAGAAAATCTCTCTTATATCCGGGTTTCTCTTATATAATACAACAATAAATGGCATCCCTCCTTCTGTTTTTGCTTTCCCCCCCCCTTACATTAGATAATATGGGATACAGTTGTGGTGGTAGGACACACTGATCTGTAGGACACACGCTAAAGTGGCACCAAATTAATGTCTAGAGTGTTTTTATTTTACAATTCAGAGCAAATTTTCAGTAAGACTGAATCTGATTTTACAAAAAAAAAAAAAAAAAAATTGATGATTTAAATTCTCAAAGGAATTCTACTTTGAAATAATATAGTCACTAAAAATTATCTCATTGAATTTCTTGAGTTTTCATACAATATGAAGAGGGGTGTAACACATGTAAAAATATATTTTTACCAAGATTTTCTTTAAAAAAGAAAAACCAAAAAAAAACCTGATTGCATTCATCCTGATCAGCTGATTGAAACCGAGAGAATTCTCTCGAGCCACTAGTACTTTTTTTTAAAATAATATTTTCTTAAAATAATAATTTCTAAAATAATTTAATTCATTTGTGAATAAGTCCTGAAAGTTTCATTAAAATCTGACAATTATTTGATATTTTAAAAAATTTCCAAATCAATGTTTTCTCATTACAAAAAAAGATGTAAAATTTGCTATGCTAATTTCATAGTACATCTGACACAAGAAAAATCAATTTTGAATGTTCTAAAAAGGATTAGAAAATGTAATTTAATAATTAAAAAATACTTTAGTTTTTTCCCTTTAATAATAACAAACTTTAACGACAAAACATAGTTTTTATCAAATCTGGGGGATTTTTTTCAGCGATTTTATAATTTTAAGAGGGGTCGGAATAATGGATGTTCATGTAATAGGGACATATTTTGTTGTTCACCGTTTTAACTGCTGCAGTGAATAAATTACCGCTGTTAATATTTTTAAAAACTAAAGTATTTCAAATTTAGGATTGAAAAATATGGATGAATTCAGGAAAATATTTTTTTTAAAATTCACTACATAAAATAATTATTTTTCTTCACTCGGGTTTTTGCATTATGAACTTGTAAAAACAACTTTTACTTTTTCTTATTTTTATTGTTACGGGGAGTAAGTACCAAAAATTTATCCCCGCCCTCACACTGATATTGCAAATAAATTTAAGTTTTTTTTTTTCAAATATTTAGCTACAGGTATTTGTCTTTTCCAAAAGTCCATAAATTTATTATAATTTATTTATCTTTATTTCTTGCTCCAAAAACTTTAACTTTGCCGGTTGGAAACGAATGAAAAAAATGCAAGGGAGTCCTGAAAAGTCCCATGACCAAGTCCAAACATAAGTTATTTTTTTTATTTTCTTTTTATCTTTAAGTGGTCAGGACCAGAACTTCTCAGCCTCACACAAAAGTTAAATTTATATTTTAAATAATTTAAAAGTTAAATTTAAACATATCATTCATACTTCTCATAGAAAAAAACTAATTCCCGGATTAAGAAAAAAAAAAGTTATCAAATTGCTACTTTTCTCTAATTTCAAACACTTGACTTGACATTAGTAATAAAGACTTTTAGCTAAATAAAGGTTTATGATACAGGATTTTTAAATAAGGAAAATTTATTAAATGAAAGGTTCAGATGACACGCGTTTTACAAACGGTTTAAAAAAAAAACACGAAAATCCTATAAAAAAAAATTAATCAAACATACGACTATAAAAAATATCCAAAAAAGTTCCATTCAGAAATTTTAAAAATTTCATAAACAAATAAATTAAACGAACTCTAAAAACTTACTTCTCTCGTATTTGTTTTCAAAACGACAATTTTTCTTTCAAGATTTAAACAGAAAAAAAGGGGGACAATCAATTATTTATATTCCGAACAGGAGTTTTTTTTTTTTTTAATTTAAAATAGAAAAAAAATATTCAGAAGTCTAGCTTGGCAAATGTACTAAAAATTATGAAATTAATACTGACTTCGAATTTTTTTGGTCTGTGAGGTTGCTGGAGTATTTTCCAGTTTATCATGAAATTACAGAAATAACTCCCGTCTTTCATTTCATTTTCCAACCATGTTACAATACAGAGAGCAATTATTCTAAATTTTATTTTAAATTTTAGAATAATGATTTCTTGTGCTAATTTTTATTCATTTCACCCTAGGCAAGGCAATAAAGCCACTAAAACGCAAGTGTTTACTGAATGTTAGAGGATATGAGGGAAAAAATCACTATTAAGGAGAGAGGACAACAAAAGAACAAGAATGAAAAAGAATAACAAATTTAAATTTTTTAAGAAAATGAAAAGTAAAATGCTAACACATTGACATTTCAACTGTTGCATTTACTTAAATTCATAAATTTTTTGATATTTATTCTGTTTAAAATACAGAAATGTTGGCTGAAATGAAAACGGTCTTCTTCTGTCTTAACTATAACTTAGCTAGCCGCAAGGAAAAGAAAATACACCAAAACAACACAACCTTTCTTACTACAAACCAGAAATAACTTTGTCTCTATGAAAATACTAACTAGATATTTTGGTCTGTGGGGAGGGGAATAAAACAACAATTCTAAAAATTAACCAATGAGTATTTACAATATGCATACAAAAACTATTTACAAGAAACTAAAGAAAATAAATTGTAATAAAACCCCCACAGTTTCCTAAATGTCACTGGCAAATCAATGGACTATAATAGTATAAACCAATTCATCCCAAAGTCACACTGACATGCACTCATTCAGACATTAGAAGAAAGTTCACAAGAAATAGTATCATGAAAGTATTTATAGGAAAGGCACAGTTAAGCTACATTATGGTGGTGGCAAAGTGACTTAGGTTTTCATAAAATGTTGATATTATTTTTTTATTAAAATACTTTCTATATTAATTTTATACAATTGCAACATTTTAAGTTTTTTCCATACAATTTTAATATTAACTTTTTTTTTTTAAATTAAAAAATAATTTTTATACACACTCTAAAAGAAGTCTCTATCTCTCTCTTTAAACTAACACTTAATAATATTAACTTTGAACATGGACACAATATCTTGACTGTGTTTTGAAAAATGAAAATATTTTATAAAACATACATACAACAAACTATTTCTTATTTGACAGTTAAAAGATTTAATCCTTGAAAATGGCTAAATGTATAGCTGAAAATGCTTTCGGATAAAAAGTGGATAGGGAAAAGAATATTTGAAGATGAACTTGTTTTTAAATAATGGCATGTCAAAGAAAAGAGAAAAATTCTTGGCTCAGATTGTTATAGACTAAAATTGTACTTACCAACCTAAAAACCCTTTTTAAATAAAAGTCTTTACTAACCCCAAATCAACATGTAACAAAAAAGAATATTTGGACAGTTTTATATAATTTATCATTCGAAAAGAAAAAAAAATATTAGAATGAAAAATTGTATAAAAACTAAATAAAAATATCAATGAAATGAAATATATCATAAAAATACAAAATTGTGGCACAAGGCCAAGGGGAAATGGGGAGAGGCCTCCTGACAGCAAATTGCAGACCCTCTTCATGTTGATGGTTGGACTCGAATCTCTGCCCACCCCCGGGATTGTTCTATGCCAGGAAGGCCAATTTGCAGCAACAATTTCCCATGTCCCAGCGTTGATGTTGGTTTGTGTCAGGGATGTTTTCAACTGATACTTGAAGTGTCCCTTTGAGTCTCCACATATCCTCTTGCCACTGGCAAATCCTCCAAACAAGGAGAGAGGACAATAAAAAACCAAGACCTAAGAAGATGGAAGATAATAATTGACACTGCATTTAAATGTTTGAAGATCAAAGTTGACTGGGAAACAAGAACCTAGAAGATTGTACTGTAAGTGAAAAATGCAAGAGAAGAAACTGTTAGCATAGAACTTACAGTTACATCTAGCCATTTCAGATGAATGATGAGACCTAACTACCAATCTAGTACTGTGTTTAAATTCATAAAGTTGAGGTACCAAAGAGGAAAGCTCATCAGAACAATTACCATGAAAATATTTATAGAAAAGGCATGAGGAAGCTACATTATAGCACTGCAAAAGGGCAAAAGAATAAAACTATCAGCAGAGAATTTACAGTTGCATCTTGTTATTAAATACTTGTTGGAAAGTATCATGATTTAAACCAGTGTTTTCTATGGCTTATCAACTCTGTGCAGGTTATTTAAAGTGAAAAATAATTATTGATTGAAAGAATTGTGGGGAGATAATAATAGTTTAGTGATATGTTTTACTAATTAACCCATAGCTGGGGGAGCAGAAGAGGTGGATTTATACCTA
>CAHIKZ030000493.1:1125000-1445000 GCA_903632075.3 Acanthosepion pharaonis
TACTCAACTTTCTTCCTTGTGCAACATTGTTTACACATGCACAAACTCAGAAATTCAATAATAGTGAGAATAGTTAGTATGAATCTGAGAAAGATTAAGAGATTTTATCTTCGATCACTTGCCTTGCTTTGTTTGAAGTAATTCCAAAACTATAAAATTTTTATTTTACTACTGTCATATACAATACCTATGAACACTAATAGGTATTTCCCAATCCTCATAAATATGTTGAACACTATTGTAAGTGGGAGTAATATGCTAAGTAATCTACCACTAGAAGTGGTTTGCCTACTTCACACTGCTGGTGAGTATTGTATTTTGTTGATGTTATAAAGATTACCATTTCATTTCCAACCTCCATTTTGGTTATTCACTATCCAGTAACCCTTCCTAGGTTACAATAACTACTTTAAAAGTGTTAGCCTTGAATAACTATTCAATTGTCTAGGTTTTTTTTTTATTTTTTAGTACATGCTCTTTTGAGAGAAGTCTATTTTTATGAAAGCCAGATGGTTTGTGTAAAAAAAAAAAAAATTGTAACACTTGTATATTTTTTTCAGCTCAGCGGTTAAACCTACCAAAATTGTGAAGGATCCATTTATAGTTTAAGGAAAATTATTTATTCGTACATACTGACCAATGAAAGATGTGCTCTCAAGCTCTAGTAAGAAACCGTGGGCCTATTTTTCCAAATAAAATGAAACTCAAGTCAGTGAACAAGAAAACTTTTTAACAGCAAGGCGAATCAATATCAATGCTGTTGTGGATTGCGAGATGAATTCGGTCTCCAAGGAATGACAAACGCAATAATTAAATATAAGAAATAAAATGTATTTACACAATCATACAAAGAGTAATATTGTTAGTAAGTCCAGGAACGTGGTGAGTAGCAAATACAGATAGATATATACAGTCTCGAAGTAGGACTTCCTTAGAGTCTACGTGCTTGTAACTGACTTCTACACGAGGTTACCTCACTATCTCTGTTCGTATATTCTCTCACTATCCGTATATCCTCTCTCACTGACTGTCTAACTCTGGGTATTTAACAGCAGCACTCCAAGTAACACTGGTAGAGTCCACTTATATGAAAAGGGGAGGACCCCATAACAAAAGAGAAGGCATTTGATATCAAGAAGGCACAAATTTGCAAGTCAGATGCAGAAAGAATGAAGAATTTTTATGTTCAAGTGAAAATTTTCCTGCAGCTGGACAACAAAGAAAAAAGAAAATTCAAAGAAATTTTCCAAGGCATGAACTGTAAATTTAAAATGGACTTTTAAAAAATTACAACCTTTCCCTGAGATGCTTATGGGATTAAGCAAAAGTTGTTGTTTTTATTATTTTATGAAAGGTGGTTTCACTTGTTTTACTATTGCCTTCTTGAATTGTTTTCTCTTTTTGTCATTGAATCCTTTTCTTTGGCTCAAACTGTAAATTTTTTCCATTTTTTTTTATCATAATCCTTTTTATCACTTATCCTGCCTCAGTAGGTACACAAAAGGAAATTTTTGTGCAAACTTTGTATTTGTTCCTTTTTGTACTTGTGTAATAAATATTTTTCCTTTAAAATTTTACACAGTGGTCGAGTCTTGATGTGTTATTTTGTGCCTGTTATGACTTGTTATTCCTACAAACTATTTTTTTTTGTGCTTGGTGCAAGATTTAGTAGGAAAAAATGTTTTTTTTATAAAAAACAGTTCCTTTCCCATTTTCTGTTTGAATTCCAAAAGTTGCTTATGTTTCTCATCTTTATCACAGCTTTTTAAAGCACTTTCATCCATGTTGCCAATGTCAGTTTTTTTTTTGCATACTGTGCAGTTGGCTTTCCATTTTGATCTATCTGTGAATGGGTTAACCAGCTCTGATATTCTTTTTTTAGTAACCATACATAACTAAACATGCAATCACCTTTCCCCACGTTTACCAAAAATGGAAATAGTGTGATGTATGAGTAAGTGTTTAGGTTTATATATGCTCTGCACAAGGCAGAAATGTAAGTAAAAGGACAAAGTTGCCAGGTTGAAATTTTAATATAAAGCCAAATAAATTTTAATATATTTCATCATTTATTTACACTTACAACAAAAACTAGAGGTACAGATCATTATTAGCCTGCAAACTTTAAAAACATTTTTATTTTTTCAAAGATGCATCTTCTATCCTAAGACACATTAAAGGCACGTTTTCTATTCTATCATCCTTCTCATCTACATTTTCTTTGAGTCAAATTTTTTTCTCAAACATGTTGCTTTTGGCAACAATTTAGACAAACGTAGTTTCCACATAGATGCACATTGTCACGAACACATAATGTGTCTTCATTTTTTTCAGCATTAACTGACCCACCACTGACTAGCGATCAAAAGGACTTTTTACTTTTGAAATTGACATGTGAATAAAATTTCTTCAGTTATTCAAAAATTAAAAAACACTGATAAATTTTTTTTGAGATTCTACTAAAATGTATTTTATTACTGTAAAACAATTTAATTTTCCTTTCAACTACAAATTCAATGAGCGTGAATTAATTTATCTTTGACGGTGATGTTTACTTGTCTCTGACACTTTTTATCTTTGCTTTTCCTCTCCTCTTGTTGGGTGAGGGTAGCAGCTAGAAGACATGCTTTCATATCAGTTTCTTCCTCATCACCTAGACAAGAAAATACAGAGGTCTTGAACGTGTTCTAATCAAGGAAACAAACCACTGTCCACAATAATTGCCAAATATTATTGACAACTAAAACTAAAAACATTCTGTGAGTCTTTGACATTGATACAAATGCATAGACAAATTAGTGAGACTAATGAAGAATAATGCCAGACTTCAAGTCTTCAATATCAGCCAAAGCAATGATTCAAATGACACTTTTTTAAACTTAAATTCTATCAAAATGCAAACTAAGGGAAACTATTTACATTCAGACTTAAAGTATCAGCACATATGCTAGGCCACAGAAATCTCCTAAGCTGACCAAGCGTAGACAATACAATATGGGAACCAGTAATATGGAGTGCTAGAGAAAAACAACAATAACAGAAATTATAATATGATCTCTGTTAAAAAAACTGGTTTCTGAGACTGCATTTAGAAGTCCCCAAAATTCCTACAAACCCCCCGTGGATAAAAGCATTGGTTGAAGTAATCCAATGACTTGACCCAAAGAGTTATAAATTCAATAACTGGCCACAACAGAGAGGAATAAAATCTTGGAGAGTTGAGTTACTAAAGGGAAATACCTGAAACATCCAGAACAGACATGGCATGTAGAACTAGAACAATGTACCCCAGTGGATGAAATAAAGGGTTTAGTTTGAAATTCCAATGTATATCACCTGAGGAAGGCAGAAGTGTATGACGAGTGAAACCTTGTGAACATGACGATAAAGATCATCTCAAAACTGTAGACAGATATTGAGTGAAACAATTTTTTTTCTTTTAAATGTCTGTTAATGAAAGGAGGAAAATAAAAGAAAGAAATGAAGGAAACTCTGTTCAGATGTGTATCAATAAAGGAGTTTATCAGCTAAATAATTTCTAGTTTTTCATTAACAGAAAGAACATTTAATGCACAACAGCTAAAAACACATGCACAAGTGGTGTACGTAAATACTTATATTGCTAATATGTAAGTCATTCAAAATTTGACTTGTAAATCATAATAAAAAAATGTACATTTACTCCAATATTACATTGATTTTAAATGTTTAAACATGAATATCTATAAATGATGTACTATTGTAATTTATTTCCAGTATGTCTTTTCTTATGCATTTTCAAATGTGAACTAGTTGCACATGCAAAAAATCGCAAACGTCACAAAAATATAGCTGCTCTCCAGTGCATGTGTATTTGTCGATGTAAACTCTGAAAATGTTGATCCACACACTTCACAAAAATATGGTTTCTCTCCAGTGTGTTTGCATGTGTATTTTTAGATGTGAATTTAGTGAAAATGCAACTTTACAAATGTTACAAGAAAATGGTTTCTCTCCTGTGTGCACTCTCATATGTAGTTTCAAATGACTCACAAGAAGATTCTGATCCACACACTTCACAAGAGAGTGTTTTCTTTCCATTGCACATTTTCATGTGCATTTTTAAACTCGATTTCTGAAAAAAAATCTCGTCCCCCTCCCAGCATAGATAAATGTGCGAGGCTAATCAAGTATGCATAATGTTATATTTCAAGTCTTCTATAGCAGCCATAGCAATGATTTAGGCATATTTTTTAAAATAAAGTCTATTTAGTTGAAATGTTGCTACATAGAGAAACAACTCCTCCAAATATTCACTTCTAAATATTTTATCCCACCAAATTAATAAAAAGTAAATGTATAAGCTTCAAATGACACTTGTAAAATTGTATGTTTTATCAAAATGCAAAATTTCCAGTTTTTCTTTCAAATAAGAGAAACAATGAAGGAAACTTTTAAGTGTTTTTAAAGTTTATGGGTTGCATGCTTTCAAACTTTGTAATTAAATAGCATTTTTTAATTTTTGCTAAGAGAGAGGACATCTAATGGATAACAACTGAAAAAAAACTTATGTACAAATGGTGTATGTAAATATTTACATTATTTAATTGGTTTTCATCAATTTACTTTAAAAAATAAAAAAAACAACTACAAAAAGTAAGTTATTTTATGCCTTTAAATGTAAACTTTTTAAACATGCATACCCACAAATTTTACAAGATTATTGTTTACTTTCTGTATGTTTTTTCTTGTGCATTTTCAAATATGAACTAGTTGAACATGCAAAATCACAAACATCACAAGAATATGGTTTCTCTCCAGTGTGTGTTCGCATGTGCACTTTTAAATGTGAACTCTGTGAAAATGTTGATCCACACACTTCACAGAAATATGGTTTCTCTCCACTGTGTGTTCGCATGTGTATTTTTAGATATGAATTTAGTGAAAATGCAGCTTTGCAAATGTTACAAGAAAATGGCTTCTCTCCTGTGTGCATTCTCATATGTTTATCTAAATGGGATTTACAAGAAAATTCTGATCCGCACACCACACAATAGGGTCTTTTCTTTTCACTGTGTATTTTCATGTGCATTTTTAATCCTGATTTCTGTGAAAACCTTGAGCTACACACTTTACAAGAATATGGTTTCTCGGCATTGTGTGTTGGCATATGTTTTTTCAAAGCAGAACTATCAGAAAACATTTCTCCACACATATCACAAGAACATGGCTTCCCTTTTGCATGTATTTGCATGTGCCGTTTTAGACGATAATTATTTGCAAAGGCAGATGAACAAACTATACAAGAATATCTTTTTTCTCCAGTATGTGTCCGTTCATGACGTTTTAAAGCTGAATTATCTGAACAAGTATATTCACAAATATTGCAAGAATAAGGTTTTTCTCCAGTATGTGTACGGTTATGAGCTTTTAAAACTGACTTGTAAGATGATTTATATTCACAAATATCACATGAATATGGTTTTTCTCCAGTGTGTGTTCGCATGTGTGTTTTTAAATGGGTACTTTGTGAAAATGCTGATCCACACACTTCACAAAAATATGGTTTCTCTCCAGTATGTGTTCGCATATGTATTTTTAGTTGTGAATATCCTGTAAATGCAGCTTTACATTCTTCACAAGAAAATGGTTTCTCTCCTGTGTGTATTCTCATATGTATTTTTAATTTGGATGGACAAGACCATTCTACTTCACATACTTCACAATAATAACGTTTCTTTTTCCTTTGTGTTTTCATGTGTTTTTTCCCATGACTTTTTAGATCTGATTTTAGTGGAAAGCTTGAACTGCATACTTCACAAGAATATGGTTTCTCACCGGTGTGTGTGGTCATATGTCTTTTTAATGGAGTATTCCCAGAATATCTTGCTCCACAAACATCACAAGAATATGGCTTCTCTCCAGTGTGTGTTCGCATGTGTAATCTTAAATTTCCTGACCGTGAACCTACATATCCACAAATCTCACAAAAATATTTCTTCTTGGCACTTTGTTTTTCCATTCCGTTCTGTGATCAAATATAACTTGCAAATTCACAATCTTGGCAAAAAGATTGTTTCTGTCCTTTTTTTTTTTTTTTTTTTTTAATAAGATTAGCTTATAACTTCATTTTTGCAAACATAATTATACAAAAGCAGAAACTTTGCAGCAGGATTTTTCTATTCTAGACAATTTTGAATATGCATGTTTATGCATTTTTCAGTGTATATTAATATACAAAATCAGAGTGGAGTCAGTGGATTTCTTTCCATGGTTTATAGACAAATTATGTTAGATTCTGAATTGTAACCATCAATATATTTTTAAAAAAATAAAGGTTAGATTTAATTTCCACATATAAATATTTTGGAATGAGTATTCTGTAATTTTGAAAATGCCTTTCTTGATAATAATTCTTTAAAGCCTGAAGACATTGTAAATACCTGTTCAGCATTAATATGCCATGAATTGATTTCTGCTTCTTCTCTTGAAGTAAATTTGTTTTTCTCATACGGGATAATCTGTAAATAAAAAGAAGATATTTAATTCAATTCATGCTGTTAATGCATCATTGAAATAAATTCATTAGCCTCTATTTGAGAATTCAAACTCAGCTTAAAGTTCAAGCACCTTGAGGTATGTTGAATTATTAACAAGACATGGAAAAGAAATTACAAAAAGGTAGCAATGGAGAATGAGAAGAAAGGACTAAGCATAAACTACAAGAAGACGGAATGCATGGTCACCAGTAAAAGGATGAACCCAAAATGCGATTTGCAGGTAGGGAACACTTTAATCAAGCAGACGCAGCAGTTTAAATATTTGGGAAGCGTATTGACATAGAACGATAAGTGTGACACTGAGATCTGTAGACATATTGGGATGGCCAAGAACACATTCCAAAAGCTGGGCAGAGTACTGTGAGACAGGAGAATTTCTTTCATAACAAAAAAATACTGAGCTATTATGGGACATGTGTACTCCTTTATGGCAGTGAATGTTGGACGATTTCTTCAAAGATGAAGAAGAGACTAGAGGCAACAGAAATGTGGTTCTACAGAAGGATGCTAAGGATATCATGGACTGAGCATGTAAGCAACGATGAGGTCTTAGAGAAGTTGCAAACAAGGAAGAGGCTTATACTTAATATCAGGAAGAGGTGGCTGAAGTTTCTGGGCCACATAATGAGCAAAGAGGGCCTGGAGAATCTGATATTCACGGGTCGAATAGAAAAAAGAGAGACAAGGGAAAACAACGTGTGACATTGTGGGAGGTAACACAACAACTCAACCGATGATAGCAGGTAGGAATAAAGAAACCGTTGTGCATTAAATGTTCTTTCTGTTAATCAAAAACCCCCAGTGTCGCACATCCAACCTTCTCACGAGCCGAAAGCTCTCTGATCCGAAACAGCAAAACGAGCCTGCTTTATTTCGCGTTAACTAACCGAGACCGCCCGGCATAAAATATGGGCACCGCCATTTTGGTTCTTTTTACCGTTGGGAGAACCGGAGTTTGCACACTGCACAGATTCACACGCGTTTCCGAGGTAAGCCATTTTCACAATTTTCCCCACAGACATACCTGGCAGACTTAAGCAAGTGGATGACAGAATGTGGTCTGGGGGATGAAGCAGAGGGAAGGAACTTGTTAAGAGCCGCAAGAGATAGAGGGAAGTGGAGTTCCATGATTGACTATGCCCTGAAAGGACATGGAACATAAAAAGAAAGAATAGCAAATAAACTATATATATATATATATATATGAAAAAATTCTCAGAGTTAATCTGTATAAAAAGACAATATTTATAAATGTAAAAGACAATAGGAAAACTGTAATAGTTGCCAACGCATTTTGTTGGATGTGGAACTTTTCAAGGCAAAACAAAATCAATTTATTAAACAAAGGAACTAATAATAACAAAACAGTATGAAAATAGCATTCTCTAAATTCTTCCAGTTGCTAAGGACATTTTGTTTTGTTATTATTAGTTACTTTGTTTAATGAATTCATTTCGTTTTGCCTTGAAAAAGTCCGCATCGGACAAAAACACGTTGGCAACTAGTACAATTTTTTTCCTATTGTATTTTATATATATATATATATATATATATATATATATATATATATATATATATATATATATATATATATATGCTTTCTTGTTTCATGATAAAAGAACTGTGTTTATAATCAGTCATTTTTATTTTTCCCCCGCCAAGTACTTTCGATATTTTCCAATATCATCAGTGTTGTGACTTTGCACATGTCCTGAAATGCTAATGGTTTAACCACAAAAATAAAAACTTCTTTTGGACAAACACAGTTATTTGTCTCAGCCATCAAAACCTTGATGATGATAGTGGAAAATATCAAAAGTACTTGCAAAACATAAAAATGAATATATATATAATCATTTCAATCCAAGAAGGGCAATAAAGCTACTAAGACTTTTGTGACTCAATGAACACCTGTTTTCACTTTTCTGATATCAACGAATACTTGTTGTCGTTGTCATTTTCATAATGCTCATTGCAGTAGAGACTTTGTAATTGCTGATACAACTATAGTATGCCGTTGAACAATACTGCCATCAGATGCCTTCAAATAACACTCACGTTAATAGTACTTGCTCAATAATTCTCTCTTGAATACTAATCTGTATAGAGAAATAGTATAGTGAATAGAGTAGTGAATAGTGGTCTCAAGAGTAATAGAGGATAAAGCGAACACATCTAAGACGTCATGTGACTTCCTCTATGGTCATGTGATCTACTTAGTTCCATAATGAGATTGCCTGTGTTTGTTCACTGGCAATCTATGTTCTATCACAAATGTCGGCGGCAACACTTTATTTCTATATAACAAAAAGATGAAGATTATAACTTTAAAGGAAAAGTTGAGTCAACGAGCGATAGCCAGGCAGCTGGGAATTTCCAGAAGCAGTTGTTTGCTACTACTGGAAGGGTTTTAAGTGCAAAGAAAACTGAAAGACCACAAACGTTAGACAGGAGATTAAAGGATTGTAAGGGCCTCAGTAGACAATTCTGTTGTAACCTAGGTTCTATGTAGGAATTGTTACATTTTATTAAGATGAGTATATGTTGCCTTGGCAAGTCATTGTAGTTTAACATTAGCTTGCTTTTTTCCAATAAATCCATGGCTACAATTTCTGTAAAAACTTATGTCGTCAAAACGAGACTTTGTTGCCACTTTTGTGACCTCAACGTATACTCGCCTGATACTTTGTCAATACCAATGTAGTAGAGACTTTGTAATCACAGATACCAATTATAATACTCCTTTGAACAATACTGGTGTCAGACGTCTTCGAATAATACTCATAAAACAGTACTTCGTATAGCGAATAGAGTAGAGAATAGCGGTCTCAATAGAAATAGAAGATAGAGGATAAAGCGAACACATCTAAGACGCCACGTGACTTCCTCTATATATGCATCTTCTCTATGGTCACATGATCTACTTAGTTCAATAATGAGATTGCCTGTGTTTGTTCACTGGTGATCTATGTTCAAACTCAAGTGTGTTACTGAATGTTAGAGAATATGAGAAGACAATAAAAGAACAATAATTAAGAAGACAGAAGATAATGATTGACATTACATTTAAACTTTTTAAACAAAGTTCACAGGGAAGCAAGAAGCTAGAAGTGTAATAGCAGAAACTGCTAACACAGAACATAAAGTTACATCTAGCCATTTTAAATGTAAAATGATGAGATCTTGCCACCAACCTGGTAATATCAAGGTCACTATCAAATCAGACACTTTTATTGAATTTAAGGGCAGTACAAGATTGGCAGCTAGGTCATATGATTTTATAGCTGAAATGTCTAGATCAATGTGGGTGCTAGCACTCCTCATGGGCTCTGTTATGTTGAAAGGGGGCACTGGGACATTTTATTTTTTAAGGGGGGGGGTGAACATACTCATTGGGTAGTGGGCATTTATCCATTTATTTTTCAAATTTTCAAACATTATTCAATATTGACTACAAAAGGACATTCCTGAAAGGTAGCTAAAGCCGTGGGAAGCTATCAAACTTTCCTTCATTGCTTTTCCAATTTTCTATATTGCTGAACGTAGCTTCAATGCAGTTGCCCAGCTTCTTACTAAACAAAGAAACCACCTGCAAATTACAGAATGAGGAAATCTTTTACTTCTAGGCAGCATGGAACCTAGAGTAAGAGCCTCGGCTCGTAAACACCAAATTAAACCTTCGCGTTAAAAACATTGAGATAAGTTATCAAATAAAAGTTTGTTTTTTTTTAACATTTTAATCATTGGCATTTATAACAGAAATGAGAACAAGATTAAAATCATTTTTGTACTATTACGTAAGGCTCATCTTGCTATGAAAGTTAAATTCAGTATAATATTCAAAATTTATTTTGACGGGGGAGGGGTGTTAACAAAAATGTTTGTACTCAAAGGAGGCGTTGGCTGAAAAAAAGTTTAGAAAACACTGGTTTAGATGAACCACAAGTCTGATGCTAACAGTTTCTTGTAACACTTTTCTGCCGGGCCCACTTGGTCAAATGTTGCCGCTGGCCATTAAGTCGGTCACTCTGGTCTAAACCATTGCTCTGCCAATGTTTGTTTTGATTGATCACAGTGCTGGCAAAGATCAGATTGTTGTCAGCAATTGGTGTTGGTTTGATCCTGGCAAAGCTGTGTCACGAAAGAAATTAAAAAATATGTTCTTGGAGAGGAATAAAGACAGGAGTTTCTACAGGGTCTATTTCTATGTAATTTTCTATCATTCTTTGTACAGTAATATAAGCTCTTGGTACAGAAATATTAACCCTTCCCATTTTGTATTCTAACATGACACTTTGCTTAATTTAGCTAAATTTGTTCTCTTTGACAGTAAGTCATGTAGGATTCGGCAGCGCGATCACCTCTCATCTGGAACTACTGTCTCCAGAACTTCTGGCCTAGTCGGTTCAGTATTTTGCTTTTATTGGCTTCCATCCAAAACTGGCATGGGGCTTGACGGGGTTAGGGGTCTTGGTGTTTCTAACTTACGACAAGGGTCTCTTTGTTGCCTAGCACTGGATAATTAATTATCCCTCCAAATTTAAAGAGATCCCTTTTCTGATGGGTAATGGTCAAAAAATATCTATTCACCCAACTCTTTCCTTCTCTTATTTGTGCCTCACACTAACACTTCCCAATGGGTGTAGGCAATTCCTTCATCCTCCCTGATATTTCACCCATGCCTGTCACATTAGTTGTCCTTCGACAAATCTGGTTCTCAACCATGTGGCGTGGCTTAGTTCATGGTCATTAATTAAAATATCATTTCAATTTCTCGTCTGCAAAATCTCTCAGCCTGGCCTTTCTCGTAAAATCAGAAATTTACCAGCTCCTTCTTCCAGTCAGTCACCCCCACCCAGTCCATCCTGCCAGGGTCAATGCACTCCAAGCACCCTACACAATTGCAGTGTTTGTTTGAAGCTGTGTCACAAAAGAAATTAAAAAAAAAAAAAATCTTCTTGTAGATGAATAAAGAAAACACAGGAATTTCTTCAGGGTCTATTTCTATGTAATTTTATATCATTCTTGGTACAGAAGTATTAACCCTTCCCACTTTGAAGTCTATTGTGACACTTTTAGCTAAGTCTGGAACAAGGCTTGAGTCAGGGGTTCTCACTGGCAGTAAGTCATGTGTCATATGGATTTGTCAGGGTGGTCATCTCTCATCTTGAACTTCTGCTTACATTGTCCTCCACCCAAAACTGGCATGGGGGTTATACTGTGCAGTCGACAAAATCAAAAACAAACAACACACATATGCAAAATTAAAAATATAAAATGGCGGCAATTTACCCATCTCACTCTGTATTTTGTTAAAGTTGTTAAGCACAAATACTTAACGTTATGATACAATACGGGAATTTCTACGCATATTTTATTATCATAGAACTATTTCTTTCACGAGATAAATGGTAGCACCGTGTTTGGTTAAAATTCAGTCCTTTTGTTAGCAGCATCTGGAGTAGTATGACAGTCTCGTCTACAGATGTAACAGATGAAGGTGGAATGAATATCCCTCTGCTTCCAGCTATTGATTTGGCCTTTTCTCACCCTTCACAATTTTTTTTCTGAACAGCATGGCACCAGTCACTGCAGTCATATCTATGTCATTGTGATTGTGATTTATTTGACACTCATATTTATTATTGAAAAGTTTCAACAGAATAAGGAAGGCATATTTCTCAGCAAATTCATGAAGCTGTTGATATCTCAAAGTTATTTCTTGGATCATTCTATCCAGAATTCAGATGAGGATAAAATGCCCCAACACAAAATATTAATAAAAGTTTGTTTATACCCTTGAAGAGATCTGTGGCTTGTGTTGCTCAAAATAACAAGGGAGATAGTTGAAGTAAATAGATTTTTCTGCTTAGTGAGTGAGGACTGTTTAAGTATTGCTGTCAGATAGGCTAATATATATGCCACAGTTTAAGTTACTTGAAATCGAAAAGGTCCGTCTACTGTGAGTACTGTCCTGACATTAAAACCACTTATTTCAATACAGCCTATACAGGCTTATAACCTAAAGCAGATGCAAAAGTGCTGCTGGGATGGACTGCCCTCCCCAGCTATGCTACTGCTTGTAAGTCCATGTTTGCCAAAGTGTTTTTACTTATTTTACTGGGTTATTTTATTGAAACATTTTTCTTGAGACACAAAATCCAAGCTTTCCTAATTGTCCCAGTTTTCAGTCCACAATGAATAAATTCCTACTGCGGCTTTTATTTTAAAGAAGACAATGCATTTACAATTTCAACAGAGCACAAAGAAGTGGAGACACTTTAAAAATTACTTCAGAAAAAAAGTTAAGTTCTCAAGTAGTCAGCTTTTGGTTCAAAGTTTATCAAAGAGGATCACTGACAGATGTAAGTTTGTAACAGCAGCTAAACTTTTGATAAAATCAACTAAAATATATACATTCTAAAAAGAATATTTTAAGCAGAATGTAACAAATATTGGTTTATCATGAATAGTCTTTGAGTTACAGGTGTTAAAAAGATTAGCACTACCATTTAAACAGCTGTACTGTTAGCCATGTTTAATCACCGATGTTCATAAAATAAAGGAATACCAGTCAGTTATGTGCCATGCATGATACATGCTTAGGCGATCATGTATCTTTTGACACATGACTGACGAGGCAGATTATTTCTCATAGTAGGTTTCTATTTCTTTCTGCAGTAGACCAGTTGCCATCCAAGGCTATAGAACTTGGTCAGTCCTGCTATTTACCCATAGCTGAAGGGAGAAGAAGAGGATTCATACCTTTCCCAAGGGTATTAGCATGTAAGTGAATGTAACTGGAATTTGAACTCAGCTCTTCAATTCCTCATTCCAAGCTGCTATCCATTACACCGCCACACTTCCTACCGTCATGCTTACAGATAACTCAGTCAATTATGTGCTATGTGTGATAGACGCTTAGGCGATCATGTATCTTTCAATACATGACTGACGAGGCAGATTTTTTCCTGCAGCAGGTTGCCATTTCTTTCTGTGGTAGACCAGTTGCCATCCAAGGCTGTAGAACCTGGTCTGTCCTATTTACCCATAGCTGGGGGGAAATGAAGATGATTCATACCTTTCCCAAGGGTATTAGCACGTAAATGTAACGGATTCGACTGAAATTCAAACTTGGCTCTCCAATTCCTCAATCCGAGCCACTATCCATTACTCCACCGTGCCATAAAGCAATATACAAATATTTATTTTAGTGGTTTTAATTTAACCATGAAATCTAAAGTATGCAATATGAAACAGTTTTGACAAGTGGTTTATGAATAACACAATCACAAAATATACAAATTGTCATGATGCAATTTTAGATGAAATGCTCATCTTGGCTGTAGATAATATCATATCTAGAAGAGAGAGAAGCTAGAAATTAATTTTTCCAAGAGACTCAGTCAATTAAGTGCCATATATGATACAGACTTAGATGATCATTTTCAATGCATGACTGAATAGGCAGATTTTCCCATAGTAGGTTGGCATTTCTTTCTGCAGTAGACTGGTTATCAACCAAAGCTATAGGACCCAGTCTGTCCTGCTATTCAACCCATAGCTGGGGAGGAGGAGGAGGAGAAGAGATGGACTCATACCTTGCCTGAGGATATTTCCACATAGGTGAACATCATGAACCCGACTGGAATTTTAATTCAGCTCTCTGAGAATTGACATTCATTTTCTAATGGACAAAAAGAAAAAAAAAAATAATAAAAATAAATATATTTTATATATAGCAGTCTGAGAGACTACTGTGTTTCATTTTTGTTCATTTCATTTGACAATGAATGCCAATTCTACACTGACACAAATTTGGAAGTTTAACCCAAATGAGATATGTGAACTTGTACTGGTACAAAACAAAAACAGATTTAACTTGTGACTTCTATTATAATAAAGTGCAGTGTACATGTCTCCATCAATCTGTTTTCTGCTCTCAGTAAATCATAAACAATCTGATGTAACAAATAGTAACTACTGTAGTTACACACGATTAAAAATTAAATAAATAACTCATTTAAAGTTAAATTTAAATATTCAACAAAGTGAAAGGTTTAAAAAAAAAAAATTATTTATTAAAGGTTTAATTTCACTTTTCATTGCAATTCATATTGTATAATTAAACCATAATTAAATCTTAAGCGGGGCATGATCTTTTTTTTTTTTTTTTTTTAGCACACATACTGTGTAATATTTGAAATATTACATAGTTCGGTTTCCTTAATGTTTTTTAAGAGTGACTTTATGTGAAGTGATCATAAAGAATGGTGATTTAAAAAACAAAAAAACAAAACAAAATTGCGTGCAAAATAAATTGAAACATACTACAGAGATCGGTTGCATATATGAAGAAAGATTATGCCAAATTAAAGTGTTAAATAAAGACAAAATAATTTTATTATATCTAAATTCTCTTAACCATTATGTACATAGGACACTGAAGGTAAAAGGATGAAGGCCTAAAAGCCCTACTCAGGAGCTAGCCCAAAGTCTACCCAAAGGGCAACTTCTAGGCTAGAAATGCATAAATTTGATTTAAATATTGAATTCATTGCAATGGAAACAACAAAGACATAAAATGTGTATTACTTAAAAAGTAATGCATGATTAGCAATGAAATTTTACGAATAAAGATTAGATGTAATGCATAAATATTATACAAAGTTACAAAAAAATTTATATAATAGTTTTTCTTTTAAATAAAGATTAAATGGAACAAAGGAAATAAGCTACTGGACAAAAGTTAAGGAACGCTGTTAATAATTTGCAAACTTTTAATTTACATTGTTAAAAAACTCGATGGAACTGTTCAACAATTAAAAGTTCATTTATCATTAGGACTTTATTTTTTCAACATGGCAACTTCTACATGCAAAACATTCTCTTTTGAAGAAAAAAAAAAACTCATTATCACTGTCAAGAAAAATGTCAATTTCAGAAATTTCTGAATTGTTCATTGGTCTATTGTCGTTCATCGGTGTAATTAACAGGTATAAAACCGATAAAACGTTAGATGCAAAAAAACCAAAACCCACACACCTCCAAAAACATTGCAAAGAGAAGATTGAAGAATTGTTAGAATATCTAAATAAAAAACGTTTTTGAAACTGCTACATCAATTGCCCGTAAATTAAATGAAGAGACAGATAATAAGATCTCAAGGAAAAAGGTTTGCTTGCAGGTTAAAAACTGCAGGATTGCATGCCTGTAAATGAAGCCTCTCATATGAAGTGAAACTAAAGGGCACGCCTGGAGTATGTGAGAGAACATGTTGTTTGGACTGATGCACAATGGGATACAGTTCATTTTAGTGATGTGTCCAAGTTTACTATATTTGGTTCTGAGGGCAAAACTTATGTACACCGTAGAACAGGTGAAAGACTGTCTTCTCAATGTGTCAAGAAAACCATTCATCTGCAGGAGTTGGCCCTATCATCTGCGTACATGGCAATATCAATGCTGAGATTTACAAAAGGCTTCAAAATGTGGTACCAAGATTACACCATAATCTTTATGAATCTCCTATTTTCATGCAGGACAATGCTCCTTGCCACAAGGCTTAGAAGTTAATGGCATTATTTGAAGAAGAAGGAAATGCCCTAATGAAGTGGCCAGCCCAGAGCCCCGACCTGAATCCAATAGAAAATGTTTGGAAGATAATTGGAGAAAGGGCTCAGAAAAGAAAACCGAAAAAACCAGGATCACCTATGGGAGTTATTAAAAAGACTTTAATGGGGCGGAATTACTGCTGATTTTTGCAAGAAATTAATTAGATGATGTGGTCGACGATGCAGAGAAGTCATTGAAAATAAGGGGATGTTTACCAAATATTAAATTTTGTTGATATCTTGTTCACAATCAAGTATTAACAAGATCGTTCCTTAACTTTTGTCTAGTAGCTTATTTCCTTTGTTCCATTTAATCTTTATTTAAAAAAAAAACTATTATGTAAATTTTTGTAACTTTGTATAATATTTATGCATTACACGCTAATCATTATTTGGTAAAAATTTCATTGCTAATCATGCATTACTTTTTAAGTAATACACATATTTATGTCTTTGTTGTTTCCGTTCCTTATATTATGGCCGCTACTGTACATCATTCAGTTTAATGTGTAAATAAAACATTAAACATTGCTTGGTTTTGACAAAAATGTAACACAACTACCCATGGCCAGTGCAAGGGTCTTGCTGCCCTAATCTATGATACAGGTCCCCCACTCAACTACATCTCAATTTTCATAAGGTAGTATTCAAATAAAATACAAATTTTATTGTAACCCAATGATGTACAATAATGGCTGATATGCAATATAGGTGAAAAATTCAACTTGAAAAAGTTTGTCTGTATTTCAAGATTGGAAAATTGTAGATCGTAAAATCATTAAACTGTCTTAAAAACAGCGGCTCCTTCTGCTATCAATGCATTACTCTTCAAGTACGAATTGAGTTCTATGAGCCATTGGCCTATTTTGCATAGAAAAATATTAAAATTTCCCTTCCTCTCTGCCGTGCAATGATAGCCTTGGGGTAGGATCCTTGACTGCTGGTCAGTTTTCAGTCACGGTTTAAATCAGTTGGACATCTAGCCACACTGAAGAGCTGGGATAAAGCAAAAAAGTCTGTCTGTGGATGACAATATATATATAAAATTTGTGTATTTAGGCAGCAATCTTTTCATGCATATTTCATTGAATATGACAGACAAGGTGCTTTGATTTAGTTTTTTTATACAATTTCTCATGTGATCTAATAATTTTTTTCTTTTTAGATGATAAATTATATAAAAACTGTCTGAATGTTCTTTCTACCCGAGTGCTTTCGGCAATACATTTAGCCATTTTCAAGGTTGAAATATATTAATGTTTTAATTTTCAAAACACTGTCAAGATATTATGTCCATGTTCACAGTTGATATTACTTAGTGTTGGTTTTTTGTTTATAATCATCTAAATCCCATCCAACAACCTTGCTCTTTTTTCACCAGCATGGAAATCCGGTCGAAGATGGACCCCTGCTGGAACCAGTTGTTGAACACCACTGTCAAAATCGGAACAAAGATGTGCGACAGCCTGAGGAAAGTTAGCGAAATAGCTGCAAAACTCAATACCACCGAGACCAGGATACTTGGTAAAATGGCGCTCTCAAAATGCTGCTGAAATGCCTCGCACATGTCCTTGGTTGACCTCAGAGTCTGCCCCTCCAGGGTAATGACCTCGTGAATATATCAATTGAAACCTCAATGGATGCTTCATTAGACATCTTGTTTAACCTATGTCTAACTACCTGACCCTGGTAGTACTTGCTAGTCACGTGCAACAGGGGCTCCCTAGCTATGGCATTGCAGTCCCCCCATTAAGACTAAGTGTGACGAATCCACCAGGAATGGCCCCAATCGACGAAAAAAGTCAACACACTCCCCCATGATCATTGGATGCATAAACTGCAATGGCCCGAAATAAACCACTGCTCATGGCAATATCGGCCACAATCAACCGGTCCTTGCATCGCATCCAGGGAACGCTTGACTAACAAGGAAACACCTCTGGCCTGCAGAGCAGGTGGGCAGCCTTACCACAATCTCTCAGGCCCCTCACATTCAAGATAGCTAGCCTAATAGACATCTTTAAGCCCGAGTCCCATAAACAGACTGGACAAAAATCTGTAGGAGTCAAGACCCAGATGGATTATTCCAGACTACCAGTACCTACATTGGACATAATTCATTTGTACTTCTGTGACAATACTGCCACCATTCATTGGGAAGGTTAATTTAAGGGCCCTAAATAGAGAGGAGTGGAGGAGAACCGGGAGACTCCCAGAACAAAATTGGGATAATTTCTTAAGCTCTGGAGACTGTCTGAGCCATCTGCAGTTTCGGGAAGGCATTTTTAGCTCTTGCAAGATGTCAACAATGCAGATTTTTTCCCTCTTTTGGAAAATGCCACTTCTTTCCTTGGAACTGGTTGTAAGAAGGAGAATTGAGAAGACAGAGCCCTGGTAGGGGAGGAAAGAACCATAATCTGAGAAAAGGGGCCCCCCCAATTGGTCCTCAGTGATGTACATGGGCACTCCATGCAAGGTAATCCGGGCTCTCCAGGTGCCCATGTATTCAATTTGCAGAGAGACTTGGTAGCGAGTATGATGCCAGCATTGATGGCATTTGCCCTGTGGGCCAACACTTTGATCCCATCGTTCAAGGCCTTAAGGATATCTTCCATCATCTCCCCTGTTGACAGCAATGAATTTTCACATCTTGACGTCAGCAGGGAGATGGTTCTCATTGCAATTACCTTCATTACCAAAGGCACTGGCAAAAGTTCATGGCCTGAGATGAAGGAGCTATACTTCTCTCTCAGGCCCTTGAAGTATTCTGGTTCTTTTTTGGGTCTTTCCATCACCCATGCTGAAGTCGACAGTAGTGTGGCCAATAACTCTTTTTACTGGGGTGCCTCTGCCATAGTGAGAGGATATTCCCCTCATGAAAAAAGGAAAACAAACAGTCCAAAAAAAAAACATCACACACAAAAACAATTATAAACTTGAAACTCAATATTTTGACGAGCCAATACAATATACACACAAGCTGTGACTGAATACAGATTCAACTGTCAGATTCAAAACTTAAAAATGTACACACGTTGAAAGCACTCTCACGACTGAGTAAAAAAACTGATGTTATATTGCTCTCTCCCAGTCCCTCACTGACTACTGGCTAATACTTGCCTGGTATCGTTCATATGGAAATAGATAGCCACCACCTACTGTAAGTAGAAGGTCTTCTTTCAATAGTCCATTGTGGCTTGTGCTTACAGCACCACATGCAACCAATTCTGTGTCTCTTATTGGGTAAATCCGATTCTCTGTTACAGGAAATTTCACTAGTTTGACACGTATTTGCAATGTAGGACAGTTTGGGATACCTCTTGTAAAAATATTAAAAAAAAAAATGTTTCCGAGTTAAAGACAACTGCACAGTCAAATACATCAAGAGAGAAGAAAGGTAATTTATTTTCATAAAATTTTAATACAAATTCGTGACTCGTACATTGTGTTTAGTAAACTAAAAAGCAAAGTACGTGAATTGGTGGTTTTGGTCAAATGTGTACTTACCTTACTTAGATTGTAAAAAAAAAAAAAAGTTACATTTAATGTCTAACAAACGCTATTATAAAATTATTAATAAAAAAAAAAAAAGTTAGAAATTTTTATTAAAGAGATATGACCCGGCTTCTTTGTGTTCTGTTGATATTTTTTCTTACCAAAAAGTAAATTTGAAGGCCATTCCAAAAAAAAAAAAAAAAAAAAAAAAAAGCTGAGTAGTTCTAAAAACAAAAAGATTTTTTTTTTGTTACACATGAAAGTTACAAAGTAGCATTTATTTTATTTTATTTTTTTTAAATGTGCTTTTTATGAAATTGTAAATATTTTTTTCCCACCGGTCAGATTTCATATTTTAAAAAATACGATCAATCAAATTATCAGAAGAGTGAAAGAAAAAAAAAAAAAATAATAATTTATTTTGGTTCAGGACAATTTAAAAAAAAAATTTAATTAACCATACCTTTCGAAAAAAATCAGTATCTAGCTTCTTTTTTACCATTAAGAATTGAAATTGAAAATTTAAATATTTTCGAGTTCCAATTTTTTACTATACAAAAAAAAAAAAAACTTTTTGTGACAAAAATGAAAAACAATCAAAAGTGGACTAACATGAATTTAGAAAATTTAGTAATTGGTTCTGAAATTTCATACATTATTTTTGTTTGTTCTAAATAAATTTTAAAAAATATTTTTTAGTGTTTTTAACCGAGTTGGATGCAAACAATATTTTAAAAGTAAAAACTTAAGAATAAATTTCTGAAAAAGCAAGATCATGATGGAGATTCGACATTTTTTTTTTTTTTTTTTAAAACACAGTTGAAAAAAACAATAAAAATGCGAATTCATCCGAGTCCAAAAAATACAATACGCGAACTTTAGATAATTTTTAAAGTATTACCCTTAATTTTACTAATTTATTTTAGTTTCTTTTAGAATTTAGCTTCTTTTTTTTTTAGCTACCCACACTGCCATCTGTGACTGTCAGTGTTCATGAATTTTTAAAAATTTATTCTAATTATTTAAACAGAAAAACTTCCAAATGTTATGTCTTACTCTTGTATTTTCATTTTTCCAAGTTTCGGTACCATTCATTAGCTTCATCGACCAAAGATTCAAAAACATTTAATAACTTAAAAAAAAAAAAAAACCTTTTCCTCGGACAGGCAGTTTTCAAGAAGCTAATCACAATTTTAGTGTTTAAGTGAAAAAAAAGCTTAAGTAAGAAAAAAAGCCATGTTCATTGTTCACTTTCACACGTTTAAAGTTGTTTTTTTAGTTTACGACTGTCGTATTTAATTTAATTATGAACAGTTTTTTGTAAGTTTCCGTTTATTCGTATCGAAGTTCCATAAAAACTTAATAAAAACAATTAAATGGGGACTGTCTGTGATAAATGACAAAAAAAAAAAAAAAATTAAATCACACCGAGAAGTTATTTGAATATTAATTTAAAAAAAAAAATTCCCAGAAACATTTCATTAAAAAAAAAACTCTTACAATTTTGTATCGTTGTCAAAAAAAAAAAAATGAAAGAAAAACAATAAAATATAAAAAAAATAAAACTTACTTCTTTCGTCTTGTTTGTTTTCCAAACGACATCACCACATTTAAGACTAAGAAAGTACATTTTAAAAAAAAAAATCATTTTTCAAAGAAGCAAGGGAGATAATTTTCTATAAGGACGTTTTCTGTTTATTTTGGCGGGCACTGATACTCACAAAGAACTTCTCTTCTTTTACAATGATGTTCACCCTGTACAAGGCCCAAGAGCCACTCAAAGTATGCTAACAACAGTTTCTTCTCTCAAGAACGAATTTAAACAAAGCAAAGGACTTGGTTACTCAACAGAATGGCGGTTGAGCATATCCCTCATATTAGGAGCGACGGCAAAGAAAAGAAAACCGAAAATTAGATTCACTGCATCTTCCCGAGAGAGAGAGAGAGTAAGCTGAGAAGAGAAAGAAAGGCAGTATTTGCGATTTTCAAATAAGGAAGAGGTGAAAAGGGAAAGAAATCAAAACAAACAAAACGAGAAGGAGGACTGCTTCACCGATTATTAGGCAAATAGTCGCTTCTACTTCCTTTAACAACGGTTTGGGTCAGGCAGAAATCAGTACCGTCGTAATAACAGGATCGCCCGTAACCCTGGGGTGAAATATTTATTTGGATATTTACAAAATGAGGCACAAGGCCAAAATGGGAATGGGGAAAAGGACGGTCTTTTTCTGTCTTAACGTTTAACTTAGCGAGCCACAAACATTGACTCAAACCTACAATATTTCTCTAACACAAAAATAACGTATACTTACTTACCATTCTTACTACATCCACCATGCAATGTCTTCATGAAAGCCCTAACTAATCTCCATATGTACAAGCCATTGTTAGTGGAGGGATAAAATAACAATTTAAAATCTAAACCCCCCAATGAAATTTGCAAAAATGAATGAAAACTATATACAAAGAAACTAAAAACTAAACAAAATAGTGTTAATAAAAAAACCAAAAAAAAAACAAACCCCAAAACACAATCCTTAACTGTGGCAGAAACATCAGTTTTACTGGACGAAATCAATGCGGGACTTTAATAATATAAGATATTTATTCATCTCAAGCAGTCATGTGTTTGACTGGGTCAAACGCAACAACAAAAACGAAAAAAAACACACCCAAAACGAAAAACGCCCCGCATCCACCAGAGAAGTAACGATATTCAGTCACCCCCCCCACTGAAACATCATGTGGCACAAGGCCGGTTATTTAATGGGGGATCTCCGAACCCGTGGGCTCGGCCCCAAAATATGCCCATTGAACCCGTATAAACGGGTGCAGGGACGGTTTACTTCCCCGAAAGAGAATCCGCCCTTCAGCGTAGCCTCCTTCGGGTTCCTCCCCGCCGGAAGGCAGAGAGTTCAACCGAACAGCCGGACAGAAGTGACACCACTAACCACCTGGGGTGAGGGTTGATTTACTTGACTCCCCACTGAGTCAGGATTTGATACATAGTTTTTAACGTGGGGACTCGAGTGTCTTCATTCGGCCCGCTGGTCTTAGCTGGTCATAGCTTGTCCAATCTGGTCAGAGCTGGTCTAAGCTAGTCATACACAGCTGGTCATAGCAGGTCCAAGCTGGTCATAGCTGTGATACTACCAGCACAGACATACACCCAGGCAAGAAACAAAAATTGTCCGCAGTCCCCGCAACCGTCGGTTGCGCTGGCCTCAGTGCGAGCACCGATCCTTCTCTCTGGTGCAATAAGAGGGCGCGGCCTCGGGCAGCTGTTCCCCAGGGCTGGGCACCTTTCAGTATAATTTTCCTCAAATGCCACTCTATCCTTTGACGGAGTCGCCCCTGAGTGCACTCTCCCCAAGGACAGAGACGCAACTGAAAGATGATAAATAAAAATGATACAAATCCCTCAAGAGAGGAGTTGATTTACTTGACTCCCCACTGAGTCAAGTTTTGACACAAAATCGGTTTTTAACGTGGAGACCTGAGTTTCTTCACTCGGGCTGCCGGTCATAGCTTGTCCAAGCTGGTCTAAGCTAGTCATAGCTGGTCCAAGCTGCTCAGAGCTGGTCCAAGCTAGTCATAGCTGTGATACTAGCGCAGGAGCGGATACCGGTGCCCAGCAAGTAGATATTTACTTCCCCCCCCCCGTGAGTCAGGTTGTGATACAAGGTCAATTTTTAACGTTGGGACCCGAGTGTTTTCACCCGGGCCACTGGTCCAAGCTGGTCTTGTCTTGACATAGCTGGTCCAAGCTGGTCAGAGCCGGTCCAAGCTAGTCGTAGCCATGATACCACCAGCACAGGTACGGATCCCTGTGCTAGGTGAGGAGATTTACTTGACTCCCCACTGAGTCAGGTTGTGACACAAGGTCAGTTTTTAATGTGGGGACCTGAGTGTTTTCACTCGGGCCTCTGGTCTAAGCTGATCATAGATTGTCCAAGCTGGTCAGAGCTGGTCTAAGCTAGTCATAGCTGGTTCAAACTAGTCAGAGTCGGTCAATGCTAGTGATACCACCAGCGCGGGGACGGAGCACGTAAGTATCAAAATGCGCATACCTCTCTCGAGAGGGGTTTTCGCACTTCAACAACCTGGGATGAAGGTTTTATTTACTTGACTCCCTCCCCCACTGAGTCAGGTTGTGATACAAGGTCAGTTTTTAACGTGGGGACCCGAGTGTTTTCATTCGGGCCGCTGGTCTGAGCTGGTCATAGCTTGTCCAAGTTGGTCAAAGCTGGTCTTTGCTGGTCATAGCTGGTCCAGACCAGAGCCTGTCCAAGCTAGTCGTAGCTGTGATACCATCAGCGCAGGGACGGAGCCCTGGGACACGTAAGTATCAGAATGCGTATACCTCTCGAGAGGGGTTTTCGCATTTCAACCACCTGGGATGAAGGGTAGCCCACAAAGAGGGCAAGAAAGCTCTGTGAATATATAATGTCGTTACAGTCACGTAACATGTCTTTCCTATTTCTTTACTTAAGAAATTAAGTGAATGCTTGTAAAACATCTTTTCTTTAAGCAAAGATTCCTACTAGTATTCCGGAACCGTTCATCAAGATTTTATGTATACATGATTTTTCAAAACATTAAAGGTTTTCTTAGAATTCAGAAACACTAGTACGTAAGCGTACATAACAAAACCATTGTCAGTTAAGGGAGATAATCCACTTCCGGTTGCCAAACCGGTGGATGCGACATATTTCTATATAGCATGAAAAATAGTCGATTGCTACTAGGTAGTTTCGTCCGTTCAGTGTACAGATATCCGTCCCTATCTTCTGCGAAGGCCTCTCCGGTAACGGTGTCAGTTTTAATGTTTCAGGGATGTTTGGAGAACGGCGTTGATTGCAAAATCTACATCTTCGGATGTGGTCATCAATTTCGTGTGATATTCTTGGCCACCACACTGATACCTTAGCCCGTTCCCTACATTTGTTTAGGCTCATGTGAGCACTATGGATTGCCTTTATATTGTTTCCGTTCTGGGTGATTCTGGAATCACTAGACGATCCTGATAGAACGATAGGTCTTGATATACTGATAGTTCACTTCGGTATCGAAAGTAAAGATAAGTCTGTGGGGTTCAGCGTACCCGGATTAAAAAGAGAATTTAATACGGGATATCCTGCCCACAAAATACAACGCAAATTTCAAGAAGAAACAACACGATAAGGAACGTTTGTAGAAAATAGAACATTGTATATTTATTTTCTTGTGAATAGGGTAAAAAAAGATTAATGCTTTAGTTCGTTTAAGCAAAAATGTGATTTTTATAAAAAGGTCTGTGTTCGCTGTCTTTCAACAGAATAGCAGAGTAATGTCTGTTTCTTTTGTTTTTGTATAGGTGGAAAGGAAAAAGGGGCGATCAATTTAAGTTGAAAAAGAGAGTGTGGATGAGAAATAAAAGATAAAAGGAAAATGTACTTATGAATTGTTTTGGAGTCAGTTGTAAATTTGTTGTTGTTGTTGTTGTTGTTTTTTTCCTAATCCACTTTCGGCTCTTAGTGTCGGGTTGAGTCAGTGATGAAATTTACTGTCAGTCTTCTGTGATCTTTGCGCCCTTCTGACTGGCGACTGACTTGAAACTCTGTATTTATTGTTGACTTTTTTTTTCACACTGGCTCGTTATCTTTTTTTTTTTTTTTTTTGGTTTAGCGAATCGCCTCCTTTCATTGGTCAGAAAATTAATTTCACACCTTATTGCGAAATTTGTTTTTAGTCGTTTTGATTCGATTTTGCGGGTGTGCAAATCTACTTTGTGTTTTTTTAGTCATTTTTGTTGGACTGATATAAAATTTGTATCTTATAAGTCCCTTCTTTTGTGGTGTTGTGGGAAGTGTATATTCGTTGGTAATTGTTGCTTGTATAAGAAGGTAGGTAAGCAGTAGCAGTCACTTATGGACAGCTGCTAGTTTGGCCTAAAGATTCAACAAGCAATCAAATTGAGGTCACCATAACATAAACAAACAAAATATGAAAGAGAAGGGTATATCAGAAACACTTTATATTTAAATACACACCAATGATAAGTATAATGTTTCTTGATTAACACGCACAAAGTCCGTTATTAAAATGTTCATTCAAAGAAAAGAAATCAGATTATGAAAGGAATTAAAGTGTCATTTTGTGAATACTTAAGTTTAGGCGTGCGGGTCCCAGGAGATGAAAGGTGAGGTCAATGGGTTGGTAGGTGTCATTTGATATCTCCGTTGGTGAAGGAAAACTGGAGGCGTCGGGTTGATGGATGAGAAAAGCGTAGCGACATTCTATGACGGTAACTTCAAGGCTTTCTGACCAGAAGTGAATTCATCGTTCTATTTATGTGTGTCCATCGTATCTGAGTCAGTATGCTGAAACAAACTGTTGGATATGGCGCGGGGCCGTTTAATTGGTGGAAATTGCTTATTATATTCTTTTTATTTCTTTTTGATTTTCCACCGGAACTTATGCGTCGAGCCTGGTGCGCAAAGACCAGTATTGGTCATTTGCTATCTAGACCTCTGAGGGTTAACATCCGGTCCTTCGCTTGCTCAGTACCACCACACTTTCAACCTTTATTTATTTTCATTGTGCCCATTTAACGTCAAGTGGGTAACTTATTGTAAAACTTTATCGGCGAGTGTAGCCTTTCTAATCTCCCGAAGTTTTCTGTCTGATAAGAAGGGGTCTCTATTTTCAACGATACTGTAGTTTATAGTTCCACGTCTTTAATCTTGCTGTTATCCGTTTCATTTAGCGGACTACGGGAAAGCGTGTCCGGTACTATGTGGGGTTTTCTAGGGACATGTTCCGCAATTGCATTGTACCTCCCTGGTTTAGCATTCCACTACTACTTTTTTTTTTTTTTTTTTATCAATGTCGATTTCTGTGCAAAAGGCGGATCACAGTGCTTATCCAGCTTCATACATATTTCCAGAAAACCTCAACTTCTGATTGGTCACTTAATATTTAAATCATATTCTCAACTACGTTCGAATAACACCGATCTAGTTCTTGACCTGACCTGACCAAAAAAATAATTCTGCCCAAAATCTACCAATGCCTTTCGAGCCTGTCACGTGATTAAGTTAATTATAAATACCAGACACGAATTCGTTCTTTCTCTTCTTCCTTGATTCTTTTTTCTGTTATAAAATAAAATAAGACATATCTCGGCTGATTTACAGGAAAATACTCAAGAGCGAGAGCCGGATGTGAACGGGACAAAACCCCGTCACAAAATGACCATTATCTTCGTTTACAAATGTTCCCGACACACGTGTTCCGGTCGAAAAATAAAATAATAATTAAAGTGTTCTATTTTTCGTCCAATAAAAATGCTTCCCTCCTAATTATACTCGCTTCGTTTTTCGAGCCTGTTAAGCCATAAAAACACTATAAAAGGGGTCACACGGAAGTTTAAGAGGCAGTCCACAGGTGCCCAGGGTAGAGACCTGTCACGGTCAGCAGCTGACAGCAGGAGAGTATCAACTCCCGTCAACATGTGTGAACTACTATGAGTGATCGACCTAGATCCGAAGCCGGCTTATGAACTGTACCACAAGGCAGCTGTCCCAAACCCTCACGTTCCTGTTGAAATAAACCACGTAAATCTATTTCTGCTGTTGTCGTATTTCTTTCTTGCAACCATACGCTTGTCTATAACATTCGCTACAAAAATGTAGTTGTAAAAAAGAAATAGTGTCTCGACCCCCTGCGGGCGGACGCTATGAAAACATATTCACACATGCACATATACACTTACGTACGAAACTTTCCAAACTACATTACAAACATACGAAACTTTTCAAACTTCATTACGAACATTACAAACGTAATGACAAACGACGGAAATTTAATTAAAAACATTAAGGAACATTCATTCCTTCAACACAACAGCAGAAATAGATTTACGTGATTTATTTCAACAGGAACGTGTGGGTTTGGGACAGCTTCCTTGTGGTACAGTTCATAGGCCGGCTGAAGATCTGGGTTGATCTCTCATAGTAGTTCATACTGGTTGGCGTGGCGCTACTGCTGCTGACCGCGACAGGGCTCTTCTCTGGCCTCCTGTTGTACTTCCCTGTGACCCCTTTTATGGCGTTTTTTATGGTTTAACAGGCTCGAAAAACGAAGCGAGTATAATTAGGAGGGAAGCATTTTTATTGGTCGAAAAATAGAACACTTTAAATATTATTTTATTTTTCGACCGGAACTCGTGCGTCGGGAACATTTGTAAACGAAGATAATGGTTATTTTGTGACGGGGCTTTGTCCCGTTCACATCCGGCTCTCGCTCTTGAATATTTTAGTTTATTTGCCTGTAAATCAGCCGAGATATGACTTATTTTATTTTATAACAACTGGGATGCTAAGAATTTGTCATCTGGCTTCCAAACACGGAAGTACAACGGCCAGTCAACAGGAGGCCAGGGAAGAGACCTGTCACGGTCAGACTGAGCAGTCAGCAGGGGGTGCGCCACTCCAACCAGTGAGAACTACTATGAGAGATCAACCCAGATCGACAGCCGGCTTATGAACTATACCACAAGGTAGCTGTCCCCAAACCCACATGCTCCTATTGAAATAAATCACGTAAATCTATTTCTCCTGTTGTCGTATTTCTTGCAACCATACGCTTGTCTATAACACAGTCGAGCTTGGGACATTGAGCGGCGAGAAATTGACGGATTTTGCTGGCCGACTAGAAAACACGATGAGTAAAGAACAAATTTAAGAAAGACAACGCACATTTTCTCATTTATTTGGCGCAGTGTTAGTGAGTGAAAAGGTGAAAGTCTGGGCGCTACATGTATACCCACGCTTGGTAAAGACCATAGATAACCATTATACCGCGGGTGGCATAGCTAGTGATGCCCAAAGATACTTCGATCGCGGTATCAAGACTGATAATGCGACCAACCTCGAGTCGATCGCATATTACATGCACAGACCACAGCGATCGAGTCAAGGGAATGTACCAAATTAACCAAGGCAACCACTAGGAATAAGTAGACAACCATCTGACTCGCAACAGACAAACACCACTACACCACACAGTGGTAGATTCATGGAAAACCGCGACAACTATCGGGTACACAGAGCCCGCAGTTGCAATCTATAACTCGCCATATGCAAGACTTATGCAATGGGTCGCGCATGCTTCCACGGACGCAACTGTCCATATCGTCACCCACATCCCGCTCGGGCTCACCTCGCAGAGACGGGTATTGTGGCATCAACCATTAACACAACGTTCATCGAGGAGCAGGATTTTCTGTACGGACCAGACGAGATGTGATGGCTCATCGCTCAGCCCACCGTACTCAGCATCACGTATTCAACCTCCAGCAAGGACGCATTCCGACGTCCATGTTACGGAAATGAATAGCAGCATCACTGCTTTAGGTTAGCTAAATTGCGACCTCACCATCGGCAGACACAATTCAACCGCCTTCAAGGCAATCAGCGTGTTAGTCACAAGCGCCTTAACACCAGTCCTGATCGGCCAAAATATCCTCGACCACAGCCCTTTAGACGCATATGTGACCAACAACCAGGATATAGCGGCCTAATTCAGACGCACGTTCACCTCTGGCCCTTCGGCACACACAACATCAATTATACCAGCTCCTTGGTGAGATACGATGACCCAGGAACCTACATGAGATACAAGCCATCACCAACAGCGATAACCAACTCGCTATGGGACAAGCCAGCATCCTGACGCTAGAACAAAAAATACGGGACAATTACTCCCAAATCATCCAAACTGTGACGAGTTGGAGAACATGACAAATATATTGATCCGATACGCCGATATCATCCATAACGAAAACGGGTAAAAGGGCACCTTCATCGAGCCCGTCCATATACCAACCAACGCACAGTCGCGCTGCCAAAAGCAGCACCCAGGCTTTGGAAGCCAACGTCGAAATCGCCCGCTTGGACGGGATTATTGAACCTTGCAACGATCCCAAGAGCTTCAACAGCCTAGTATTTGCCGTGCGCAAGAACAGAGCAGTGTGGGTTGTTGTCAACTTAGAAAGAACTCTCAGCAAGGTCCTGGTCGATCTTGACCCTTACCTAATGTCAAGGATCGAGCAACTTTTCAATAAGATCGGCGAAGGCAATAAATATTTTTCGACACTCGATCTCCGCAGCGGCTACAGGAAAATCGCGACCGACGAACTCGATCGCCAGAAAACTTCAACTCAGCCATGAATGCCATGGTCAACAGTGCTACCGGGCGTATCCCCCACCCCCAATATTTACACTATCACTGGTCGTCACCCTAATATCGAACTCGATCGCCAGAAAACTGCCTTTACACGGAAGGGTCAATGCTACCAATATACACGCCTGACTTTCGACCTTATGTTCGCTGGACAGATTTTCTCCTGATGTAAAACAGAGGCCCTGGCCACTGTCGAATCTTGTGCGAACATATCTTCCTACATTGACGACAACCTAATTCACACGAAGGCAGAAACTCTGAATGGACAGACGTTCTCGAATCTCTCATCTCAGCTATGAATGCCACGGTCAACAGTGTTACCGGCGTATCTCCCACCCCCAATATTTACACTATCACTGGTCGTCACCCTAATATTTGTTTGCCCAAACTACACCGACAAGAAGTTGTAAACGATAACCCGGGATCTTACGGTATGCAAATAAATGCTCTGCTAAGGCAAGTCCACCTTAGCTAACAATAAAGCCGACCGCAAACTAGAAGTCAGATTTAAACCACCTTACCTACAAAGAGCTATCGGCCTTTACCAGTTTCTCTCCGCTACAGAGAAATACCCCATATCGTATCCTCCGATCGTGGCATGCATTCTACCAGTGAAAAGTCTATAGAAAATTATGAATACAAATGTCCATTACACGGGAATTTCACTGTCCCTGGCGACTGCAAAACTCTGGCAACAGCGAGCAGCAACATTGCACAAGGAAAAATGCCCTCTACATGTTGTGCGAAAAAGGAAACTGTGAATGCATAGACGTCTTCGAATCCGTCACCTCATCCCTGAATGCCACGGTCAACAACGCTACCGGGCGTATCCCCCACCCCAACACTATCACTGGTCGTCACCCTAATATTGGTTTGCCCAAGCTACACCGACAAGAAGTTGCAAACGATAACCCGGGAGCTTACGGTATGCAAATAAATGCTCTGCTAAGGCAAGTCTATTACCACGTCACTTTAGCTAACACTAGCAGGAGAGCCCGGCGTTGCCCGGGGATGTAACAGTAAGAGATAGATCAAGTATTGACCATCATAAAGACTGAAAAAAAATAAAATTGACAAAGATTATTGTTTAAGGTTGACAGACACGCATGTCTTAATTAGTTTTTTTTTTTTTTTACGAATTGGTCAAACTCAAACAAAAACATTGTTTTCAATCGTTATGAGACTACCGATTGAATAGAATTTTATTATAAACAATTGTCTTGTAAATGGAATTTTTAAAGCATTCTGAATGTAAAAATAAAGAAAAAAGTGTGCAAGACAATAAGAAACACTACCTGCCAAAAAAAGTGAAGTTTTGTTGAAATAAGTTGAAAAATGTAGGAAATCCGATCTCATATATAAACGAACACACACACAACCTGGGTTTTATAATAAGTATAACTCGATATGAGTTGTCCCCCTTTCATTCTCGAAACAGCGATACATCTTAATCGTGTTTTCAAATTGATTTCGTGCAAAAACAATTGTTTTTCCAAGTTTTGGCGCTGTCAGAACCACCACAAGGTAATTTTACGTAGTCCTGTGAAGTTTTGTTGAAATCGGTTGAAAAATGTAGGAAATCCGATCCAATATATAAACGAACAGACACGCACACACAAACTGGGTTTTATAATAAGTATGATTTAAGCGAACCACAAACTGGAATCCAGCTTGGAACGCCTTACATACAAGGACCCAGTAAAAGTCTGTGACAAAGATTTATTTCATCGGCCACAATCAACAGTAACACAATCATCACATCTTCCTTGGATAGGCGACTTTGAGGTCATCAAAACAAACGGTATGGTGCTTCAGGTCAAAAATGGAAAGGGTGAAGGCGACTGAATACACAGCGCCTATGTTTGTCTCCTTATGCTGCACCCAGTTTAGTTAGAACATTGATTGGTACTGCCTCCACAACTGCAAACGGCACTGCAGCTACCGAATTCCCTATCCTCACTTTCGTCTGGATATGGAGGGGGGGCATTCAGAAACTAGTGACTCCAGATCCGGCTAGCTCAACAGACAACACAAAACCAATACATAACCAAATCAAATAGGTGCATAGCCCTCTTCGTCCACTGGTTTAATCATTGAGATCTGTTGTAATCATCATCCACTTGTGCTAAGGTTTGGGGTCTTTGGCGTTGGTTGTGCTTAGTTTGGGTCTTCAACCTTGCCACCAAGAGTGACCCAACCAGGAGTTTAGAACTCCTGATGATATCGCTCTCAGAATATTTGGACCACGCAAGCCATTACATCACAACAAAGAGTGACAATACATAGATATTAACAAATGATCAGAATATACTCTAAGGCAGATTATTTGAAGCAGGAAGAAGGTTAGACTGAGAAGTGATTCCTGCATTGGTTGCTAAGGCCCTGCAAGCCTAGCTGTTAACTGTGCCTTCAGGTAGCTGTTGAGTAACGGATAGTGCTTTAGATAAAGGAATCAGAGAGCAAAGGTATTTTTTACACCCACCCCATAAACTATGAGTAATTAGAAAGACGGTCACCAAAGACATGGTCAATCAGGGAGGGATTCCTTGAAGCAGTGAGAAGAGCCTGGATGTGGATCACTTTCAATGAGGTTTCCTCCTTGGTACCTTTTTATTCATTTTTTTGGTTAAAATTCCGTTAAACTAAATAATTATAAAAAATTAATTTTCTACATAATGCAGAATGATTTCACTACATATGTCCCCTCATTTCATTTAGAAATTTTTTATTTTTTGAAAAAGAGAAAGTTTTGAATGGACTCCAAATATAGGATTTCTTTATAATGTACAATGCATTTAGAACAATGTGTATATATATATATATATATATATATATATATATATGAAGAAATATAATCTTAAGATGTGCTATATTTATGGGATAAAGTGCTCAATATCAGAGATAGAGCGTATGTAAATATAAAAGAGAACATAGAAGTCAACACTTAGAGGCGACAGTCTGTTTCATGCTAGATGCAATCATCAGGCCTGACAATTGCATCTAGCATGAAACAGGCTGTCGCCTCTAAGTGTTGACTTCTATGTTCACTTATGTTATATATATATATATATATATATATATGTAAAACTATAATGTCCCTTTGTGTCTTAATAACATGCAATTTTCAATTTACAAGGTTTTTACTATCAGCGAAACTAAATTTTCGTACTGTAGATAAAATTAAAGACATTTTCTCATATTATTTTTCATTCTCATTAGCTTAATTGGAACTGGATTCCTTTGTTTTTTTATTCGTTTTGCAGCAATATGATCTCTCACACATCCCCAGTAGATAAAAAGAAAATGAACAAATCTATTCAAGTCAATTTAATGACCAGAGTTTCTCAGACATCTTGTTTCCAGCCTATCTTTGAGTAAGTTTAATAACCAGGATTTTTCTGGAATCCTGTCTCCACACCCATCTTTGAATCACCAAAGTTTTGTTAGTGTTTTTAGATAGCCATAAAAGGTCCTTTGAAAGACCCATTTCTGGTCATAAGAGCACAGTGGACAGAAGTCAGCCAGTATCCATTTAATGGGCAGTCAGTGAAATGGCTAGTAGTCATTTAAACGGTCAGACAGTGAACGTGTAGGGCTATATAATCCATGGCCAGAGCTTATTGAGAAGTCAGATCAAAAGAAGTTTGTTTTTTTCATAGCAGAAAAAAGACATTGTTGATTCAGTGAGAAATTATTATTTTCTTTTTTGTTACTTCCTGACCAAACAAGTGTCTAGAAAACCATTTGTCATCATCTCTTTGTTGAAGTCAGTAGTTCACTACCGACTGTTCGGTTGTACTCTCTTCTTAAGGACGGGAGGAACCCGGAGGAGGCTATGCCGAAGGGCGGAGTCTCCTTCGGGGAGGTAAAACCGGCCCTGAACCCATTTATACGGGTTCAATGGGCATATTTTTGGCTGAGGCCACGGGATCAGAATGCCCACGTTAAAAAGGCCTTGTGCCACATGACACCCTCGTGGGTGGGGGGGTGACTGAATATCATCTCTTTGTTGAAGTCAATCATGGCCATAATTTAAATGAATCTGGAACATAATGAGCACCAGGGTATTTGCATACAGCCAGCTATTGATGTGGTCACAGCTTGTGCAGTGACGTGTGGAATTGTATCTTTACAGTTTTACTGACAAGAACACAATTTAGTTGTTTAGTATTTTATGACTTAGGGGAACTATAAAAGTTCCACATACAGCAACAGAGCCATGATGAGAAAAATTTGGGGGACCACAGCTGTATATCAAAGAAAAATGAATTAAGCATGAGCTTTATCATTTTGGAAATTTCACAATCAAAAGAAACTGGACTCACATTAAATGAATGCCGAGTCACAATTTCTATTTTAGTTAGAATTAGTAAAATAATGCTTCAGTTGAAATTTTATTTCTTGCTATTTTAGTTTTGTTTTATCAAGAAAACTAGTGCATGAATTTCTGTGGAAAAATTTACTTCCGTTACTGAAGCGTATAAGCAGGAATTTGAGATTTCTTCTGGAGATGATATTTTTTAATAAAAAGAGGAAGTTTTCCATAACCACTAAAACATCTATTGCGACATGCAATATGTTTATCCAGGAATGTACTAATACATTTAATTTGACGAACCATCATGAATCCAGTAAACTGTGACTTAGAAACTGTTTTCTATCTTAAAAAATCTTTTCAGCTTTATCTTTTTATGAAACTCAATAATTTGGTTAGTTAATTTTGTTTAGCAGAATATCAACCTCTATGGGTCATTTAATGCTGGAATGTAAATAATTTGAACACAATTTTATGGCTTCAAGTAAATATATTTTCAACGCAATTGTATGTCTTTACAGATAAAATGTATTGCTGGTTATGTACTGTTGGTCTTTGTTACATTGTAGAGTGAGTGGCCATAATTAAATGCAAATAAATGGCAGAACTGCCTAACAAACAGAATTGAAAAAGCTTGCAATAAGCAATAACAAGAAAAAGAAAAGAACAAGGCAAAAATAATATAAAACAAACAATATATACAAGGCAAATTAACAGTAATAAGGCAAAAAGTTCAAACTAAAAATGGGGGTTTATACACAAGAGCAAATTCAAATAAGTGAGCGTAGATTTAAAGACAATACAGACCAGGACTGAGTCATATGAAACAGAGAACTGGCCTGTTTTATTGGCTAGGAAGAAATCCCAGCATGCATTTTTGTGCTTCTACCTATAAATTGGAGAGGGGGAAAATGTTTTGTAGTCATTCCTTAGCAGATTGGTGCCAACATATATAAAAATGTATTGCTGGTACTTTTACTATTAACATCTATTTTTATACTTTCATGGTGTTTTTGTTTGGGGACTCACTAATTTGCGCACAACTGGGACCCTTACAAGTGCTACAACCCCAGGGTCAGGGTGGCTCTGAGAACATCAATTAAGAGGTGGTGGAATTCAATAAGGCAGTTCATGTATACACTATGCATGACAAAGCAAAGCTAAGACCTGAACTCACTGTTATTTGTGGTCAAAAAGGTATCGACGGTACTAACAAGATCTACTATGTCTTCCCTTAGATGATAACCTGGAATCAACATCTTTGGAAAAAAATTTCACTGTATATGTGACCTCATTTGCTATACAAAATGTTTATCCTGCCACTGAAGGTGACTGATCCCTGAACAATATCGTTTGAATCTCTTAGTTGTGTTGACAAAACCTGCTATGGCAACAGAAACTAACATTTAGTGAAATTAACAAAAATACAGCAACTGATTGGACTTGAAAAAGAATGCAGTGGAAAGGGAAGTAATGTTCATAATGCAAAGTGTTAAAGTTTAATAGAATCATTCAAAAGAAACAGAAAGAGATTTCTCAACACAAAGAAAGGGTAAATACTTTGCTTTGAGACTGATTTTCAGAGTAAAGACAAACAGAATTAGAAGGATCTTAATGGAAAATAAAAATATTTACTGATATCAAAACACTTTCATGAAAAGTTATCAATTATTTTACAATGTTGAGGATCTGATAAATAAATTTATATTCAAATATTTGGAATATTTAATGCAATTCTAAGTATGAAGTAAAGTAAGTATTTACACTATTTACAGTGTTTGGACTGTTGTCCTCATCATTGTTGCCATATGACTTTTCATCCATTGTACACTCTTGCCTTCTTCAGATTAAATATGGCAACAAAGAGGACAACAGTCTGGACAATGTAAATCATTACAATACCTCATCTCAGAAATATAGACAGGTAAAGATTTTAATTTATTTTGAATTCCATCTTATAAATTTTGTAGTGTTACAAAAATGATAGAGAAATACTTTGTTCTATATTCATTGACCGTTCAATATTTTGGTTACGTTGCCTACAAAGAGCTGTATGTATAGACAGAGCGCAGGACAACTCATCACCGCCGACTCAACACCATGCAAACTGAACTTCTTAAAGCCAAATAAAAGTAATTTATTAAGGGCCATTTTTTAATACATGACTATTTTTAATTAAAAACTTTCTGAAAATTGTATGCAATTCCCCTCAAATATTCGGTTGGAGATCACTGCAAAAAAAGAAAAAAATCTGCAAAATTCCTTCAATGTTGAGTCAGCAGTAATAAAATGTCCCCACCCAGCATAGACAAATGTGTGAGGCTAATCAAGAATAATGTCATATTTCTAGTCTTCTATGCCAGCCACTGCAATGATCTAAGCTTATTTTTTAAAAATAAAGTCTATTTACTTGAAAAGTTGCTACATAGAGAAACAACTTCTCCAAATATTCACTTCTAAATATTTTATCCCACCAAATTGATAAAAAGTAAATGTATAAACTCCAAATGACACTTTTGTAAAATTGTATGTTCCATCAAAATGCAAAAATTCCAGTTTTTCTTTCAAATAAGAGAAACAATTAATGAAGGAAACTTTTAAGTGTTTTTAAAGTTTATGGGTTGCATGTTTTCAAACTTTGTAATTAAATAGCATTTTTTAATTTTTGTTAAGAGAGAGGACATCTAATGGATAATAACTGAAAAAAAACTTATGTACAAATGGCATATGTAAATATTTACATTATTTAATTGGTTTTCATCAATTTACTTTAAAAAATAAAAACAACTACAAAAAGTAAGTTATTTTATGCCTTTAAATGTAAACGTTTTAAACATGCATACCCACCAATTTTACAAGACTATTGTTTTCTTTCTGTATGTTTTTTCTTGTGCATTTTCAAATATGAACTAGTTGAACATGCAAAATCACAAACATCACAAGAATATGGTTTCTCTCCAGTGTGTGTTCGCATGTGCACTTTTAAATGTGAACTCTGTGAAAATGTTGATCCACACACTTCACAGAAATATGGTTTCTCTCCACTGTGTGTTCGCATGTGTATTTTTAAATGTGAATTTAGTGAAAATGCAGCTTTGCAAATGTTACAAGAAAATGGCTTCTCTCCTGTGTGCATTCTCATGTGTTTATCTAAATGGGATTTACAAGAATATTCTGATCCACACACTTCACAAAAGAGTGTTTTCTTTTCATTGTGTATTTTCATGTGCATTTTTAATCCCGATTTCTGTGAAAACCTTGAGCTACACACTTCACAAGAATATGGTTTCTCGGCATTGTGTGTTGGCATATGTTTTTTCAAAGCAGAACTATCAGAAAACATTTCTCCACACATATCACAAGAACATGGCTTTCCTTTTGCATGTATTTGCATGTGTCGTTTTAGACGATAATTATTTGCAAAGGCAGATGAACAAACTATACAAGAATATGGTTTTTCACCAGTATGTGTCCGTTCATGAGGTTTTAAAGCTGACTTCTTTGAACAAGTATATTCACAAATATTGCAAGAATAAGGTTTTTCTCCAGTATGTGTACGGTTATGAGCTTTGAAAACTGACTTGGAAGATGATTTATATTCACAAATATCACAAGAATACGGTTTTTCTCCAGTGTGTGTTCGCATGTGCATTTTTAAATGGGTACTCTGTGAAAATGCTGATCCACACACTTCACAAAAATATGGTTTCTCTCCACTGTGTGTTCGCATGTGTATTTTTAGATGTGAATATCGTGTGAATGCAGCTTTACATTCTTCACAAGAAAATGGTTTCTCTCCTGTGTGTATTCTCATATGTATTTTTAATTTGGATGGACAAGGAAATCTTGTTCCACACACTTCACAAGAATGGGGTTTTTTTTCTTTGTGTGTTTTCCTATGTCTTTTTAGAGATGATTTTCGTGAAAAATTTGAACTGCACTCTTCACAAGAATATGGTTTTTCGCCAGTGTGTATTGTCATATGATTTTTCAAATGAGAACTGTCAGCAAATCTTGCACCACAAACATCACAAGAATAGGGTTTCTCTCCAGTGTGTATTCGCATGTGTGATCTTAATTGTCCAGCTTGTGATCCTACATACCCACAAATCTCACAAAAATGTTCTTTTTTGGCACTTGCTTTTTGCATTTTTTAAAATAAAATATAACTTACAAATTCATAAAATTGGCAAAAATATAGTTTCTGTTATTTTTTTTTTTTAAATTGCCCATATTAGTTTTTGAAAACCCAACTTTACAAATGCTGAAACTTTGCAATAGGGTATTTCTATTACCAAAACATCAGAATACCCATTTTCATGTATTTCCAGTGAATTTGAATATGCAAATTCATGGAAGGTTTCTTTCCAGACTTCATTGATAAATTACACTTTGAATATGGTGTTAAATCTTGAACTGGAATCATCAACCTAAAAAAATAGTATTTTATTCCTCCTGTATTTATATATAACTTTACAAATATAGATATTTTAAAATTATCATTATGTAATTTTGAAAACAATTTTCATTTTTATAATAATCCTTTAAAATCTGAACAAGTTGTGAAGATCCATTGAAAATTAATATGTCATAAAGTGATACTTGTTTCATCCGAAGTAAATGTTTTTCTCATACAGGATAATCTGTGAATAAAAAGAAAATATTTTAAAAGATTAATACTGTTAATGCATCATTGAAATAAATTCATTAGAATAATTTCGAATTCAAACTCAGCTTAAATTTCAATTGCTTTGATATTTCTTCAACAGTTTTAAATAACTTTATTTAAAACAGGGGTTAGCAATCCCTGGGCCCCAGGCCACATCTGGCCCATGAAAGATTTTTGTCTGGGCCACCAAAATAACATCTGGATTCTAATTATCTAATTTGGGGTTGACTTACAATGCAACAAATTATTGAAATCAAAATTTAATTCCAACTCTAATGCTGACTTCTACAAGAAATATGTTTTGCCAAGCAGAAAATATAAAAGCCTTTTGAATAATGCGAAAATGATGGTATCATTATTTGGAAGTACATATGCTTGTGCACAACTTTTTGCAAAAATAAAATATATTAAATGTCATCTAAGGTGATAATCATCTGGATATTTTGCTCCTGTCATCAACAAATATTTCACCTGATGTGGAGAAGTAAATAAACAAGCAGAAACAAGTGTCTCATTAACTTTTAACACACTATTTTTTTGTAGAATTGTTCCCTCTCCCACTGCATTTTTTGAGGGTGCAAAAACATGAACACCTACTGTTTTAAAATTGTTATAACTTTCTTTGTATTGTGCATATAGATTTTAATTTTTGTACACTAATAAAAGAATGAATGAGTAATATTTTGATGTAATGCATTACATTTTGCATGCATGTTTTGACGCTGAAACAAAAAAGTTGAAATATGAAATAAAAAATGTGTAGTGAAAAACAAATACATTAAAAAATACATAAATAATTCAATGTACTTTAACTTTTATTACTCCTTGTGGGGTTCTGAGGCGGGGGGGATAAGAAGCAAAATCACTAAAAAGGCTTCCATTTCATCAAAAAAGTGATGTGTTTCCTTGTGTTTACATATGAGAAGACATTAGCATTTGTTTGCTTTTTGTTTCCCAACTCATATTTGTTTTTGTTGACGAATAAAGTTATTTTGTTGTTTATAAATAGACAAAATAATCTTCAGAAAGGCTATCAGCTATATTGATAATTGCCAGTAGCTGCCATAAAATTACTCAGGCATGGATGATAGTAGCTGCTAGTGGTCATTGTTGCTTTCCTCCGTGTCACTAGCATGGTTATCATCTCTGATCCCTTCACCATCAATATCCAATCATGTAGAGTCTAGAAGAATTCAAAATGGCATTAGAAAATGGAAGTTTGGCCTTGTTCCAAAGCAGTAGTAGACAATTTCTAGCTTAAAATACCAGAAATAACAGTTGACAAGTGTTTATTTATAGCAACCATCTCAGGCGACAGAAGTCGCTGTTAGTAATAAGAGAGAGAATTCTATGGCAACTATTGTCACCTGTGGTGTGGTAAAGGTTAAATAATTTGCTATTTATAAACATTTTGTTTGTAGCAAGAAATTTGCATATTTGTTGATTGTGCGAGTTGCTATCCTGTTATCCCTCTAGTAAAATAAGGAACCTTGTTTCAATAATATAAACATTAATTGCATTGTTTCTTCTTCAAACTTCCAGACAAAGGCTGCCTTCTGAACGGAGCGGTCTGAGGTCAAGACAATTTATTATAGTACATTTGATATCGCGGCCTTCCTCCGAGACACTGCATAGCTTTTTGGCCTGCTCTCTCCAAAAGGTTGGCAAACTCTGATTTAGAATAAGAAAGATAACATTCTTGTAAATGATTTGTCATGTCTCTCTCATGTCATCACAAGTAATAGACTATCAACTTATTTTACAAGTTACTTCCCCTTTATTTATGCATAAGGTTTGATTTGGTTAACAGCATATCAACTCCTTATGTGTCATTTAATGCCAAAATTTAATTTTCTTGGGAGATTTGGTAATTTTCTTTCTTAATATTAAAGTCTATTGCTGGAAATTTTTACGATAAAAATATATTTTTATACTTTCATAGTGTTTTGACCCCAGTTTGGGGGCTCACTATTTACCCATAGTTGGGGCCCCAAAAGGTGTTACCAGCCTGAGTCTGGGTGAACCTGGGAACAACAGCAATTAGAGCTGATTCCATGTTCCTCAAAACATCCCAATCAGAGGTGCAGTTTATCATCATGCCCAGGACAATTATGCATAAGGGCTTTTTGTCTGATGTCACTTGTACATAAAGAAACAAATATTTCAACTCTTCCAAAGGAGGAAATTATGAACAATGTCACTATAAGACATTTTTATTGAAATAAAAATGGAAGAAGATACCATATAAATTGCACATTTAAAAAAAACAAAAAAAATCTTCAATAGTCATTCCTGGTCTCTACTTCAATCATTGGGTGTGGGTAAAGGTTACCAGCACCAAGCTAACACGTAAAGATGTCTGTTTGAAATATTGGTGCCCTGATAGACCCAAAATTAAATATAGATGTATTTTTCAATCTATTTATTTAAACAAACACAACTGAAAGGTTGCCAAAGAAATCAATTTTTTAACAATAACATTATTTACTAGGCTCAATTAAGATCTTTTGAAAAGCAATTTTAAGACAGTGGACAAAATATTGTTTGATGCTTTAATTTTGGTTTTAAAAATAAAAAAGTTAATTTTTAAAAAATTGGAAATAATACCTTCTAGACTTTAAATTTGTTTTTAAATTTAATATTTACTTTGTTTTGGTTTTGCAGCATCTTGCAGTGTTGTGTGAAACTACCCCTTAGTGCAGCCTATTCTATATTCAATTTCCTTCTATCTTGTACTAAATTTGTTATAACTGATCCATTTGCTGAGGTATTTGATATGTTTAATATTTACTAATTCCACATCCTGAATTTTTATGATGGATTTATGCTACAGGCTGTCACTGCTTTTATCCTAAATTTAGATCATAAAACCATTTTTATCAATATTTCTTAGTGAGTAGTTTGGGTTCTACAGCCTTGGATAGCAACCAGTATAAGAGAAGAAAAAACTTTGAATTCAAAATTTCCAATAAGTAAATAGTAGGGCAGTCTGTAGCCATGGTTGCCAACCAGACTAGGAAAAGGACAACTCTGAATTCAAATCCAGAGTTCTTAAGACAGTCCAATGTCATCTTCAATTTTGTTGTGGCAACTCTTGTGATGATGCCAGTTCCAAGTTGTATTGACAACTGCCTTTCCCTTAGACAAAATCAGTGACATTGAGAAGGGAGATGTGCTGCATGGGCAGCTGCCAATCTCTCATAAAAAAACAAAAAAAAAACTGCACCCCAGAGAGGGCATAACTCTTCAGGTGTACATCCATGGTCTCTTGAGACCAACGGATGCCATACAGTGTACGTATAAAAGCTTCAATAGTGCAGTGATGGATGGGTTTGTCAACAAAAAAAAATTAAATCCTGAGTTTTTGAAAATAATTTAAGCCTTTTTGAAACTCAATTTTTATGAATTAGTTTAATTCATAAGATTTTGATGAAGTGCATCTTACTTTTTGCTTTCAATATAATGAAAATGACGTTTTTTTAATAGGGGTGTCTGTTTTCTTATTAACTGAAGTTAAAGATCAGGAGATTGACACATAACGTCTGTTTTCAACTCCTGTCAATAACTGATGTACTTGTTATTATTTCCCACCTACACCCCTGAAAATACGAAAGAGTAAAAATAAAAATTTAAACATTTTTTTCTTTTTCTGAGTATGCTATTAGCAATTGAGAAGTATGTGTTATTTTTGGATTTTTTTCTTTTGAGCAACAATAAACTTATTGGAAATTTAAAAGAAGTGAACAGATTTACACTGTAATAAAGTGTTAAAGTGCAAAGACTCAAAATTATATCCGAGACTGTTTTCTGCAAATGCTAAATGCGAAACAGCTGTACAATAAAAAAATAATTTCAATATTCTATTAAAATTTGTCTATATTTCTGAGATGTAATTATTTACATTATTTACTGTTATGGGACCTTACCCATAATAACATAATGGACTATTCCATACATAATAAATACTGCGCCTCAAGAGGAAGCAGGAAGTTCAGTCTGAAGTCTGGAGTGAGGTCTGCCAGGAGTCTGTCAGTCAGTCAGAGCGAGCGAGTCAGTCAGTCGAGTCAGAGGCAGTCTGAAACAGAATCACGTTCAGACAATTACTACTAAACCTGATTGTTCGTACTAACACTTTCTACCTCTCTGTATATATTCCTGTTTGTAATATATCTGTGTTATTCCATATACGTGTTCGAGTTCTTCTTTATTGGTTCTACCTTGGACTATCACAGTGGTACAAGGAACCGGACCATAACATTTACATTGTTCAGACTGTTGTCCTTATCGTTGTTGCCATATTGATGACACATGGCCCAGTGGATAAAAGCGTTGGTTGAATCTAGTGACCTGACACAAAGAGTTGTGAGTTCAATACCTGGCTACAGCTGAGGGGAACAAAAACTTGGAGAGTTGAATTAAAGGGAGATAAATGATACTGAGACATCTGCAAGAGGTATGGCACGTGGAACTTGAATAATCTACCCTGGTGGACGAAAAAGGATTCAGTTCGAAATTCCAATCACCTGAAGAAGGCCAGAGCATAAAACATCATGAATATGGCAACAAAGATGAGGACAACAGTTCGAACAATGTAAATAGTGTAAATAATTCTATTAAAAATAATTTGGGTGCATAATTTTTGTTACATTTTTCAATTCATCAAACTATTTGTTGAATTATAAATCAGTCAATGAATGATGAGTGAATGTGCCAATGCTTTTAAAATATCTAAAAACTTTAATTACATACAGACATTTATTTTTCTTTTCATACAGATAAGCTATTAAAAATCAAAATTTAATTTCAAAGAAAACATTTAAATTATTTAAATGCATTTTGGGGATTTTTTTTAGGAAGGATGTGGTGGTATGGAAAATTTTACAGTCTTTCCTGCTTATGGCATAAGAATTGTGGGGATAAAGATAAGTTTTTATAGAAATTTTGGGTGTTTTTTTTTTCATCAGTTTATCAAATTTGCATAACTGCATATAATATAGATACCCCCCTCCAAACAAACAAAAGAAAGAAGTAATACCAAAGGTTTAAAATGCATTTTTTGAAAATTGTATTCTTGTTTTAATTCCAAGCTAATAGATTAGGTTTAATATTTGCAATAAGCAAAATACTTTACTGTTTTTCAAATCAAGTTTACATTGATTGGAATGATTTTTTTTCTGATTATCAGTAAGATCCTATACAATTGTTCATATTGACAAATCTATGAACACATTCTCTCCATTGAAAAGATATTGAAAAATCAAATATTCTTTTCTGAAATTTTGAGAAAAATTAACTATTTTAGTTAATCTGAATTGAAACAAATATTACTTACTTTTTGTTTAAAATACTACAGAAAAGTATCTTAAAAAAGATGCTTTTCTGTAGTGGAAAGAAAAGTGGATGTTTTTATCAGGTGTTGACAGATCTATTTACAGCTTGATGTTTGGGAAATTTAACTCAAGGTTACATTACTGTAAAAATTACTTGATGAATATGTGAACACTTTTTAAAAATATTTTTTAACAATCCAGTAATATTAAAAATTTAAGAAAATATTCTAAGTAAGCTAATATTTTATTGAATTTTAGGTACTTTGGTTTTGTTGTCTTACGAAAATTACAAATAAAATTTAAATTTACTGTAGTCATCACTCTTATTTGCTATAATGTTATCTTTGGACATCCATATTTACAAAAATTGTCACATTTATACATACATAAAATAAATTTGAAATTCTTTTAAAAATACTGTGGGTAGAGAGCTTTCTCATTCATGATTAGTAAATACAGTTTTAATATAATAACATTATTACTTGACTGCTACTAATTAATACAGAATTATAAAAGATTTAAAAGTTTATGTTATTCTAATTAAAATTTTTAAAAACCAACAGAAAAAAATTCATTAGTCATCAAAATTTTTTTCTTAAGACAATGTCACAATACTGCCCATATATTTTATTCATGAAAGTAATTAAAAGCTTTTCTGATTAAATAGTGTTATTGCATTTTTTTATTTTATGATTCAGAGCAGATTTTCAATAACTGCAGATCCCGTTTCAGAAAAAAAATTTGTGATTTCTGTTAATTATTTACATTATGTTGTTCGGACTGTTGTCCTTATCTTTGTTGCCACATTCACAATGTTTTGGCTGTTTTATGCTCTGGCCTTCTTCAGGTGATTGGAATTTTGAGCTGAACCCTTTATTTCATCCACCCAGGTAGATTGTTCTAGTTCCATGTGCCATGCTTCTTCTGGATGTCTCAGTTATCTCCCTTTAACTCAACTCTTCAAGTTCACAATTTTTAGAACTCACAACTTTTGGGGCCAAATCACTAGATTCAACCAACACTTTTATCCACTGGGCCATGTGTATAACTGGGCCATCAGTGTATGAATTTTGAGGACTTATAAAGTTAATGTCCCATTAACCAGTTTCTACCAAAGATCATATTCCTATTTTTGTTATTATTGCTTTTCTCTAGTACTCCATATTACTGGTCTCCATATTGTATTCATTTCTATGCTTGGCCTACTTAGAAGATTTTTGTGGCATAGCACATGTGCTGATTCCTTAAGTTTTCATATTTTACAATCAGTGATCTCCCTTTTCCCTGCCATATGTGGTCAGCTATGCTTTATTTTTCTATTTCCTCTCATGTTACGGCTTTACGATGTTCTTGCAGTCTTACCTTAGGTAGACAGCCTGTTTCGCCTTTGTATCTACTTTAAAATAAGACTGAAGGAATATTGTAAAGCCCTAATATGAGGGAAAATAGAAAAATCATGCATAGCCGTTTATAAGTCTCAAGAATTGATACACATGGCCCAGTGGATAGAAGCTTTGGTTGAATCCAGTGACTTGACCCCAAAATCCTGGCTATGGTAGTGGTGACTGAAAACTTGGGACTTTAAGTTAAAGGGAGATAACTGAGACATCGGGAAGGGTCATGACACGTGGAACTAGAACAATCTACCCTGGTGGATGAAATAAACGGTTCAGTTCGAAATTCCAATCACCTGAAGAAGACCGGAGCGTACAACGGCCGAAACAAAGATGAGGGGAACAGTCCGAACAATGTAAATAAGTGTAAATTATTACAACAACTCATCTCGGAAATATAGTCAGATTTATTTCAAATTTCCTCCTGCGTACTTGCCCTTATAGAATTTCTCGAAATTTCATAAAATTAAATGAGCAGTGTTAAAAAAAAAATTAAAAATTGCGAAGATTTTCTTCTTCTTCTAAAAAAAAAAAAAAAAGTTTCAAAAATAATTTAATTCATTTCTGAATAAATCCTAAAAGTTTCATTAAAATCCGAAAATTATCTGATTTTTGCAAGAGTTTTCAAATCAATGTGTTTTTCACAGCAAGAAGTTGTTCGGTAAAAATTTCCGGTACAAATTTATGATCCCGCGTCGACGCCAGGAAAACTAGATTTTTTTTTTTAACCAAAATTTTCGATGTCCTTTTTAGGATTAAATAAGTAAAAGATAATTTTTGCATAAAACAATCCTTTGATCTTTCATAATAAAACAAAGGTTTTAACAATAAAATTTTGTTTTCATTGTTTTTTTACATAAGGTATCTTTCTTTTTTTAGCGAATGTTTGCAGGTAAGGCTAAAAAAAAATGCTTTGTCCCGGTAAATGGTGATTTAAGCCAGAAATTTAATTCAATTATTTCGAGTAAAAATAACAATAAGCTGCTAAAAGCTGACGATAATTCAGTTGTTAATTGTGGCAAGTAAATGGTAATCAGGCTCTTTTCGACTCCCCATAATTTTATAAAATTAACTAAGTATCAATTGCCACTGCTCGTAAAAAGAATTGAGGTAGAATTTTTTATTTTAACTTAAAAGATAAGCCACTAAATTACTAATTTTCTCTCATTTCAAACAGTTGACGACATCAATTATGGACTTTTAACCAATCTAACATGAATTTTTACGATTCAGGATTTTTAAAATAATTAACTTTTATTTATTAAATATGCAACTAAAATAACAAAGCAAAGAGTTTAAAGTCAAGTCATCTACTTTTTTCCGTCCCGATCGCGTCGTTAACAAAATAATAAATTATTTAGTTTGTCAACGTGTAAAACGAAAATCAAATAAAAGTTATATTTTCCTCTAATATTAATTTAAAAAAATATTCATAAATATTTTATCCATTTTTTTTTTTTTACAATTTCATTAAAAAATAAATTTTTAAAACTTACTTTTCTTTCATTTGTTTTCCAAACGACAATTTTTTCTTTCAAACGAAACAAGGGAGATAATCAATTTTTCTCTCGAAGTGGATTTTAAAATTATATATATATATATATATATATATATATATTTTTAATTTCAATTCTTTTAAATTTTTTTTAATTTAAAATATAAGTATAAAACATTAGAAATATAACTAATATAAAAATAAAAATATTAACTTCTTAAGCAGGATTTTTTTTTGGTAATTGCTTGCTTGAGTATTTTTGACTAAAAATTACTGGAATAACACCCGTTTTTTGAAATTTTACCACGTTATTGTACAGACGGGCTGTGTGGTGTGATGTGATGTTTAACAGAATGAGAAATTGGAGAGTGGAGTTTGAATTCGCGTCGGGTCTGAAATGTATATTCAATTACATGCAAAAACCCTCTTATCTAAGCCCCCCCCCCCCAGCTATGCGTTGACTAACAGGACAAACTGCGTTTGATAACTTTGGTTGACGACCAGTCTAGCACAGAAAGAAACAGCAGCTTACTGTAGGGAAAATTTTCCCTCTAGTCAGTCATGAATCGAAGGTGACATGATCGCTCAAGAATGCATCAAGCAAGTATGTGACATTCAACTGTTACAGATTCAGTTTTTTTGGTTTCTTTTTTTTTTTTTAAATTAGGTTGATTGATTGGTTATTAATGGCTTATCAAACTTTTATTTAAAGCCAGAAAAATATTCTTATGGAGATAATAATGATTTATTAACACAAGTCCTACTAATTAACACATAGCTGGGGGGGGGAGAGAAGAGGTGGATTCATACCTTTCCCAAAGGTTTTTTTTTTTTAAATCATACAGAAGTAAATATAATCCAACTGGAATTAGAAATCAGGTCTCGGATTTTCCAATTCCAATCCATTATCCATAACACCACCTACACATCTAAATTTGCAGCACCTGGTACTCCCAAGCGGTAAGCCATCTAAGTAATGGCCAGGCTCTACATTGCTTAACATTAAGAACTTGAAAGTAATTAGGATAATGATTTATTGAACTTATTTTTGGAATACATTTAGTCATTTCAGTCAGTAACATTTCTGGGGTTTTATTGTTTTTTTTTTATTGGTTTTTTTTTTCAACAAGAATAGAAAAAAGTCCATTCTTGTAAAATTTCAACATTGTAATTTGAACAATCTCCTTGACTCGACTTTCACTTTCAGAAATTGAGTGAGCAGCATTTCTACTTCAAATATGAGGATCAAAACTGTGCACAGAACAAATGTGTAAATTAAGTGGATTAGATTAAGTGGATTAGATTAAGTGGATTAGATCAAAATTTGCACCTGGTGCAATTGTAATGGTGTGATTAGTAGTCGGGTTGATCAAATATATAAATGCGGCTGCGTGTTTCAAGATAATCAACATCCATACATTAAATTTAAACATCAAGGAAAAAAAGAGAACAATGCGAACCAATTTTGTTTAAAGAAGAAATATATATATTAAACTCAACAAGTAGTTGTATATGCGTGAAAGAAAGGAGAAAAAGGTAGCTTCCCCTTGACTGCAGGAAATGTCTTAAAAAAGATTTGTCTGAGTTCAGAGTTCAGTGTTGAAATGGAATATTTCTTTCTGAAAATTGTTCAATAGTTGTTGTAACTTAAAAAGTTGATTTACTTGGTGTGTCCACTGAGAACTGGTGGTGTGTCACATAAAGTTCTGTAGTGTGTATGCACGTGCGGAGTGAGTAGGATGAAAATACACAAGCGAGTAAATGAGAACTATTGTCTCTGGGTACTTCGACTGTGATTCTGAAATTACTACTAGTTTTATTTGGAAAGCATCCAATATTTATACTACCTAGGGAGGCTCTCAGTAGAGACGCTATGGTACATTTTTGAATATACTTGAGAAATATCTGATTGGACGGAAAATGGACCAATCAGTTGTTTTTAAGTATATATTTATTGACCAATTAGAATTGGAGAAAATGTAGGCGTGGCACTACACAATATTTTCTCACACATGTATTTACTACATTGGATATGTAGCAGACCCGGTAGCATGCAGTGCTGGCCTACGAAAAGGTGGCCTTGTGCCAGACACTACTCATGACTACCGAATTCCCTAACAAAGTAAAAATAATAAATATGTGATCTTTAGTGAGGAAAAAGGGTCATTCAACACATGCATAAAAATAGTAAAATATAGATAGCCATGAGGAAACGACGAAAACGAGTCTGGTGGAAAACAAATATAAAACTTTATTTTAATAACAAATATTTCGTCTCACACAGTGGAGACCATCAGAAAAGCAAAGGCTGTTCTTAGCTAGTAGGCAAATTGTATGATATATTGACAATTAGGAAGTTAATGTTCCGCACCAAAATGGCTAAGGCGGGAAAAGTTTCTTCTGAAGGAAAGTTCTGGAATATAGTCTTCTTATACCAAAAGGGGCATGCATACACAACAAGGAAAAATACTCACTGCGAGGTTTTATAATGTGTGTGTAATGTTATCTTTTTTTTTAAACTGGTTCGTAAAGGTTAGAGTTTCAAAGAGGTATGTGAAGTTCATCAATCGGCTGTGTCGAAAAACTCTATGTTCCCTAATAGTGAACGGAGGAAAGTTCGAACAAGTTGTTCGCAGAAGGACAAGGGATTAGTCTTAAAAGTGTGATGACGACAGTGTCGTAGACTCTACATTCTCCGGTAGAAAATGGAGGAAGGTTCAAACAAGTTGTTCGAAGAAAGTTGCAATCACATGAAAAAGATTTGGCATAATGAGCCAAGGAGTCACTAGGAAGTTTTTGGTTATTTAAGATATTCCAGTCCGCGTATGGGTAAGGGGCATGAAATAAATGAGTCGACCTTCTTGTTCTGGAAACAGGCAGCGACTGACTTGAAAAACAAAGTTTGTCAGTGACGTCAGAGAAATGCGCGGGAAAACTTCAAATTCCGTTCTAGCTGGAATCAGCAGCAGCCACCTCATGTTGGCAACAAATGGCTGTTTACTACTATGTCTAGCCGAATGTGAAAGGAAGGGGAGCAATCCGCGTACGCATGTAAAGATAGGTGGAATTCCTGCGCGATTCCACAGATACTTACTACTCAGGTATTTTAGAATAGCTAAAAAAATACCAATCCATCTATAAAAAGGTTGAGAGGGTGAAAAATTGACATTGTAAAAATATTCAACTTGTCCACAAAGAAAAAGAAAGGTAGAAAGCAAATAATGTAAATCCAAAATTTTCATATTGCAGAAATTGAAATATTTTACCAAAATTGCTTCTTTGTTTTTTTTTTTTTTTAGTTCACTTTCTTCTTATGAAGAGAGTTTTCATAAGTCAGGAAATAGATTTCTACCTTCACTCAATCTGTTATTCTGATTGTATCTCTGGCTATTACTTGGACTGGCGATTTGATATGTCACCTTTTATTTATACATGGTGTGCAAATGCAATAGCAAACACAAAAATATTTAACAGAAAAATGCTTGGCTCTATTTGAATGTGTTTTACATGAAGAATATAAAATTTCTAATAACTTAGCTATATTTGCATAAAAGCTGAAATTTTCCAGATTATTAACTTTATATAGACCACTATTATTGTAACTACCTCCACTCCTCAATGTTTATTGTTTTAAAAAGTGTTAATTAAAATTCTAGTAAAGCCTAGACATATGAAAGTGATTTTATACATTTTTTTCTTGAGAATTTACAAAAATATTAAACACTATTAGATTATTTCAAGAATAATTTTATATTTACAGCAGAGAACTAATACAATTGTATTAAAAAAACTAATGCAATATTTATCATTTACCAATTTATAACAAAATATGAAATTTTTTTATTCATAACTTTATAAAAATTTACTAAATTATAAAAATATGTGAACCAACTATAATGAAATCTATATTATTTACCATTTTAGAAAGATTGAATCAATTGGCAATTAGTCAATGTTTTACCAACCATTTCAATAAATAATAGTTTTTTTTTGTTGTCAATTCACAAGAACAAAGAAAATGCACAAATTCACTTTCATCATGTGTTTAGGTTTTATTACAATTCTAATCTTTGCTTTTGAAAATAAATATTATCAAGGAGGGAAAGTAGTTAAAATAATAGTGGTGTCAAGGGAAAAAAAACACCATCTTTTTTTTACACTTTGTAGGCATGAAGGTCCAAGATTGCCAGAAAACTGATAAAAGGAATTATTGGACCAGAAGTGAATTTGAAAGATAATATTTGGATATTTATATGTAGATTTATTCAACCACATAGGTGCCATTTTGCTCCATTATCTTTGAGGCAGTTTCAGGATTCCATCTTTCCAGGAATTGGCTAACCTTCTGAGTAATGAACTGTTATATGGGCCTTTTGGGATAAAAAAAAAAAATGGTAATGTATGATGAGTATGGTATGTGTAGCAGGACATCCTAACCAAGCCTGACTAATTTCTCTAGTGTCAGCAAGCCTGACCAATTTCTCTTGTATTGGCAGGCCCGACCAATTTCTCTAGTGTCAGCAAGCCCGACCAATTTCTCTTGTATTGGCAAGCCTGACCAATTTCTCTAGTGTCAGCAAGCCCAACCAATTTCTGTTGTTTGATATTATACTGGTGAAAGACGACATATCTTCAAAACAGGCCAATTCTGGATTCTTTTAATCAAAAGCTACCTTCAATTGGTCCAGTTGGGAAAACTAATTGAGGTCTTCAGATAACAGAAGACACTTGTTGTACATGAACGAAAAGACACTCTTCTGTGTGGTTACTCAGTCAGGAGTGAGATGTCTTTGATCTTGTGAACAGTGTTACATTTGCAGTGATGTACCTTACAGGGATTTTTGAAAAAAAACATTTTATAATTTGCAACTCCCTACCTGTCCATTGCTACATTTCAGATATGAACCTTTGCAATTTTCCCAAATTTAAAAGTGCCAATGAAATGGAGATTTCAGGCAGTGGATGAGATTAAGGAGAATGCAACAAGACAGCTGATGGCAATCCCAAAAGATGGATAAGGAATCTGTTTTGAAATGAATGGGGTGTCCATGATTTGCAAATAAAGAGTATAAAAATAAGAATGAAATACAAGCCAATAATAAATAATTGATAGTATTTTATTTAAGAAATTTGAAGGTTATATTGATACTAATCTGATTTCTGCATTTACTGATTCATGTTGGAAAAATGAAAAAATGGTCTCTTCCTTGCACCATTCCAGAGATTACATGATGACTCCTGCTATCTTTTATATCTACAAGAGTCAGATTAGACCAAAAAATGGAGTATTATTGTCATATTTCAGCTGGGTCGGCTCAATCCTCACCTTCCAGAGTTCAAAAGACTTTACTCTGCTTTTTGGGTTATAAATTATTTCCCACTCTACAACCACTTTCCCACAGTCGAAACATTATTAGCCTCCTACTACTTTCATGGCAAATGTTCAGGTGAGTTACATTCCTTAGTTCTACCAGTCAGTATGCCCCCACCAACTAAGGGGAAGCCTGATTGGGGTCCCCCCGCAGTGCTTTGTGACCCTTTGCTATCATAGCAATATTTTTTCTACCTATATTTATATACATTTCAAATTAAACTAAGTACAAATGGCTATAAAAGGATAAAAGATTTTGGGATTTTGAGGTCATTCTGGTTTGTTTTTCGTTCAAATCTGAATTTTTTTCCTCGTTATAAGTACTGAAAAAAACACTACATAAAATTCACTATTTTCTATCCATAATGTAGAATGTATTAAATAATTGTACTTTTTAATAAAAAAAATCTCAAGATGATGTTAAAAATTGCCACAAAAAATGTTGATTTTAGATAGAATGATCTATTATGATATGTCTCTAATTTGTATTTTGATACATTGTATTTATTTTCAATTTTTCTAATTGAATTGAACACCTATATTGCATGTGATCCATTATTGTACCTAGTTAGGTTAGAATAAAATTTGTATTTTATATGAATACTACCTTATAATGATGTAGAGTGGGGGGCCCCATATCAGTGCTTCTCAATTTTTTCAGCCCATAGACCATTTTTTTTCTTCAAAATGGACCACTCCTACATTTACTTTTAGGCTGTTCAATTTTCAAAATACTCACTGAAAATTCAAAGTAGTCTATTTACACTTTAAAATTTATTTTAGTAAACAAGGATAAACACAGGATATCTAAGTCAAATTTGATGATGTCATTCAGTCTTAGTCCATTCAACTAGTGACTACCTTGATCTTGATGTTTCTGACACAAGATATCAATTTTGGTGATGTCATTCAGCCTTAGTCCATTCAGCTTGTGACTACCTTGATTCTTGTGTTTCTGGCACAAGATATCAATTTTGGTGATGTCATTCAGTCTTAGTTCATTCAGCTTGTGACTATCTTGATCCTTGTGTTTCTGGCACAAGATATCAATTTTGATGATGTCATTCAGTCTTAGTCCATTCAGCTTGAGACTACCTTGATCCTTGTGTTTCTGACACAAGATATCAATTTTGATGATGTCATTCAGTCTTAATCTGATAGTTTCTCTGCTGCTGAGATCTAATTTATTTCTTTTTCTACTGAAACCATCCACAACAGCCAAAAATCCTATCCTAATCCATAGAGAATTTTGAAATTTTCAAATATAATGCACATGTGTATAATTAAACAAAATATATTTTTAATTCTTCAAAGTATGAACAATTTAGATACATTTTGTGAAATGCTACAATTTTTTATGGCTACGAATTCTTTGTGGCCACTAGAAATGCTATGTGGATCACATTGAGAATCACAGACATAGATTGTCAGGGAGGGATCATAAAGTCTGGTGGGGACCCACAAGACCCTTGCACTGGCCCTGCTACCAGTTCAGACATTCACAGCTAAGATTCACCATGCCATGTACATATATTCTACTCATTCTCATTTCCTTCATCTTCCACTATGTTCCACTCAAATTTTTCCCCAAGAACTGTTTCATTTGGAGACTCTGGAGAGGATGCTTGCTCGATCATTATGATCTTAATCTCTTCAAGTCTACGGTTAACCATTATCTGTCCTACATATCTTCCTACTATTCACTTCTAATTTCTACCACTTACATCACACTCCTTAAGCAACCTCATTCAGTAACCCTCTATCTTGAGTGGCTTTGGAGCCTTGCTGGGTGGACAATAGTATTTGTCCCAGTCCTCATAAATACATTGGACACTATTGTAATTGGGAGTAATATGCTAAGTAGTCCACCACTAGCAGTGGTTTACCTACTTCACGCTGTTGGCGAGTATTGTATTTTGTTGATGCTATAAAGATTACCATTTCATTTCCATCCTCCGTTTTGGTTATTCCTCATTCAGTAACCCTTTCTAGGTGAGAGTCAGTTATGTGCCATGCATGATACATGCTTAGGTGATCATGTATCTTTCGATACATGACTGACAAGGTAGATTTTTTTCCCGAAGTTGGCTGCCATTTCTTTCTTCAGTAGACCAGTTGTCATCCAAGGCTATAGAACCCAGTCTGTGTTGCTATTTACCCATAGCTAGGGGGAGGAGAAGAAGATTCATACTTTCCCCAAGGATACTGGCACGTAAGTGAATGTAATGGATTTGACACTCTCCTTAGTGTTTTTTTTCTTGTATTCCCTAATACTCAGTAACCCCTTGCATCTCAGTGGCTTGATCACCTTGCTTGTGGTGAAATGATTAAAATTATGACTAAAGTTATGCTGTTCATCATGACGTTCATGTCAAATAATTTATTCTGATTTCAGGAGATACATCTTAACTATTTTTAAAGAAAATTTATAAGTTATAAATTATTAGTATTCCTCAATCCAAGCCACCATCCTTTACTCCACTGTGCCTCTAGGTTAGAACAGTATTAAAATAAAAATTAACAAATCTTTATCGTTTTTCTTTACTTAAACTAATTCTGCATGAATCCATTGATATATGTAAGAATTTATAAAGAGATTTAAATAATAGAACGTTTCTGTACATTAAAAAATAACACATAATATCAAATTTTATTCTGACTAAATTGGATAATTATGTGTTCTTAATATAATGTGCCAAACAGAGGAGACATTGCTTTGTATGTAGGTGTAATGTAACATCCTCAGAGAATACAAAGGGATTTAAATCTCAATAACTTTGCGATATACAACATGACCATGTTAGAGTCATGCCTTCTATTCACTGCTCTTTTCAGTTCTCCTTCCTATTACGTGTGTGGTGACAACCCTCCCAGTCCCTGCCGCTTAATCTATCTAGAATGAGAACCCTAACTTACCGTATCTTTCCTCTTTCCTATTACGTGTGTGGTGACAACCCTCCCAGTCCCTGCTGCTTAATCTATCTAGAATGAGAACCATAACTTACCATATCTTTCCTCTTTCGTGTGTGGTGACAACCCTCCCAGCCCCTGCCGCTTAATCTATCTAGAATGAGAACCATAACTTACCGTATCTTTCCTATTACGTGTGTGGTGACAACCTCCCAGCCCCTGCCGCTTTAATCTATCTAGAATGAGAACCATAACTTACCGATCTTTCCTCTTTCCTATTACGTGTGGGTGACAACCCCTCCCAGTCCCTGCCGCTTAATCCTAGAATCCCTGCTCGCTTAATCTCCCATCCCTCTTAAGAATGAATGAGAACCATCTTAACTTCCCAGCCCCTGCCGCTTAATCTATCTAGAATGAGAACCATAACTTTCCGATCTTTCCTATTACGTGTGTGGTGACAACCCTCCCAGCCCCTGCCGCTTTTAATCTATCTAGAATGAGAACCATAACTTACCGTATCTTTCCTGTGGTGACTTTCCCCTAATTATCTAGAATGAGAACCATAACACCGTGATCTTTCCAGTTCCTGCCACTTAATCTATCTAGAATGAGAACCATAACTTCACCGTATCTTTCCTCTTTCCTATTACGTGTGTGGTGACAACCCTCCCAGTCCCTTGCTGCTTAATCTATCTAGAATGAGAACCATAACTTCACCAGATCTTTCCTCTTTCCTATTCGTGTGTGGTGACAACCCTCCCAGCCCCTGCCGCTTAATCTATCTAGAATGAGAACCATAACTTCACCAGATCTTTCCTCTTTTCCATTACGTGTGTGGTGACAACCTCCCAGCCCCTGCCGCTTAATCTATCTAGAATGAGAACCATAACACCGTATCTTTCCTCTTTCCTATTACGTGTGGTGACAACCTCCCAGTCCCTGCCACTTAATCTATCTAGAATGAGAACCATAACTTACCGTATCTTTCCTCTTTCCTATTACGTGTGGTGACAACCCTCCCAGTCCCTGCTGCTTAATCTATCTAGAATGAGAAATCTACCGTATCTTTCCTCTACCTCCCAATGCTTTTAATCTATCTAGAATGAGAACCATAACTCACCAGTATGTGTTTCCTCTTTCTATCTAGAATGAGAACCATAATTACGTATCTTCCTTTTTCCTATTGTGTGGTGACAACCTCCCAGTCCCTGCCGCTTAATCTATCTAGAATGAGAACCATAACTTAATCTTTCCTCTTTCCTATTACGTGTGTGGTGACAACCCTCCCAGTGTGCTTAATCTATCTAGAATGAGAACCATAACTTCATCAGATCTTTCCTCTTTCCTATTACGTGTGTGGTGACAACCTCCCAGTCCCGCTTTTAATCTATCTAGAATGAGAACCATAACTTCATCGTATCTTTCCTCTTTTCCTATTACGTGTGGTGACAACCTCCCAGTCCCTGCCGCTTAATCTATCTAGAATGAGAACCATAACTTCACCGTATCTTTCCTGACAACCCTTTCCTAATCTACGCAGAATGAGGTAACAACCCTCCCACGTGTGTGGTGACAACCCTCCCAGCCCTGCCGCTTAATCTATCTAGAATGAGAACCATAACTTACCGTATCTTTCCTCTTTCCTATTACGTGTGTGTGGTGACAGCCCTCCCAGTCCCTGCTGCTTAATCTATCTAGAATGAGAACCATAACTTACCGTATCTTTCCTCTTTATTGTGTGGTGACAACCCTTCCAGTCCCTGCCACTTAATCTATCTAGAATGAGAACCCTAACTTCATTATCTTTCCTCTTTCCTATTACGTGTGTGGTGACAACCTCCCAGTCCCCTGCTTAATCTATCTAGAATGAGAACCATAACTTAATCTATCTAGAATCCCAGAGATCTATCCATAACGTGTGGTGACAACCCTCCCAGTCCCCTGCCGCTTAATCTATTAGAATCCTATCTTTCCTATTGTGTGGTGACAACCCTCCCAGCCCCTGCCGCTTAATCTATCTAGAATGAGAACCTATCTAGAATGAGAACCCTCCCAGTCCCTGCCGCTTAATCTATCTAGAATGAGAACCATTTCCTCTCTTTCCTATTACGTGTGGTGACAACCTCCCAGTCCCTGCCGCTTAATCTATCTAGAATGAGAACCATAACTTACCGTATCTTTCCTCTTTCCTATTACGTGTGTGGTGACAACCCTCCCAGTCCCTGCCGCTTAATCTATCTAGAATGAGAACCATAACTCATCAGATCTTCCTATTACGTGTGGTGACAACCTCCCAGTCCCCTCTTTCTATCTAGAATGAGAACCATAATCACCGTATTTTCCTCTTTATTACGTGTGGTGACAACCTCCCAGTCCCTGCCGCTTAATCTATCTAGAATGAGAACCATAACTTACATCAGATCTTTCCTCTTTCCTATTACGTGTGTGGTGACAACCCTCCCAGTCCCTGCCGCTTAATCTATCTAGAATGAGAACCATAACTTACCGTATCTTTCCTATTACGTGTGTGGTGACAACCCTCCCAGTCCCTGCCGCTTAATCTATCTAGAATGAGAACCATAACTTACCGTATCTTTCCTCTTTCCTATTACGTGTGTGGTGACAACCCTCCCAGTCCCTGCCGCTTAATCTATCTAGAATGAGAACCATAACTTACCGTATCTTTCCTATTACGTGTGTGGTGACAACCCTCCCAGTCCCTGCCGCTTAATCTATCTAGAATGAGAACCATAACTTACCGTATCTTTCCTCTTTCCTATTACGTGTGTGGTGACAACCCTCCCAGTCCCTGCCGCTTAATCTATCTAGAATGAGAACCATAACTTACCGTATCTTTTCCTATTACGTGTGGTGACAACCCTCCCAGTCCCTCTTAATCTATCTAGAATGAGAACCATAACTTACCGTATCTTTCCTATTGTGTGTGGTGACAACCCTCCCAGTCCCTGCCGCTTAATCTATCTAGAATGAGAACCATAACTCACCAGATCTTTCTTTTCCTATTACGTGTGTGGTGACAACCTCCCAGTCCCTGCCGCTTAATCTATCTAGAATGAGAACCATAACTTACCGTATCTTTCCTCTTTCCTATTACGTGTGGTGACAACCCTCCCAGTCCCTGCCGCTTAATCTATCTAGAATGAGAACCATCTTTCCTCTTTCCTAACGTGTGTGGTGACAACACTTCCAGTCCCTGCCGCTTAATCTATCTAGAATGAGAACCTCAGATTTCCTCTTTCCTATTACGTGTGGTGACAACTCCTTCCAGTCGCTGCCGCTTAATCTATCTAGAATGAGAACCATAACTTACCCGTATTTTCCCTTTTCCTATTACGTGTGTGGTGACAACCCTCCCAGTCCCTGCCGCTTAATCTATCTAGAATGAGAACCATAACTCACTGTATCTTTCCTCTTTTCCTATTACGTGTGTGGTGACAACCCTCCCAGTCCCTGCCGCTTAATCTATCTAGAATGAGAACCATAACTTACCGTCTCTTTCCTCTTTTCCTATTACGTATGTGGTGACAACCTCCCAGTCCCTGCCGCTTTAATCTATCTAGAATGAGAACCATAACTTACTTATCTTTCCTCTTTCCTATTACGTGTGGTGACAACCTCCCAGTCCCTGCCGCTTAATCTATCTAGAATGAGAACCATAACTTACCATATCTTTCCTCTTTTCCTATTACGTGTGTGGTGACAACCCTCCCAGTCCCTGCCGCTTTTAATCTATCTAGAATGAGAACCATAACTTACCGTGATCTTTCCCTTTATTACATGTGTGTGGTGACAACCCTCCCAGTCCCTGCCGCTTAATCTATCTAGAATGAGAACCATAACTTACCGTATCTTTCCCTTTCCCACGTGTGTGGTGACAACCCTCCCAGTCCCTGCCGCTTAATCTATCTAGAATGAGAACCATAACTTATCTTTCCTTTTCCTATTACGTGTGGTGACAACCCTCCCAGTCCCTGCCGCTTAATCTATCTAGAATGAGAACCATAACCATAACTTTTCCTATTACGTGTGTGGTGACAATCCTCCCAGTTCCTCTATCTAGAATGAGAACCTATCAGATATCTTTCCGTGTGTGGTGACAACCCTCCCAGTCCCTGCCGCTTAATCTATCTAGAATGAGAACCATAACTTACTATCAGATCTTTCCTCTTTCCTATTACGTGTGTGGTGACAACCCTCCCAGTCCCTGCTGCTTAATCTATCTAGAATGAGAACCATAACTTTATCTTTCCTCTTTCCTATTACGTGTGCGGTGACAACCCTCCCAGTCCCTCTGCTTTCCTATCTAGAATGAGAACCAATATCGTTTCTTTCCTCTTTCCTATTACGTGCGGTGACAACCCTCCCAGTGCCTGCTGCTTAATCTATCTCGAATGAGAACCATAACTTACCATATCTTTCCTCTTTCCTATTATGTGTGTGGTGACAACCCTCCCAGTCCCTGCCGCTTAATCTATCTCGAATGAGAACCATAACTTACCATATCTTTCCTCCTTTAACTCAGAAATACCATTTATAAATTCAGCCAATCTAACATTGAATAATCATTGATTGATTTGTTTAACAGCATATCACCTCCTTATGGGTCAATTAATGCCAATATTTTGAGGTAGCTATATGATAGTCTCTTTGATTTAATTGGCTGTTCTAAAGGTAAGACTGCATTCCTCCAATTTAGGAGTGGAAGCATGCTGCTAAAGAGCAGAGGAATGCCTATATTGGCCAAACATGGGCTGCAACATCAGAGCATACATTGTAAAATGTCCAACATGTCGGAAATATAAAGTGGCAAACTCTGCAGAGCCTCTAATGATTCATGAACTTCCTGAGAGACTCTGGGCAAAATTTGGAGTGGACCTATTCTTATTTGAGGGCAGAGATTATCTATGGACAGTGGAGTATCTAAACAATTTCTGGGATGCCAGTATGAACACCAAGGTAGTGATCATCAAATTGAAGCACCATTTTGCAAGATAAGGTATCCCAGACCAAGTTGCCATTGACAATGGGCCTCAATTTTGGAGCCTGGAGTTTGATGTTTTTCCAAGGAAGTGGTGTTTTATACACATGCCCATTAGCCCTTACAACAGCAAAGCTAATGACAAAGTTGAATTGACGGTAAAGATGGTGAAGAATCATTTCAAGAAAGCCAAAGCCATGCAGGAGGTTCCATATTTAGCAATGTTGTGGATCACTGAAACACACCCACAAAAGGTTTTCTGTCATTGGCACAGAAACTTATGTGAAGGAGAGAAAAACTCTTCTACCAACCACAAATGATCTGCTAAAACCGGAAATACCCAGAAGCATAGAACAGATATTGACTGAAGAAGGTAGAGAGCGAGACATCTACTTCAATCAGAAAGGTCTTATCCTTACCACCTCTACCTCCAGAGGTGGTTGTGTGGGTGGAAATTGCATGCAAGCAGTAAGGAATAGGAATAGTGACTGAGCAACTGGATACAAGGTCATACCACATCAACATCGATGGGGAGCTGCACCGATGAAATGAGATCAACCTGATGGAAACAGCAGAGGCACCTCCCAAGTCCACGTGTGGGGATGCAGCTATATCCAGTCGAAGGTGATCACCTAGGCACTACTTCATAAAACCAGTCCAAAGGACCAAATTCAACACCTCCACCAGCTATAAACCCACACAATGGGAGAACCCCAAAGACAATTCATCAGAATTGCTCAGTGAAGAAAATTGCATTCTGGGAGAAGAGTCAGAACACCAGCAAGACTAAGGGACTAGTAAAGAAAAAGAAAGTTGAGTGAAGGGGCAGAATAAACCCCATTAGGCAAGAGGGCAGTCTACAAAGTGAATGCTTTGGTTGCTCATCTCTTGCTCATTCCTATTTGAAAAATACCGACTTTTTCCAAAGTGGGTAAGATGTTTCATGGGGCACCGGTCACATGATTGATGTAAGGTTGTGGACAGTTCAACTTACAGCAAAAAATTTAAAAGAGCATATTAATCTCACCACAAAGGATTGCGACAAAACATTATGATTTTGATATTTGAATACTTTGTTACATTTCGGTCATTATATAACAGACTTCAGGATGATTTTAAGTTACTCAGTGTGAGAATATTATCAGCTTTAACAGAAGTTTCAAAATTAGATGACTAATTTTCTTGGTAATATTTTAGTGGAATCTCTGAAAATCAGAAAAAAAGTGCATTGTTTTAGTTGATGAAGTGTATGCCAAGGTTGCTCTGCAATATCATGGAGGAAACTTATTTTGCTTGGATGAAAATTCTGAGGAATTAGCAAAAAACATTATTGGGCATCATGGTAAAATGTTTAAATGGTGGACCAAAAATTTTATTCAAAATGATTAGAGGCAACTTTTTTTACATGAAAAAAATTATATATTGTTGATATTAGGTTGGTGCAAAAATAATGACGTAATAATGTCGGTTTTTGACCTTATAATTACGTCAAAAAACGACATTATTACGTCATTATTTTTGCACCAACCTAATACAATCAAAGAGTCAAGTAATTGCAATCGTATGCGACAATAAGAGGACCCGTCAATCTTTTTTTTCCAAAAATTTGACGTTTTTAATAAGCCTTGGATAACTAAGAATGGCTTGTACTTACTTTTTGCTTATGTCCACCTTTTTAAAAATATTCAGAATAATTGGATTACTTAACCTGCTTCAGAATTACTGTTTTATTCTGAAGGCAAAAAATGACAACAAAATGGAAAATTGTAAAAGGTCTTTTTCAGTATGAAAAAATTCAATTTGTTAAGCTGCTGAAACTAACTGATGTAGCAGTTTACCCAAAACCTGTTGAACAACAAAATGTTTCCCATTGTTTAAAAGTTTTTTGTGATCAAACTGTAGCTGCTATGAAAACACACCTATTATTAAATGGGCAGGATACTGCAGAAACAGTTAATTTCATTGAAAAAGTTAACATTTCAAAAAACTGTTTATGTTGACAAAATATATGGTTATACTAAGAAAAACGGTCCACTGAAAAAAGTGATATCAGATTTAAACGATGAATATTTATTTATTTCTAATTTTGGGAAACTGACAAAAAGAATGGGAAGAAATCAAGGAGAAAGAATGAAATTATTAACAAAAGATACTAATTTAGCCATTGAATATATATGCAATGGCTTAATTGATGTTTGTAGATATTTGCTTAATGGGTTTCATTTTGTTATGCTTGGTGAATTAACCACAGACTATTTAGAAAATTAATTTAGAAAATTAGGACAAAGTTCTGGAGGTGTATATTTTATAAGGGTTCAAAATGTTATTGAAAAATTTCATACAGAAAAAAACTAAAACTACTTAAAGTTTGAAGTCAAAGAATACAACTTTGATCCAAGCTATAATTTCTCAAAATGTGGACATTCGCTGGATGAAACTGGATGCCAAACATTTGATAACTTACCAGACCTTGAAACTAGGATCCCTAAAGATATTAAAATGTTACTTTTGTATAAAGCAGGGTAAGTTATAAAAAAAGATTGTTTCATAGAAGAGGAAATATTTAATATTGGTTTTTGTTTTCAAGAATATGAAAAGAAATAGATTGTGGTAATTTAAAAATTCCACTGGAAACCAGAGATAATGTATTTTTTTTATTTTCAATTTTCCCTCTTTTTACATATATTTAATTGGTTCACTCCCCAAATTATCATGTTAATAATTTTGTGTTCTTGTTAATGCAAATTGATTTTAATTTTTAAAATTGTGTACTGGTAATATCTATTATTGTATCATAGCAAAATAAGTATTTTCATTTTCTGTGAAATAAATTGTACATGTAACAAAATCACAAATTTTGTAATGATTATCAAAATTATTTCAGACTTTGTTGATACACGATTTTGTAAATTGCTGAAATTGCTTTTTGATTGTATTATATAATTATATATTCTGCAATAAATTAACATAAACAAATTAACTCATTATTTTTGCAATATTATCTAAAAATGTCTAATTTATGGTGATTAAAGTGATCTTAGTACATTTAGTTATTTTATGGTATTTTTGTTTTTTCTTTGTACATTTGCATTTATGTAAATAAGTCAATAATTGTAAGATGCTTCCTAATAGTATATATAGTTGCTAATTAATTACTGGAGAATACTAACAAGACCCTTGATAAAAATGTTCTCACTAATGGTTATTTTATTGTAATTTAGGTCTCCATATGTCTGCCTCCAGTTGTGGATGCCAGTCACACCTGCCAGGACTGGGCTGAATTTAAAAATGAGTTTTGTCATTTATCCTCAGTTAAATCCAGAATGTTTTATTTTTAACACTTTAATTTTACTTTTAATTCCAAGTTAACAAATTAAATTTAATATTCTTAATAAGCAAAATACTTTGGTGTATATTAAAACTGAATTTGAACTGATTAAAATCATTTTTTCTCCTTATCACTAAAATCTATAAATGTGTTCATGTTGTCAGATGTGTCAATACAAAGTAATTCTTTTCATTTGAAAAATCTTTCAAAAATAAAATATACTTTTCTGAAATGTTATGAGAAAAATTAACTGATTTAAAGTTCAATTAATCTGAATTGAAACAAAGATGACTTATTTTAGTTTTAAATGTTGCAGAAAATAATCTTTTTAAACCAATAGGTGTTTTTCTAAGGTGTTCAATGATTTATTGACAGTTTGGGAAATCTAAGTAAGGGGAACACAACTGGAAGAAATTACTTGAATACAATGTGAACACTTTTTTATACAAGTTTAGGTAATCTTGAATATTTAAGAACATAAAGGATGTTCCAATAACTTGGACTGATTTAAAATGTGAATTAAGTTTAAGCGTCAAATATTTTTTTCTGTTTCTTTCAGATTTAACAACTTAAGTCTTTGGAAATTTCAACCATGGAAAAATTAACAATCAAACAATGTGTGAAAGTTTCAAGAGTGCAACTGGAAAAATTGTTTGTAAATTCAAACAAACGGGGTTAGTGGCAGATGTGAAAACACCACTGTGTGCTCATTTACAACATTCAGCTGAAAACATTGCTGCAGTGCACAAGAATGTGCCCCCCCAAACCCAGACCCCTCTATTTGTCATCACGTGCAGGAATTGAACCTCTCCACAACAATGTTACATTGAATTTTGACAAAAGATTTGTCTCTACACGCTTGCAAAATTTAATTGACACAAGAACTGAAACCTGCTGACCATTTGGAGCACCAAACATTTGTCTATTGGGTGCATGAGCAAAGACAAGTCAATGAAGATTTTCCGCAAAAAATCCTCATTAGTGATGAAGCCCATTTTCATCTTGGTGTTAAGAAGCATAACTATCGCATTTGGACTGATGAAAATCCAAGGAAGATTGTTGAAAAGCCACTGCATCCACAAGTCACTGTTTGGTGTGCATTTTTTGCTAGCGGAATCATTGGGCCGTATATTTATAAATTTGAATGTCCATTTTCATAATAAGCTTTGTTAAATTTAACATGTTGTTTGATTGTTAATCTTTCCATGGTTGAAATTGCCAAAGATTTAAGTTGTTAAATCTGAAAGAGAAAGAAAAAATCATTAGATACTTAAACTTAATTCCCCTTTAAAATCAGTCCAAGTTATTGGAACACCTTTATTTTAAGCAATCTAATATTTTATTGAATTTTAGGTATTTGTCTTTTTATAACCTTACCTACAAAGACGTTTGTTGAGAAAATGTTATGAAATTGCTAATAAATTTATTATAGGTGCCTCTCTTATTTTCTTATAATGTTGTGTATGGATGTACATATTTACAACACAAACAAAAAAAATCAAAATTCTTTTTAAAATACAGAAGTTTGTTGAATTCTAATGAGCTTTTCAATCATCAAATTAAATGTAACGTTTTTCCCCGACTACATGAACATGACTTGTACAATACATGCATATATGAATTTGAATTCTAGCATTCAAAAAAAAAAAAATACCAGAATGTTACTAACATAATTTGGTCTACCATACTGACAACACCCAGTTCTTGATAATGACCGAGTCAAGAGTACTTTAAACAAAAACACAACAAAATATGAACTTTGGATATTTTATCCACAATTTTAATTCAGATGTATAACATCTTATTTAAAAACTGTAAAAATACAATAAAAAAATAAATAAACTTTACAGAATTTGTTTAAGTATATACATATTTTACAAAGTTATTTTCAAGTTTTCATTATCATAGATCTATTTTACTTATTGGACAAAAATTAAATGCTTTATCAGAACATTATGAGAATATCATACTTTTTCACAAGGAATATATATGGGTTTTAAATCAAAATTCATATGGCAATATGCAGTTGATATTGTCTATAACAAAGGTGATAGATTAATGTTCAAAGTGATAAATTCGATAGAACCACAAGGAAAAATATCAACAATGTTGAAGCATCCATATTGGTTGGGAGGGAACAACAGATACTGGCAGAAGAGATATAGTAGTTTCTTTGTTAGTTTACATGATGGGGGTGTCATTAAAATATTTTAGCTGATATAACCTATTTCTTTGTTTTTTCTTCTCAAATTTTGCTACAGTGGTTGCTGCATGAAGTTTTCAGGAGTGTATGATTTCCAGTATCATTTCATAAACTTCACAAGAATAGGATTATGCTGCATTGTGTATTCACAATTTAAAAAGTTGAAGCCTGTGAAAAAGCTGATCTACACACTTCAAAAGAACATGGTATCTCATCTGAGTGCGTTTGCATGTGTCTTTTTAAACCTGAATTCTGGGAAAATGCTGATCCACACACGTCACAAGAATATGGTTTTTCTCCAGTGTGTGTTTGCATGTGTCTTTTTAAACCTGAATTTTGAGAAAATGCTGAGCCACACACTTCACAAGAGTATGGTTTCTCTCCAGTGTGTGTTTGTATATGTCTTTTTAAACCTGAATTCTGAGAAAATGCTGATCCACACACTTCACAAGGATATGGTTTCTCTCCAGTGTGTGCTTGCATGTGCAATTTCAAACTGAATTTCACTTTAAATGCTAATCCACATACTTCACAAATATAAGGTTTCTCTCCAGTGTGTGTTCGCATATGTATTTTTACAAATGAATGCTGTGAAAATGCCAATCCACATACTTCACAAGAATAAGGTTTCTCACCAGTATGTGTTTGCATGTGTACTTTTAAAGCTGAATTCTGTAAAAATGTTAGTCCACACACCTTACAAGAAAATGGTCTTTCTCCAGTATGTATTCGCATATGTATTTTTAAAGATGAATTCTCTGCAAATGATGACTCACACATTTTGCAAGGATAAGGTTTCTCTCCAGTGTGTGACCGCATGTGCCTTTTTAAACACGAATTCTTGGAAAATGCAGATTTACACACTTCACAAGTAAATGGTTTCTCTCCAGTGTGTATTCGAACATGCTGTATTAAACCAGATCTCCCTGAAAATGATGATCCACAAACTTCACAAATATATGGTTTTTCTCCTGTGTGCGTTCGCATGTGTAGTTTTAAAGCTGAATTTTGTGTAAATGCTGATCCACATACCTGACAAGAAAATGGTTTCTCCCCAGTATGTGTTCGCATGTGTTCTTTTAATATGAAACTCTTTGAAAATGCTGACCCACATACTTCACAAGTGTAAAGTTTCTCTCCAGTGTGTGTCTGCATGTGTAGTTTTTATGTGAAATGTGACAAAAGTGCAAATCGTCACAGTTTGCAAACATGTATTTGCATGTCTTTTGAAATGGAGATTCGGTATAAATTCTAAACCACACACTTCACATTGATATGTTTTGAATTTGGTGTGTTCATATTTGTTTTTTATGTGGAACCATACAAATCTTACATAAATACAGTTTCTGAATAATGTATTTGTATGTGCGGCTTTGAAAAAAGACAATTTCTAAATGGTACACTGACACTCTGCCCACAAATATAGTTTATCAAATATTTTTAGAAACATTCTAAGAATAGTTTCATCTTCATTATCATTGTCAATATTGAATCAATGATTACAGTTTCTTTGTAACCATCAAATGAATTCATTGGTTATCCATAACAGTTGATATCTGTGAATGAAAATGAGCAATTCTGACTCTAAGCATTATCAGTTCATATGAAAATTATAAATTAGTTTCAATGACAATAAATACACTTTGCAAGAATACATTTTCTCTGTGGTATGTGTTTGGATGTTTTTTTTCAAATTTTGAAATTATTTTCCTCCATCACAGATGATATCTGGGAATAAAGAACAAATATTGTTAAAGAAAACAAGAATCTCATGCATGATTTGTAATATTTAAATTACAATACAACAGTTTGTGTTTCACTCAACAGCAACATATAAACAGCAATTCATTTTTATTCTACTGATCTTCAAACTATGAAATTAGATAGAATTTAAAGTATTTATCAGTTTTTGTTTTCATTAGAAACAAAATACACTGGCTGAATTTCTGGGATAAGGAGTTAGGTAAACTTGGATCTTTGTACCCCACAAAAAAAATGGAATGTCAAAAGGACTGTTTTTCCATTGACACTGCTATTATTTTAACTACATTCTCTCCTTGGCAATTTTTTAAAACATTGATTAGAATTGTATTAAAATCTAAACATATGAAAGTAAATTTATGCATTGTTTTTTGGAATTGACAACAAAAATAATAAACACTATTTATTAGATTGTTTATTTACAGTATCTATTATATTTTTTATTGAAATGGTTGGCAAAACATTGGTTAATTGCCAATTCATTCAAACTTTATAAAATTATAAATAGTAAGGATTTCCTTATAGTTGGTTCACATATTTTAATAATTTAGTAAATGTTTATAAATTTATGAATAACAAATTGTTTTTCATATTTATTTTTTTATAGATTGGTAAATGATAAATATTGAATTAGTTTTAATGTTATGGTAGTAGCTCTTAGAATGTTGTTAATATAAAATTGTGTTATGGTTTTATTAGAATTCTAATCATTGCTTTTTGAGACAATAAACATTGATGAGAATGTAAGGTAGTTAAAATAATAACTGTGTCAATGAAAAGACTGTCCTGAATGTAGATGGCATTTGGAAAAATCCCACTGTAAGGTCACTGGAGCAGTACATTTACTACATAAGAAGCAGCAACACTATATTTGCCTATGGCAGCAAGACAACCTGATGGAACCCTTTTGAATTCAGATAAACTGTGAACAAGTGACATTAGTACTGTAAACAGACATGCCCCCTGTTTTTGAATATTACTTATGCCAGTTCTATACATAGGGAGGATGGAAAAATTAGTGAATTCAAAGCAAGATGGAAGGCAGACTTTTCATGGCTTCCAGTCATAGTTCTCTTATATTTATTTTATGACAGTAAGTAATTTACAAATAAATAAGTTTTAAATATGACATTATATACTGATTTCATTATTTTCTCAGATTTCTCTAACGACAATTCATGGTCATCATGGACTGCATGCCTTCATTTCAAAGTCACCCATCATTGTTACTAATGTAAACATACAATATGACACTCATCCAAATTCTCCATCAGCTGGTCAGTTCTGATTCTCATACACTGAATGCTGGGTAAGGGCCCACTGCTTGCTCACAAGGTAACACAATGAAAGAAATTCCATGTTCAGAAATAAGAACATAAACCCTGTTTACCATATCATATAATAGATGTTTTATTGAGGGCTTCACCTGCTTGTCCAAGGGGGTAGGTATGTGATACAGGCGACAACTTCTGCTATGCCAGCTCTTTCCCCTGACAGCTCCTCACCCATCTACTCATCCCCACATGGTCGCTGGCAATACAAAGATCGAGACTTCAGTCTCCCACTGTGGATGGACCAGTACCCTCCCTGATCCCAAGGATGACTGTTAATATAGATGAGCACCTGTTGCACTTGATTTGCAAAAATCCATCATCTACCCCCTATATTTCTCATTAACCTTTAGTTAATGTAGAAAGCTGCTTAAAAGACCAAACTTCAAAATGAATCATCTGCTGATCTATCAAGCAGAAACACTTGAAATGAAACTAGCTCTTCCTCTTCTAGGTGGGTGTCTATAGTATCACACAATAATGAGCTTGGTAAAGGCATGAATCCATCTCTTCTCCCTACATCTCAACTATGGTAAAAATAACAGTGCACACAGGACTCTTTAGCCTTGGTTGGCAACCAGTCAAAGAGGACTACAGTTCTGAATTCAAAACCATGGTGAATCCAACAAAAAACTATGATGTTTCCTAAGAAGATGCAGGTATTTTTAAAAAATAAAATATGCCATGGAGAGTCAAGACCACTACATCATGAATTCCATGGCGGTTAAAATCAACTCAATGGACCTAAGAACAGCAGCAATTAAGAGGTGGTTCCACGCTCCTCAAAACCTCTAATAAGATTTTGGGACAACTTCTACTATGTCAGCTCTTCCCCCAATTCCTCACCCATTTATTCTTCCTGGCACGGTGGTTGGCAATACGAAAATAGAGACGTCAGAACTGCAGCATGGGCATCTCCAAGGATGAACCAGTACTCTGCCCTGATCCCAAGCTTGACTCTTAAAACAGACCTGGATATAACCTATTTCCAGTTTTGTTGCATCTGATTTGCAAAAATGTCTCATTCAAATCTTTACTTCTCATTATCCTATGGTCTAAGTGAATGCCTCTTAGACAACTAAATTTATAGACAAATCATCTAGATGCATGCTGGGATTTCTTCCTAGCCAATAAGATAGCTCACTTTTCACTCTAATCTTCCATATTCTTGTCCTTCCTTGTTTTGAAGTCAGAAAACTGGGATCACTTATCTGTAACCCTTTTGTATGTTCACACCATTCTTACTTTGAGAAAATTTTGCCCTAATATTGTTGTTTTCCTACTTTTGTCTTGCATATATATATATATATATATATATATATATTACTTAAACATTATTTTTATGCAGTAAGAATAGTAATAAAAATATCTCATATTATTAAATAAAATACATTCCTTTCATATATATATATATATATATATGTATATATATATGTAAAATGTATATGTGTATATATATATATATATATATATATATATATATATATATATATATATATATAATTTTTATATATACTATTTATATATTATATATGCATGGTACTTATTAGAAAGCACTCAATATCAGTGATACAGCTAACATATTTAGTTGGGTTTCATGCTCTCTGCGATCATCAGACAAATTGTCTAACGATCACAGAGTGCATCACATCAATCCAACTATATATATATATATATATATATATATATATAATGTATGTATTAGGAAATATATTAAATCCGACATTTATAAATCCATATATTTATTTATAACTTCTTATAAATATTCTTTATTTATAAATTTAGAACTTTAGAATTTTAAAAAGAATTTTGATTTTTTTTGTTTGTTTTGTAAATATGTACATCCTTACACAACATTATTAGAAAATAAGAGAGGCACCTATAATAAATTTATTAGCAATTTCATAACATTTTCTCAACAAACGTCTTTGTAGGTAAGGTTATAAAGCCAAATACCTAAAATTCAATAAAATATTAGATTGCTTAAAATAAAGGTGTTCCAATAACTTTTTTTCAGTAAAATCTATAAATGTGCTAATATTGTCAAATGTGTCAATACAAAGTAATTCTCTTCATTAAAAAATCTTTCAAAAGTAAAATATACTTTTCTGAATTGTTATGAGAAAAATTAAATGATTTAAAGATTAATTAATCTGAATTGAAACAAAGATGACTTATTTTAGTTTTAAATATTACAGAAAATAATCTTTTTAAACCAATAGGTGTTCAATGATTTATTGACAGTTTGGGAAATCTAAGTAAGGGGAACACAACTGGAAGAAATTACTTGAATACAATGTGAACACCTTTTTTTTTTATATATAAGTTTAGTTAATCTTAAATATTTAAGAACATAAAGGGTGTTCCAATAACTTGGACTGATTTTAAATTTGAATTATGTTTAAGTGTCTAATAATTTTTTCCTTTTCTTTCAGATTTGGCGCACATTTGGGCGATATTATTTTTCACACATAATTGCCATGACTTAAATAACATGATCCAATAGAGAAATAAATAAATTTTCACCAATACCACTGATTTATTTACTGCTGACTTTGATTCATCTTAATGAACACCCTTATATATATATAATCCGTCTTAATGAAACACCCTTTATATATATATAATATTAGTGGTAAATATACATACATATGCAAAATATATAAATTGGATCGTATTTACGATTCCAATGGAATAAATTATGACCATGGAATATTAGTGTTTAAGCCTTTTTTATATATATATATATATATATATATTAGGAAATGTATTAAATCCAACATTTATAAATCCGTATATTTATAGTTTATTTACATCTACTGATCTGAATATTTGAGAAGTCTTGTGAGAAAAATATAAATGGGGTTAGGCAATTCCTCTTGGTATCTCATTTAGGACCTTCACCTCAGTTGTCATTTTGACAAATCTGAACATTTATGTTATAAATTTTTTATAAAAAATAATTATATCTGCTCTACTTTGTAGGTGAAATGGTATGGAATTCATTCGTGTATACCAATATATACTTTGGTATATATATATATATTTTAGTCATTAATTGTAATTATCATATTTTTCCCAGCCTAATTTCTTGTTTATACAATTCGGAAATTTACCAACTGTTTCCTCTGACATCTGTTAGCAAGTACTGGCTTACCAACTGTTTCCTGACATCTGTTTATTTATTTGCTCAGTCATACTTATGACTTTTGGGTTTGGTTCTTATCTAAAGAAATCCTATTTTCTTGAGCTCTTTACAATTTTCACTTTTTGGCAGGCAAAATAAATCAATTTCCTAACCTTGCCTTCATCTTCAAAAATTACCAAATATTATCTCTCAGTCAATTTCCTTTCCTGTATGATCATTAGGAAGCATTTATCATGACCTGTACTTTAGTAAGAAGCCATAAATTAATTTCTCTATTTTTCCAGACATTCAGATGTTTAATATAAAAGAACCTGGATGACAGAATTTCCTACTGTCTTATTGGTTATGCAAATTGAATTATTTATATTTTTTTTAATTATGTGAAGAAATGTATGGTCACAAGTGATATTTACAAATTTAAAATTTTATGGGTCACAGAAATGTAGTTCTTGACTCATTTTCCTTTCCTACTATGTAAATTTAGGTAGAATTTATAATTTTTAGGAATTAACTCTTGACGCTTTAAAATTTAAAGTTTATATCTGACAACCCTGAGTATTATTACAAAGAACTTTGAATTGTTTTTGTATGCATATAAACATGCTGATTTTTATAGATATAGTCACCCAATAACTATAGTAAATTTGCAGTAAAAATTCTCTAAAATTAATATATATATATATATATATATATATATATATATATATTATGGAGAATATTTTAAAATTTTTTAAGATTACTGACTACTTAAAAGGTGCTTGCTTTATGTTCTTCAATTATTTTTTCTACAGGTAAAGTTGCCATAGAACACCATTAGATAAAAATCTAGCTATCCTGGAGCTCTTAAAAAGCTGCCAACATAAATAAACAGCTACTGCTGTGTTAAAAAAATACATTTCTGTGATATTTTAAGTGTAAAATAAGTAATATTTATTTCAAATCAGATTAATTATACATTAAATCTGTTAATATTCCTCAGATAAAGTTTCAGAAAAGTATATTTTATTTTTGGAACATTTTTTAATAAAGAGATTGACATTTTTATAACAGTTTGTTAAGAATGGTACAAAATTCAGAAATTTCAAAATGAAAACTCTTTCTAATCAATTGAAATTAGTTTTGAAATACAACATAGTACTTTGTTTCTTGGAAATATTAAATTTATCAGCTTGAAATTAAAACTAAAATAAAAGCTTCAAGAAAGGTTTTTTTTCTTAGGCATAACATTTTTGTAGAAGTACCTATAAACTTTAAAATGAAGCTAAAAATAGTGAAAACTGTTTTGAGACTAGGGTATTACTACTCGTCTTTGCAATACAAAAATTTGATTACCTTTCAGTTTTAAGGGGAAAATAAATATAGATATGTTTGCCTATTGTCCAGTTCACACTCCTCTTCAGTATTTTGAACAGGAGTAGAGTTTTACCCGTTCTTTTCTGTTTAGGATTGGATTTTCAATGCTTTCTGAAGTTTTCTCATTCTCTTTCACTTTCAGTAGCCTGCTTGTGTCTTAGTGGAATTATCACCTTGTTTAAGGTGAATTGATTTTAAAAAAATGTGCTCACTTATGGGGTAAAATAATGCAGTCCAAGGTAATTCTGTAAAAGACATGCAAAATGATTGGAAGTAACTGATTTCAAAAACGCTAGCAATTAGCTTCTCTGCAAAATTCATTATATCGGAACTAAATTTGGCAATCACATTTTAATATTAGATAAACTATTTACATTAATCATTTATAAAAAGAAAAGTCCTAATTATTACACTGCTTTCTTAAGTTCTGACGATCTATAATTATTGGAGTATCCGTTACTTAATTTTCTCATTTCATACACTAACGAAAATTGACATTGTTCGCATTCCTTCTAGAGTTCGGACAATACGAAAATAAAACTAAGTGGACCCAGTTTTTCATGCATTTCTAAAATTTCTATCTAACTTTTTTGTACAATGCCCGATTGAGGGAGTATTACTTTTTTGTTTGACAATATAGCCAAATTTTGAATATGTCATTGCTCATCTTTCAGTGATACGTTGAATTGTTTTATAATAAATTTGTAGTGATCACTTACATGTGCCACACTTCCGCTTTCTTTAATCTCATTGGTTCCTAAATATATGATACTTATTATATGACAATTTTGCCATCGCACATCATTTGAATTTTTCTCTAAAATCACGGATTAGTCCATTTCCTGACCAATCGTGTATTTTAGTATCTTTCTCTATTTTTGGCGCCAAGCTCACTGGAGCCTATGCATAATTATATAAACTCTTTCGCTGTTAGCCAACAGCAGTAGCAGTTCAATTCTTGGAAATTACGGAACGGCGCTATATTTCTTATGACATTTTAATTCTTAGTTATTACTCATTCAAGTAATCTTACTAATTTCTATTGATATCACTCGTGTACATTATATCTTTCCACAATCACAAACAGACTGTGGAATTATTCTTCATTTAGCTAAGACCTCAATTGAACTTTGTAGTTAAATAACATTCAATATTGTACTCAACATTAATTAGCTAAACTTACCCTTTTTATTACAGAAAAAGGGAAGCAACTTTCTTTATACTTATTGTTGAAATTTGTATATCATTGTTAATACAATATTTTATTAATGTTCACTGAACTCGATTATTTTTCTCTCGTGTATGTTGTGCATAATTCATGTGGGGTGTTGTTTTACAAGAACACAGCTTTCCTTGTTGATTTCACGGTGACCCTAGCCAACAATTCTTACAGCACCACTACAAATTGATTATCACTCTTTTTATAATTAGGTGCCAGTCATTTGTGTATAAGATCAGTCAGTTATATGTGCCATGTGTGATATACGCTTAAGCGATCATGTATCTTTCGATACATAACTGATGAGGCAATTTTTTTTTCCTGCAGTAGATTGCCATTTCTTTCTACGGTAGACCACTTGACATCCAAGGCTATAAAACCCAGTCTCTCCTGAAAAGAGGATTCATACCTTTCCTGAGGGTATTAGAATGTAATGGATTCGATTGGAATTCGAATTCGGGTCTCCGATTCCTCAATCCAAGCCGCTATCTATGACGCCACCGTGTTTAAGATACGAAAATAAAATAAAAGTAGCTAGCTCTGTACGAAGGATTGCCCAAACAAACTTGTACGTAATTTTCTCATACAAATTGTATTAAGGCTTTTTTTTTTATGGATAAATTATTTTACAAAAAAATGTTTTTTTCGTATGTTTGGAGTCACTTACAAATTCGTTGGTTCCTTAATCATAAAGCATTTTTTGTCCTTGTACCAGAAATGCTTAGTAAAAGTAGTAAAAACTAAATAATTTTTCAGTTATAACAGCTGTAGTGTACTGTCATATAAAAGATTTAAAAAAATACGTGGTTATCATTTCATTGAAATCAGGAGCTATCTAAAAAAATGTTTAAAGCATTTTTCATTCATTTTTTTCTTGGTTAAAAATGGACATTTTTTTTTTTAATTATATGGCGAAAAGAAATAAAATTGTAAGAATATAATCAAGCATTTTTAGAAATTAGTAAAATATTTCTGAATAATTCTATAACTCTTTTGAGAAGATTTTAAACAAAGAAAGAACTGAAAAACTCGTAGACCGAGAAAGTTAGTTTTTTGTCATACAACTGTCTGGCTGTACATATTAATTTTGGAATTGAATAAAAAAGTTAATTCCGTGGACAATAATAAACAAAGAAACTTACTGCTTATAATTTGATTTATCCTTCATAGAAATTGTGCAATAAATAAATTTAAAAAAAACAAACTTCATATTATATTTTCCTCTTCAAAGAACGATGTTTTAAGAAATAAAATAAAAAAAAAAAAAAATGAAAAATCAAGGGAGATAATCATTGTCGACAAAGAAGAAAATGGAAATCACTTTAATTCACTTTTCATTTCGCCTGTGACCTTGTCCAATTAGTACCGAAAAGCACAACTTGTAAATTTAGAATGTACATATTGCAGAATGTTTTAAATAGTGTTTCAGCAAGCCATATTTTTTTAACATTCAGTAATCCTTGGTGGCTTTATTGCCTTGCTTGGGGTGATATGAACAAAGCCAAAATTAATTTTTTGTCTTGTTTGTTTTTTCATTAAAAAAAATTAAGTTACTATTTTTTTTCAAATATTATTCGGTGTTTAAGTGTCTTTTCTAATGAAATTAATTCCTAAAATTTTGATAAAGAAAAATAAAATTTATGGCAATTTAAATAATATGAAGGAAAAAAAAATTTTGGAATAGATGTGATAAATATTTATACGGAATCTATTTCAGAGAATGTGTTTCTACTTGAATTAAAAAAACAAGGCTAATTTTTATTTAATACATATAAGGTGGGGTGTTCTTGGACTAACCAAAAAAATATCAACAAAGTAATGAAATGTTCAGTCCTCTCGTCTGAACAGGAGAAGTGGTTTATCCCTTGTTTATTCCTTTTCTCCTGTTTTCTTGGGGTTTTAGTTCCTTCTAAAGTTTACTTCAATTCTACGAAGTTAACAACTCTGCCTGAACTTTGAAATTTTATTTACTATTTACTTTTTCCTCAATAGGAGTAGATTGGTTCGACTATCATCTGGTTCATGCTTCTTCCAAGGTTTTTGAAGAGGTATAGAGATTTGTCCCTTGTTTCCTGTTTAGGATTGGGTTTCCAGTTCATTCTAAAGTCTTTTTGTTCTCTTTCACTCCCAGGAACCCTTTGCATCTTAGTGGCATTATCACCTTGCTTGGGGTGAATTGATTAAAATAAAAAAAAATATTGTGAAATGTCATTTGGAAACAAGAACATTCAGCATCCATTTGTGTGTGTATATATATATATATATATATATATAATAAGCTAATAAGGAATTGCTTATCTTGTCATTGTACCATCTGAAAATTGCGATACAAAAAATGAGATAGCATAATTATCTCAGTGCCCCATGAAATTTTAAGTCACGGAAAGTCAGTAAATATCTTAGTATTGTTTTTCTTGTATAAATTTCTTATATTTCTTATATATGAAGATTGCATACAAGCATGAAACAGACTGACACTATTCAGTGCTGACCTATTGCAACCAAATCCAAAACTATTATGGATATGAGCAGACCCCAAAATACCCATCGTAACAATGATAATTTTGAAGCAGGTATATATAAAATAAATTGTCTGAACTGTTCTTCATAATACACTAGTGAAACTTGCAGAATTTAAAAAAAAAAACATATCCATGAACACAAAAGGGACCTTACACACAACAATTTAGATATACATTGAAATATATTCAACAACATTTATCTAAAGAATGCCACACTTATTAAAAGAAAAAGTAAGTTATTTAGAATGAAAGTTCTTGAGTGTTCTGCTATTGAATCTTATCAAAATATAAATCTGTGTCCTGGATTTTTTCCAATATCTACATTTCTGAAAGAATTAACACTTTCCTAAGACAAGGGATGTGACGGCAAAAAATATTAATAAATTAAAAGAAAACCTCATGTTGAAACCTTATGTTATTCAAAATATATAGCACATAAATTAATCCCAAACTAAAATGACTTAAATACTTATTTGCATTAAAAAAATCTTCTAAAATATCATTTACTCGCTTTCATTTATTAGACATTGAATTGTATCACTTCATGTCCCCCATAGTTTGCCTGACATTTCAGCTAACCTGATGAATATTTATCAGCATTTCTAAACTTAAAAATTTTGAAGAACCAATAACATATTTGTTCTTGTATATAAATAGTTGTTACAAAATAAAATCCTTCCATTTGCTTTGATAAAGTCCATTAGAGGATGAAACATATTGGCTAAGATAAGTTTTCTTTTTTTCTTCATTCATATGTAATTAATTTATGTGCTAGTTATTAGTGTTGGATTGATTTTTTCCTTATGTGTGTGTGTGCCTGTGTGCATGTGTGTGTGTATGTGTATACGTATCAAATGTTGTAATTCCTTCTCCTTTTCTTGTCTGCTTAAACTCTCTCTCTCTATTCCTTTCCCTTTTCTAGACTCCTTACACACTCTCTCTCTATTCCTTTCCCTTTTCTTGCCTCCTTACACTCTCTCTCTATTCCTTTCCCTTTTCTTGCCTCCTTACACTCTCTCTCTGTTCCTTTCCCTCTTCTTGCCACCTTACACACTCTCTCTGTTCCTTTCCCTCTTCTTGCCTCCTTACACTCTCTCTCTATTCCTTTCCCTCTTCTTGCCTCCTTCTCTGTTTCCTCTTTTCTCTCTATTCCTTTCCCTCTTCTTGCCTCCTTACACTCTCACTGTTCCTTTCCCTTTCTTGTCTCCTTACACACTCTCTCTGTTCCTTTCCCTTTTCTTGCCTCCTTACACTCTCTCTGTTCCTTTCCCTTTTCTTGCTTCCTTACACTGTCTCTGTTCCTATCCCTTTCTTGCCTCCTTACACACTCTCTGTTCCTTTCCCTTTTCTTGCCTCCTTACACTCTCTCTCTGTTCCTTTCCCCTTTTCTTCCTTTCCCCTCCTTACACACTCTCTCTGTTCCTTTCCCTTTTCTTGCCTCCTTACACACACTCTCTATTCCTTTCCCTTTTCTTGCCTCCTTACACACTCTCTCTGTTCCATTCCCTTTTCTTGCCTCCTTACACACACTCTCTGTTCCTTTCCCTTTTCTTGCCACCTTACCCCACTCTCTCTCTGTTCCATTCCCTTTTCTTGCCTCCTTACACACACCTCTGTTCCTTCCCTTTTTCTTGCCACCTTACACTCTCTCTCTGTTCCTTTCCCTTTTTCTTGCCACCTTACACCTCTCTCTCTGTTCCTTTTCCTTTTCTTGCCTCCTTACACTCTCTCTGTTCCATTCCCTTTTCTTGCCTCCCACACACTCTCTCTGTTCCATTCCCTTTTCTTGCCTCCTTACACACTCTCTCTGTTCCTTTCCCTTTTCTTGCCACCCACACTCTCTCTGTTCCTTTCCTTTTCTTGCCACCCACACACTCTCTCTCTGTTCCTTTCCCTTTTCTTGCCTCCTTACACACACTCTCTGTTCCTTTCCCTTTTCTTGCCTCCTTACACACTCTCTCTGTTCCTTTCCCTTTTCTTGCCTCCTTACACACTCTCTCTGTTCCTTTCCCTTTTCTTGCCTCCTTACACATTCTCTGCGTTCCATTCCCTTTTCTTGCCACCTTACACTCTCTCTCTGTTCCTTTCCCTTTTCTTGCCTCCTTACACACTCTCTCTGTTCCTTTCCCTTTTCTTGCCTCCTTACACACTCTCTCTGTTCCTTTCCCTTTTCTTGCCACCTTACACTCTCTCTGTTCCTTTCCCTTTTCTTGCCTCCTTACACACTCTCTCTGTTCCTTTCCCTTTTCTTGCCACCTTACACACTCTCTCTGTTCCTTTCCCTTTTCTTGCCTCCTTACACACACTCTCTGTTCCTTTCCCTTTTCTTGCCTCCTTACACACTCTCTCTCTGTTCCTTTCCCTTTTCTTGCCTCCTTACACACTCTCTCTGTTCCTTTCCCTTTTCTTGCCTCCTTACACACTCTCTCTGTTCCTTTCCCTTTTCTTGCCTCCTTACACACTCTCTCTGTTCCTTTCCCTTTTCGAGCCTCCTTACACACTCTCTGCATTCCATTCCCTTTTCTTGCCTCCTTACACACTCTCTCTGTTCCTTTCCCTTTTCTTGCCACCTTACACACTCTCTCTGTTCCTTTCTCTTTTCTTGCCTCCTTACACTCTCTCTCTATTCCTTTCCCTTTTCTTGCCTCCTTACACTCTCTCTCTGTTCCTTTCCCTTTTCTTTATATCTCTTTTCAGCGCTGAGTGTCAAAAATAATGTAAGAATATCATTTCTGGTATCACAGTCATAATCTTTTCTTTTTAGGGAAATTATTTTTCTCAAATGTTCTGGAATTTTTTAAGTTAGGATTATTTTTGTGTGTGTGTATATATATATATATATATATATATATATATATTTAGTTGGATAGTTGTGTGTTTGTGACCCTGGGTTTCACACTTTAGCGATCGTCAGGGTTTGTCTGACGCCAAAGCGTGGAAACCCAGGGTCACAAACTCACATCTATCCAACCAAATATGTTAGCTCTATCTCTGATATTGAGCACTTTCTAATAAATACTATGCATATAATATATAAATAATTATACATATATATATATATATTTATTTATATTTATATACATATTTTATATATATATATATATATATATATATACACAAAAAAAAAAATATAAAAAAAAATAATATATATGTATATATAACTATATACATATATATATATATAAATTTATACAAGTATATGATTGATGTATATGGAATAAATTCCAATAAACAACAATTACCTTTTACTAAAAAGTGCTCAATACAGAGTTAGTGCAGATATAATTATTAATTTAAAAATTATAACATAAATATTTTATAAAATATGTATGTTATATAATATTTATTATAATTTTTAAATAAATAATTATATAAATATATATATATATATATAGTATATATATATATATATCTATATCTATATATATATATATAAGTGTATATATATATATATAATATATACATATATATATAAGTATATATACATATATATCGAAGTATAAAATAGTGATTTCATTGTCCATAATGTCTATCACGCTGCCTGACGAAGCCATCTTAGTGGAAACTATGCTTGCAAGAATGTCACTGTTTTGAATATTTTTTTTATTTTATATATAATACCAATAACAAAGATAGTGTAAAGCCAGAAATGCTGTCATTCATTTGAAAGCTTGAAAGGATATTTAAGGCAACAATGCAGCATTAATAAGATTAAATCATAATACAAATATGAAAAATATCAAGCTTACACCAATAAAAAATACATCAATTATTTTTTAAATTAATATAAAAATAGCAGAAATGAGAAAATAAGCAGTCAATTACTGATACTTCCTGAAGAGTGGACAGAGTGATTGCTAAAAGGTCCATCTACAAAAAAATGTCTGGAGTCGGGGTCTATATCTAACAAAATCAATCAGCTAAGTAACAAATTTCATATTTGTATTAATCCTGAATAGTATACTACTTAAACGCCATTTTTATTGGATATTTCATATTTGAGTAGACGCTTCATTTACTATTGAATAGTGAGTTCGATCCTCACTTTCATCGTCGAGCCACATCTAGGCTATGCGTAGAAAATCACTGGTTATCTGTGGTTAGCATTAGCAAGCATGTCTTGCTAGGGCTAGAGAACAATTGCAAATGTGTAATGAATTTGATCCACACTGGGTGCCACATATTTTCGTATGTACCACATCTAAGCTACGTTCAGAAAATCACCATAACTATGTTTTCTTAATTTTTTATTTTATTATTGTTTGGAATGCGGACGAAACGTGTTGGCTTTCTTACGCGCACTTGCACATAATTTTCATTAAGTTCCTGAATTATCTCCCTTGACATTTGCTCTTTTGAACTCAGATCGGGCAGAAAAGGAAATTAGTAAGTAAAGTTTTATGTTCAATATTTGCCAACAGGACGAGTAGCGACGTTCAAATTGCAAAATACGAAAAAAAAAAAAAGAATTGTTTTATGACTTCAAACAGCAGTTCATTCCGGTATGTCATAACAAAAATCAACTTAAAAAAAAGTTGTTGAACGATCAAAAAAAAAAAAAAAAAGTAAGCGGTAAGTGTTCCCTTCATTTCTTGCTTAAAAAAAAAATAAATTCATCAATAAAAAAAGTAATTTCTCCCTTAAATAGTCAGCAAGCCTGTTTCGTTAGGTCAATCAATTATGACTGAGTGAGTAGTGAGTTCGATCCTCACTGTCGTTTAAGACAGGTTGAGTTTTCACTTTTTTTTGTATTAGAAAAATGAATATTGCACATAGTACAAATTACAATAATTACATGGTAGTGTGGAAGCTGGTATTTAATGTGACGGACACCAAAAATTAGATTCTTAGATTTTACCAATTTTTGAAAAAATGTATAATTAATAATACCTAATTTACGCAGGTTTTTGCTTACAAACTGACATGTTTTTTTTTTTTTTTTTTTTTTTTACCATTTCATTGCAAGAATTAAATCCAAATAAAGTTGATGCCTTTTGCATAAATTATTAATGGACATTTCAAACCAGAATTCTAAATTATAAAATCAACGCAAAATATGTCATTTTTTTTTTTTTTTACTGTAGTAACTCAGTGTATTCGATGAGTAAAAAAAAAATAAAAAAATCCTCTGTAAACAAAAATTGTAAAAGTTTAAAAAAAAACAAAAAAACCTACTCACTGAATAAGATCATAATTAATGGAAAAAAAAACACCATACTGCTGGGCACAAAAGACAACAACATGTTTCAATATTTTTTTTTTAGTTTAACTTTAATTTAAATTAAAATTTGCATTGTTTATTGAAAATCGCACAACTGCATTCTATCATCATAGCTAAAAAATTGTTCATTAATTTCCCTTTGAATTAAACGAAGGTCTTATGAGATGGCACAATGATTTTTTTTTAGCAATAATAATATCCTTGTGACATGCATTTTTGTTGTTCATGTAAAAAACGTAAAGCTTCAGAAAAGTATAAATTTTAAAGGCTTTCTTCACTGATCACCGGAATGTAATTCCAATCAATGCTCCAATTTTGAACATAAACTTCTTTAAACTCGTTTTCTCAAAAAATGGTAACGATTTGGAAAAAAAACAACTATTTTTTTGTTTCATCATGTAAAACCCCAATTTTCAAATTGAGTGCAATACCACGGTTCCAAAATCGCCTTTTTGGCCGTGTGTTACTACAGTGTAATCCGGATAAAAGAAACCCGGATATAAGAGAGATTTTCTCTGGTCGCCAAATTAGAGCCTGTGTTAGTTAATGTATATAAAATAGACCAAACCCGGATATAAGAGACTTCTTCTCCGGTCCCGACAACTCTCTTATATCCGGGTTACACTGTATTTTGAATTTGACCTAAAAAACTAAAAATCTAATCTTTTTTTTTCTATTAGGTCGCACTACTTCGGGAATGACAATAAATAAAAAAAAAAATGTTAACAAAAATTAAAATAGATAAATTCTTTTTCAGCAAATTAATATTAAACAAAGAAAAATGACATTTTTTAACCTTCATAGTTTTTCTCTAATTTAAAAACAAAAGTTGATTTGGACGACTATTTTTAAAAATTTTCGATGATTTGAAATGTTTCTCTAAAAAATGATAAAAATCGCATCAGACGTACATTTTTTTTTATCTTATTAATTGTTTTCTATTTTCTCTAACACATTTTTACGTTAACTTTTGAAATAACTACGAAAAACAATTGCCAATGTTTTTGATTTAAGTAACGTCAGCAGATAAAACAAGGTTTTAAAAAGGAAGATTTCTTTTTCCTAACCTTTGAAAGTGGATGGATAGACAGGTAAAACATACTCAATGCTGTTGCTGTGTATTTTAAAACTGGGGACCTCCAGTAAATTTTCGATACCTAAGGTTTTAAAAAAAAAGATGCATTTTTAAAAAGGAAAAAGCATTCTTGAAGCTTTCTTTTTTTAGCATTTATAATTGAAAGTGAAATGATTAAATTTACTATTTTCAGTAAGCAAAATACTCTGGTGTATTTTAAACAGAAATTATATTGATGGGTATCTCAATGTTTCGGTTGCTTTCACAAACAAAATCATTCAAAGTCGGCCATTTTTGACACATTTGTAAACAAATGTTAATTCTCGGTTTTTTTAAAATAAAAAAAAATAGAATATGCTTTTCTGAAACTTTATTTGAGTCACTTAAGAAGTGATGATAAATGTGTCAACACCTTTATTGTTATCTGTTAAAACAATTTAAGAAAATGACAGATAAGTGCCTTTTTTTATATAATTTTTAAGTACTCAGTAATCTTAAAAATGTTGGAAAATATTCTCTGTAATTTAATTTTAGTAATGTTGAATTTAATTTACTATAGTCATCGCTTTTATTTTCTGATTATGCTGTGTATGGTTGACCTAATACGGGCAAGTTATGTAATATTTTATATACATGAAAAAGTTAAAAATTATTTAAAATCTTGATGTAAAACAACTAAGATTGAACTTTTCGATGTTTGATTAGTAAATATAGTTTTAACTTAATAACAATATCACCTAAGTGGATGAAATTAATGCAAAATTTTAAAAGATTTATATATTAAAAATTATTATAATTAAAATAAGACAAATGAAAACAATTCTTGTAAAAATTCAATATTCATTGAAAAAATTTTTTCTTCAGACAATAATAAATTTTATTAATGAAAAAAGCTTTCCTAATTAAATAATGTGATAGTTTTATTGCATTTTTATTTTGTGATTTGGAGCAGATCTCCCAGAAATTAGTAGTAATTTGAAAAAAAAAGATGATGATTTACATTCTCCAAGAACTTTGGTCTTTCCTCTTAATAATAGCATAAATATTTTGATGATAAAACTGTTTTTATTAAGTTTGGGGCCTTTTTTCATCCTGCTAAGCTGTTTTTTCAGTGAAAAAGTGGAGGTACCAAATATATATATGTTTTTAGATTAGGATATAGAAATCCTGACAAAGTTTATAAATTTTACAAATGTAAATATTTCATGAAAATAGATTTGATAATGCATTTCACCATTCAAGGCTTCATCAGATCAGGAAATGAAAGAATGAAATGTCTGTATGTGTATTTGTGCTTATGCTTAAATCTTAGTACTTTTTTTCCTAAGCTGGCATTTCTCGCGATCAAAGAAAAAAAATTAGTGACTTTTAAATAAAACCATTAATATTCATTTTGGTATCTTTTCTTTGCAATACTTAGTTTGAGTCAAAAGTTGTTAATGTATTTTTCAGCTTTTTTGTATCGAATTAAAGGCAATTCCTCATCTCATTATCAGAATGGCTTGGAAGCAAGAAATTCATTTAGACTTTTCTGAAATGAATCCAAGACAAATCCTCATATAATCCTTCAGAAAGGGTTGAAAGTAAAAGATTTAATTTTTGGTTTATTTATGTATTCTCCATGCTAACAGTACACATTTTTAAATTAGAATGTAGAAATCCCGGCAAAGTTTTAAATTTGAGAAATGGAAATGTTTCATGAAAATAGATTTGAGAATGCATTTCGCCATTCAACGCTTCATTCACATAAATACAGTAGTAAATACTGTATGTTGGTCTGCAGTTGGAGATTCATTGTGGAATTCACTTGACTTGCTTCTAGCAGTTGACTACTTCTGCTACATGACACTGGTGAATCTTATATGTGTTGTTCTTGTCCTAGTATTATTGTTCATTACCAGCCTTTGTGTGATAATTCTATTCAGTAACCTTCCCTAGGTTACGACAATATATATATTAGTGAAGGTAATAAATCTGTTGGTATATAATCCCAGTGGATCCTAGTAATTTAAAATATTATAACTGACCCATAAAATATATATATATATATATATATATATATATATATATATATATATATGTTTGTGTGTGTGTAAGTGAGAGATCAGGTGCATATCAAATATGGATCGAAATCTGACAGGATGATTATAAAAAGAACAAAGAGGAAATGTATATCAATCTAAAATGTTTCACTTTTATTAAAGCTTCATCAGAGATTAAAAGAATACAAACAAAAAGACAGAACTTTGGTATTTTTCAAGTTTGTTTGGGTCAATTCTGATTGTCAACTTGAGTATCATGTGCATTAAAACCATAGATAATTGTATATGTATGAAGGTTGTAAAGATTCTTGTATGTCTAAGTGGGCATTGGGTGATAATGCGTATTTGTAATTGTGTGTGTGTGTGTCTATCTAGTAGTAGAAATTCTAATGTCTTCACCTATGTGTGGTCAGCTGGTGCCATGGTGTGGCATTCCACTTTTAAAATATATATATATATATATATATATATATAAAACAATATTCAGTTTAGCCATGGAACTGAGTGTTGGAGATACTTTTTCAGTTCATTTGCTGAACAAGAAGAAAAACTTATAAGTTACCAATCCACTATGTGCAGTTGTGGAAGAGAGACAACAGAACAATTGTTACAGCTCAAAAGGGAATGATGGATCGTTGGTTCAATCCTGGCATCGTGCACTGAGCTTGAGCTCATCAGCACAGTGGTTGTGTGAATAACATAAGCAGGATTTGAACAACATGGATTCTGTGACTGTTGTCTCAAGTGTGTGTGCCTGAAGTGTATTGGCAACAGATCCATGTTGAAGGGAAAGTTTTGGATTTGCAGAAACTTCTATATTCCTTTTAATAATTGATGATGAATAAATGATTTTAACTTGTATTTTAACAATTGATGCTAGAAAAGATTTTAAATTGTCATAACAATTGAGGGGGAAAATAAATAAACTTCTGTATTAAATCTGTGTGTTGTTATTTTTAATATTGCTTGCATTCATTATGATAAAAATATTTACTGCCAAAATAGCCTGGGTGTCTCTTTGACTGAGACCAGTAAAATAAGTTTGAAAACATGTTTGTCTATTTTACCAAAACTGTAAAAATAGCCTCTAACATTGTAAAAAATATTCAAATCATTTCAGCCCTCCCCTGAAATTTCAGGTACGAAAAAAAAAAAAAAAGAACTTTCATATTTTTAATAAAAATGAGACTACATAAAAAAGTGCACAAAACAGTAAAGACAACATTTTATCATTAAAATAATCCTTCTAATTCATTTGAAAAATTAAGTGGAAATATCAACAAGTAAACATTTTTTTATCTATTTTAGAACCTTGGAAATTGTGCTTAAAAATCAGACATAAATTTTTGCAGCGAAAAACATTGATTTGGAAATTCTTGAAAAATCAGGTAATTGTCAGATTTTAATGAAACTTTCAGGACTTATTCTGAACTGAATGAATCTTTTTTTAAACATGCAGATACCTACAGAGATTTGATAAAAAGTTGATTAAAATAACCCCCAAAACTTAATAAAAGCAGTTTCATCATCAAAATCTTTTTTATTATTAAGACTAGGAATGATCACGGGATTTTTTTATTATTAAATTATATTTCTTCGAGTATTTTTAGAATATTTGAGATTTTGGTTAAAAATCTTGTCTTTTTTAACATCAATGAGTGACCATAAATTTGTATAGGAAATATTAGTGTCTTTTTGAGCCCAAAATCATTGATTTGGAAATTCTTGCAAAAATCACATAATTATCAGATTTTTGTATGCATAAGATACATTATGGATGTTATTGTCTTAAGAAAAAAAATTTTCAGTGAGTAATCGACTTTTAAAAGAATTGCTTTCATTTTTAAAAGATTTTAGTTGTAATAATTTATAAAATGTTAAATCTTTTAAAATTCTCTTAATTTGTAGAGGTTAGGTAATATTGTTATTAAGTAAATTTTATATTTAGTAATCATAAATGAAAAAACTTACTACAATTCAATGACTCTCCCATTATTTTCAAAAGAGTTTTGAAATTTTTTTTCTGTCTCTATATAAATATGCTAGTGTTTGTAAATACAAATGTCTATACATGACATTATCAGAAAATAAGAGAGGTACCTATAGTAAATTTAAAATTTGTTGGTAATTTTCTGACATTTCCTCAACATGCATTTTTGTAAGTAAGACTATAAAGCCAATTTGTCTAAAATCCATTATTATTTTACATTACTTAGAATATGTTCCTAAATTTTTAAAGTTTACTGGGTAGTTAAGAAATTATATAAAAAAGGTGTTCACGTATTCGTCAAATAATTTTTAGTTATGTTTTCTTTACTTAAAAATTCCAAACATTAAGCTATCAATAAATGGGTCATCACCTTATAAAAACATCAACTTCTTTGTTAAAAAATGCTTTTCTGTGATATTTTAAACTAAAGGTAAGTAATATTTGTTTTAATTCAGATTAATTAAACTTCAACTCGTTTAATCTTCCTCAAATAAAGTTTCAGAAAATTATATTTTAATGTTTGAAAATTATGTTGTGTTGACAATGTGGCCAATTTTAGTGATTTAAAATAATATTTTAAATTGTGAAAATTTTTTTGTCAAAGAGAACCCACAGTTAAAGAAAATCCACTCTGAACCGTAAATCAAAAAATGCAATGAAATTAAGAAAGTATTTAATGGGAAAAGCTTTTAATTGCTTTTATAAGTTCACTGTGTCATGCTGAACAATTTTTCTTGTCAGAATTTATCTTATATATTTATAAGTTTACTAATGTTCCTTGCACTCAATATGGCAGCCACATCTGGTCTGGTGCTCCTGCTATATATTTAAGCAAATCTTAAGTCAATTTCCCCACTACCATAACAGAGCTTTCCTGTGTCTTTTCTACAATTTCATAGCAATTCTTCTGATGCATTTACATCTATCATACCTAGACTTTATAAATTAAAGCACTGTACTAGATTGGCAGCAATGAATCATCCTTTTACAGTTGAAATGGCTAAATATAACTGTAAGTTCTATGCTAACAGATTCTTTTATCACACTTCTCACTTATGGAACTCTCTTCTAGACTATTGGCTTTCCAGTCAACTTTCATCTTAAAAAATTTAAATGTGATGTCAATTGTTATCTTCTGTCTTTTTAATTAATGCCTGCTCTTTTATCATTCTCTCTTTTGTTTTTTCTCATATTCTGTAGCACTCTGTAACCCCTTGCGTCTTAGTGGCTTTATTGCCACTAAGACACAAAACTCTTTGACACTGTCAGTTACACTAAGTACTTGAATGTGAATTCAAATTGTATGACAGGTGAATGGGTTATCCATGCCCTGCAACTTTGCTAAGCAAAGGAAATCACATTGTGCTGACACCTGTGCTATCTTGCCCCATGCGGATTTCTTTAGCTTCATCACTCCTCAGTGATGTTCTGTCAATTATCTGTACATTATACCAGAGAGGGTAATGTATATCATACCGGATTATTTCAATCTCATTGTAAGCCAGCATTTCTCTACCATTTTTCCATGCACAGAATTTTGTGGCTACATATGTTTAAGGAATTCTTAAGTCACTTTCCCACCGCCAAAACATAGCTTCCCTGTGTCTTTTCCAGAGTTTCATGGCAATTCTTCTGAACAAATTTCCTCTATCATACCTAAACTTTATGAATTTAAGCATTTTTTTCTAAGTAAAAATCATACAATTTTTACAAAATATTATATGGTGGAGTAATGGATACTGGTTTGGATTCAGGAATCAGAGAGCTGAGTTCAAATTCCAGTTGGATCCATTACATTCACTTATGTGTTAATACCCTCAGGAAACGTATGAATCCTCTGCTTCTTCCCCCAGATATGGGTAAATAGCAGGACAGAATGGGTTCTATAGTCTGGTCTACTGCAGAAAGAAACGCAACCTACTGTGGGGAAAAAATCTGCTTTGTCAGTCATATATCGAAAGATACATGATCGCCTAAGTGTGTATCATGCATGGCACATGTCTGGCTGACTGATTTTAACATTTCTTCATAAAAAGTGAAGCAAAGAAAATGATATTGTGCTGACACCTTTGCTATCATGCACCATGTTGCCTTCTTTAGTTTCATCAAGGCCCAGTGATGTTCTCTGTCAATTGTACCAGAAAGGCTAGTGTATATTTTCCTTCCTCTATACACGGTCTGTCATACTGAATTTTTCAATCTTATTTAAGTCAGCATTTCTCTACTGGTGTGCCTGGGTGCACTAATGTGAATGGTAGCCAAGTACACACCCAAGTTAACAGAAGACTAATTATATTTAAAAATATTGTTAAATCACTAAAATCGGCCACATTGGGAAATCTGTCAACATAATTTTAAGAAAATGAAATATAATTTTCTGAAACTTTATTTGAGGAAGATTAAATGATTTGAAGTTTAATTAATCTGAATTAAAACAAATATTACTTGCCTTTAGTTTAAAATATCACAGAAAAGCATTTTTTTAACACAGAGGTGGGTGTTTTTATAAAGTGATGATAGCTTAATATTTGGTATTTTTAAGTAAAAAGCACATAGAACCGTGATTGATGTCAACACTGACATGATAATATGTCAATTTCACTTCTAATTTCACCACTCTCTCTCCCTATTGTCTTAGCAACAGCAACATATAGAAGTTACTAGTTTTGTACATATGTAAATAAATTACTCATTTATTTACCCATATTCACTGTCTTCTTTTAGTCTTGTTAGGGTTTCAACATACCTTACTACATCCCACAATTGAACTTGATGTGTTTCTGGAATTAAATCACGACAACTTCATAAAGAATTCTACAATCACAAATAAGAATTAAGTGATGGTGGCAAACCTACGGAAAAGTAACACCACAAAAAGCTACCTTATTGTTTGGTTACTTTACCAAAATTATTAAATAACATCTTCGGAAAAAAGTCTAATTCATAAAATTTACTTTCTGAAATGACAAAACGACCCCACCTCTGACATCATGTATTAATAGGAAAAAGAAATGATAAAGACAGAATTTTTGTCCCCCGCCTTCCTTGCACAACCTTTTCTGTTCTTGTTTTTATTAAATCAAGACAACTTCATAAAGTTTACTTCCTAAATACTGCAAACTGTAGGGAGGCAAATAGGTAATGGTGATGTGATGTAAAACATTATGGACATTATCCATTGGTGTCTGTCAGACAATTGAGTTAGGAAAGGCAAACGTAGTAACAAATTAAAATTGCAGTTGACAAATTTTATTGTTAGAAAAAGTTCATTTCAAAATTGCAATTTCCATTTCACATAGCTTATTCTGTTTTTCCATTTTATGGAAAATAAGGCCCTCTCCATTTTTACAGGTAATTTATTTTACATGTCTTATTTTCTTGATTTCATTCCTGTATGATTTATAACTGAAAAAATCTATATTCAGCTGTGTTAGAATTCATTGCAATTGAGACAACATAAATTTTCAACTGCAAATTATGTAAGAAAATTCTTTTTTTTTTCCAGGGATTTCTGGTGGAAAACAAATGGATTCTTTTGATGGCTGTGAAAATTTTATAAACTGTAATCAGTGATAAAAAGTCAAATTTGTAAAGATGTATTTAAGATTAATAATATGTTTGGAATTTGTGATCAATGAAAAGTTAACACGGCCCACACCAAAGAAAGATTATATTGATTGTATTTCATTATAATTTAGACTGAGAAAGAAACAGATTTTAAAAGCAGTGTTAACAGTCAGACATATTCATGTGCACTGACAATATGTCTGTTAATATGTGTTCTCATGAAAATGTGCAATCATGCTCTGAAAATAATTTTTGTGAAGAGTGTGGACTGCAATTTGCCCAGTTGTTAGAGTTGAAAAATCATCGGAAGACCCATAAAGAAAAGGAAAATTATTCATGTAAAGTGTGTAGTTCAACGTTTTTACTGATATCAGATTTCAAAAAACACATGCAAAATCATAGTAAGAAGAAAAAATATCCATGTGAAATTTGTGGATCAGCATTTTCCCAGCAATCACATTTAAAAAGACATATGCGTATACACACAGGGGAGAAACCGTATTCTTGTGAAATTTGTGGTTCAGCATTTTCATGGAATTCAAGTTTAAAAATGCACATGCTAACACACACTGGTGAGAAACCATATTCATGTGAAATATGTAATTCAAAATTTTCTCAGAGTTCAACTTTAAAGACTCACATGCGAACACATACTGGAGAGAAACCATATTCATGTATCGTGTGTGGTTTAGCATTTTTATGTAATTCAAATTTAAAAACTCACATGAAAACACACACTGGTGAGAAATTATATTCTTGTATTGTTTGTGGATTATCACTTTCACAGAGTTCATCTATGAAATTACACATGAGGACACATACTGGAGAAAAGCCTTATTCATGTGAGGTGTGTGGTTCAGCATTTTCACGAACATCACATTTACAAAGCCATATGCGGACACACACTGGAGACAGACCATATAGATGTGAAGTTTGTGGATCGGCATTTTCAGAGAGTTCAAAATTGACACGACACATGCGCTCACATACTGGAGAAAAACCATATTCATGTAAAATCTGTGGATCAGCATTTTCACGTAGCACAACTTTAAAGAATCACATGCGAACACATACTGGAGAGAAACCATATTCATGTGAAGTGTGTGGATCAGCATTTTCACAGCGTTCAAAACTGTCAAGTCACATGCACTCACATACTGGAGAAAAGCCATATTCATGTAAAATGTGTGGATCAGCATTTTCATGTAGCACAAATTTAAAGAATCACATGGAAACAGACCAGAGAAAAAGCATATGCCTGTAAAGTATGCAGCTCAGCATTTTCACAAAAATCAGCCTTAGTAGGACACATAAAAATACACACTGGTGACAAACCATATTCTTGTGATGTTTGTGAATCAGTTTTTGCATGGGACTCAACTTTACAAGCTCATAAGTAAAAACATGTTGGTAAGAAACCATAAATGTATAAATTATGTGGAGTGGTATTCCTACCTAATGCTATTTTATAAAGCATATGGAAACACATTGAGAGTTTTGTGTTTCAGTGTTTTCATCATAGGCGTTTTCAGTTGCTGAAAACAAACACAGACTGTACAGAAAATTATGCTGGGTAATCAATTAAAATGTATACCAGATTAGTGACTTCATGCAAAATCATAGTAAGACGCTTCTGCTTGGAAGCCACATATTGTCCCCCGCCCCATGAACCCTCTCCGGTCTCCATCCCCAAGAGTGCCAGGGTCGAATCCCTCCTTGAAAAAAACAAAGTTGCTTGATACATTGATATCTTCTTGCACTCTCACAGGCAGACCATCCATTTATTTAAATGAACTGATGGTGCTAACTACAAAAATTGAAGTGAGCAGGAACATCATACGACACAAATTCATCTAAGCAATGACGATTAACTTAAGACCAGTCCTAGCAGCACAAACGGATTTAGAAACAGAAAAAATTGGGAAAATGGCTGACGATCTGCTGCTGTATTTTAATGAGCAAAACTCCGATCCCGTTCAGCAGGGTCAACCAAAGAAAGCAAAAAAACTGCAGTAGTTGGAATCATGGGAGTTTTAAGACCACCCATAATACCACGAGACAAATTGTTTAAGCTTCACAAAATCACAAATTTATGTACATATACACATATATTGGTACAGAATGAGACATTTCTAAATATTGATGCATTTTTAGCAGTTAATGTGTCAGTCAGAGAGTTATATTTAAGAAAGAAGGGAGGAGTATCAGCAAGCTGAGAAATGTGTTTTAAGTTTATATCTTGTCTCTTACTTGGCCTGGTCTGCTACGAATCTTACTTGTGAAGATGCTGTTCTTGCTTGAGTTCAGCTTCGTAAATTCTGGTTGTTTGGAAGCTATGTCTCTCTCAGTCTGCCCGCTTCGTAAATGGTTAGAGAATTCTGTTCGGAAGCTATGGTCACCGTCTAAGTCTGCCCACTTTGTGAATGGTTAGTGGACTCTCTTCGGAAGCTATGGTCACCGGCTAAGTCTGCGCGCTTCGTAAATGGGTAGAGGACTCTTTTCGGAAGCTATGGTCACCGTCTAATTCTGCCCGCTTCGTAAATGGGTAGAGGACTCTTTTCAGAAGCTATGGTCACCGTCTAATTCTGCCCACTTCGTAAATGTTGATGGACATCCTTTATGCTTGGAAGCCACATATCGTCCCCCATCCCGCAAACCCTCTCCGGTTTCCATCAGAAGAGCACTGGTGTCGAATCCCTCCTTGAAAAAGACAAAGTTGCTTGATACATTGATGTCTTCTTGCACTCTCACAGGCAGACCATCCGTTTATTTAAATGAACTGATGGAGTGAGCAGGGACATCATACGATACAAATTCATCTAAGCAATGCTGATTAACTTAAGACCAGTCCTAGCAGCACAAACGGATTTAGAAACGGAAAGAATATAATTTCTCACTACATCATGACTAATGCAGTACTTCTACATTATTATTTAAATGGTCTCTTTAGTATATATACATCATATATGAAGGATAATAATTCAGGACAATTATTTACATTATTTTCAGTTGAATTAATATTTTCATCTTTGTTGTTATTTGAACAAGCTGCCCTCCCCCCTCCAGTTTTTCTTTTGCATCTGTTGATCTGGTTAACCTGAAACCAGGTTGCACAATTGCAGATTCAGTGTTAACTGGAGCTGCAGTCATTGTGTTGAACAAAAAACAAAGACAAGATGTCCCAAGAGATTTCAGTTTGAAATTCACTGAAGTTTATCCAGATTGACAGACCCCTGAAGAAGGCCAGAGGTCATAATGCCTGAAATGTTGTGACAATAACAACAAAGATGAAGGCATTAGCTACACCATAAATAATGTCGAAATGAGCATTTTTAAAAATATAAATATATATGAAAGAAATTAAACCCCATCAAAAAATTACACACACTGAAGTCCGTCCTGCATATGATGATAAACTGCATCTGTGTCCTGGGTAAGACGATAAACGACATCCAACAGCATAGCCTCTGGTCAGATGTTGAGGAGTGTAGAACCACCTCTTAATTGCTAGTGTTCCCAGGTCCACCCTGATTCGGGGTGGTAGCACCTGTTATGGTCCCAGCCATGGGCAAATAGTTGACCCATACAACCTGACTCAAAATACTATGAAAGTGTAAAAATAGATTTTAATACCAGAAATACTTTTTAAAAAATTAGTGTCAGGAATAAATATTTGAAAAAAAATATTACCAGAAATAAAAATCTTGTCAGCATTAAATAACTCACTGAGGTTAATATGCCACAAAACAAAACAAATCAAACTATACATTTTTGAAAAAAATATTACCAGCTATACATTTCAGAAAAATATTACCAGCTATACATTTTTGAAAAAAAAAAAAGGAAATTTTGTTGGCATTAAATAACCCATTGTGGTTGATATGCCATAAACCAAATCAAACACCCTGAAGTGGTGAATCAAAAGAAATGATTACAAAAGGGAAATAACAAAACAAGACTAATGGATTATTTCCCCTTGTTCTTCAGAGCAAATTGAGGACAAAAATATATGTGTGTGTATACATGCACACACAAAAGAATATCACATAATTCCAGTTTTGTAGTTAAACTTAATACGATAGAAAATTCGATACTGCAGTTGCACGTCTCAAGAAATCCTCCTTCACGCAGCGTAACGAGCTGTAGAAAAACAACAACCAGGCATTCAGCATACCTGTTTATATCTTGGTCAAGAAGTCAGTGATTGCTTGAGGTGTGAATAAAAATGCATGACATTCTAAAATATAAACAATAGGTCATGTGTGTTGCAGTTTTTTGTCTATATTATGTAACTAGTGAGCCAGTCCAAATGACTTGACTCACTTTATAGTCCACCAATAGAAGGTTAACCAATCAGAAGACGTAGAATATTCAATCCGTCGTGTATAAAGGCAGCCATTTTGTTTACTCTATCCGAATGTCCAGTGCCAGCTTGTCAGGTAAAGAGAAACAGAAGGAAGAACTACGCTCTGCTACTTTACCGGGATATCCACTGCTAACCTGAACTACGCTTCTCTGCTGTCTTTGAAATATTCACTGCTAACCTCTGGATTCTATACTCAAGACGACCGTCATCATGAACAACAATGTGCACTCTTTTTTTTTCTGACTGAATGGTGGATGTGGAAGAATCTCAACACCGTCTATCTGTTTGAACTTCTCCTTAGTCAACCAGGCAGTGTGTGGCCTTGCATTGTCTTGTGAAAAGGCCTGACCTTGACTGACCAAAACAGGATATTCCTTCTTTAGTTTGTTGTACACGCAGTCTAGTTGCTGGCAATACAGTTTAACATTGCTGGTGTGACCATGTGGAACAAGCAGTACTCCTTGGAAATTCCAGTAGAGAGAGATCAAGTTTTATTGTTTTCTTTCCACTTCCTAATTGAGTCAGGACATTCTGGCCAACCTAGTTATTCTCCTTGTTGGCTCCACATGTAAAAAAAAAATATTAAAAATATTGGAAGCCTTAATAATAAAAAAGAAAAAGCCAACACATAATAATATTAACTACGAACATGGCCACAATGTTTTCGGAAAATAAAACATCCCTATAAGTCTCAAAACATACGCACCACCCCTACACCCAATTAAAGAGCAAAAATAAAATCATCCTTGATAATGGCTAAAAGCATAGCTCAGAATTATAGAATATTTGGACATTTTCTACAGACTCTGTATCCAAAAAAGTAAAAATTGTTTGAACACAAGAAAAATTAAATAAAAATCTTAATCGTCACACCTTGTCTGTTGTCTTTAATGAAACATGTATAAATGAAGGATTGCTGCTTAAATAATAAATATATATAAAATTATTGACAAAGAAGGAAACATTTTTCATGTAGCTCATTTCGTCTTTTAGGACTTCTTTAGGCTAAAGTGATACTTATATAGATGCAATTTCATAAGCACATGAAGGGGAGGGGACATTGAAATTTATATATTTACCTGATTTCATTTAGTTTATTTTATCACGTTTCTTATTAAGTATCATGCATCGTGATTACAGAAGATCTACCAAAATTGTGGGTGATCCAGTGATTAAATCACTTTTTATACACTTTTGACTTGGTAGAGTATTTCCCTTTTAATTAACGTGGCATTTTTTAAATAAAAATTATAGTCGAACTCATTGGATCGGTATAAACATCAATTTGGTCTGATGATGCCCTAAAGGACAAATATGTCATAAAATTTATCATTTTCATATATATATATATATATATATATATATATATATATATATTTAAATGAAAGGTGCAAATTATAATTTATAAATTCATGAATCATTCACACAAAAAACAAATATAGAGGTTAATGATTTAAATGGCGAGAATACATCTTCGCAAACAATATAAATGAGATACATCAACCCCAAACTTGTATATGAATGATATGATCCCTGTTCATAAATTCCAGTTGCATAAGGTCTTTTAATTTTTACAAGCTTTCGTCTGTTCCTACAGACATCCTCAGGTATGGAAATAGATTTTGTTCTTGTTTTTACTTCTCGGTAATAAGAGGACAACGAAAATAGAGATGAAATCCGGAAAAATGTTATATTGTTTGCGAAGATGTATTCTCGCCATTTAAATCATTAACCTCTATATTTGTTTTTTGTGTGAATGATTCATGAATTTATAAATTATAATTTGCACCTTTCATTGAAATATATAAAAAAATTAGGCTCAAAAGAGAAGAAAGAAATAGAAATATTATAAAATCATGTATGTTATGTGCAGTAATGGATAGCTTGGATTGAGGAATTAGCCGAGTTCATATTCAGGATATTCACTTACATGCTAATACCCTTGAGAAATGGTATGAATCTATTTATTGTCCCAGCTATAGTAGGACAGGTTGGTTGCTAACCAAGGCTATAGTTCCCAGTCTCAGAAGTAAAACTGAATTCAAACCAGTCTGGAGAGGGTTGAATTCTGTCAGACTGTCTTACCCTTGGAATACCACAGCTGCTATGGTTGGTGTAGATTTGGTGGCCTTATAACCCTCAGGCTATGGGATTCATGATTGTGATGTCACATCATTTAACTACATCCGGAATCAAGCCTTGGTTGTCAACCAGTCTCAAAGAAGTAAAATTGTATTCAAACTAATTTGGAGAAGGTTGGACTTTGTTGGGTTGACTGGTCTATGAAACCCCATAGCTGCTATGGCTGCAATAAATGTGGTGTCACCATGACCCTAGGGCTATGGAATTCATGATCATGATGTTACTTACAATCTACCTACATCTGGCAGCAAGGCCTTTGATCAGAAGATTGGAATTTTTGAGGAGCGTGGAACAACTTCTTAATTGCTGTTGTTCCCAAGTTCTATCTGACTCAAGAGAATAATACCTTTTAGGGTTCCAGCTATGAAAATATTCGTTAAAAAACACAATGACGTAACATCTCTTTAGTGGGAAGTGACTCAAGATGAGATGCCGGATCAGGCCTGATAATATTGCAGTTTCTTTGGATTTTGTCAGAATCTCAAGAAACATAGCAAAAGCACTAAACCAGATGTGGTAACAATATTCAATAGATGGATGAATGGTTGACTTGAGGCGCAAGAAAATTTGTCTAACATGCCACAGTGAATCCATTTTTCTAGCTAAAAACCTTGGAATGGTCTTGATATAGTTGTTCTGATTCATATTAATGAGTTACGTTCCTGGAGGTTAGCAACAGCCATGTTGATGGAGGGTAAAAAAAGTTTTTCTAAGATGATTAAAAGAGAGCAGTTTAGTTTTGAAAGCAATAAAATTCACAAGCCATTTCTTGCCCCTGTTAAGTTAACAACAGAGTGAAAGTTATCAACTGCCAAGTTGATTTTATCAAACCTACCAGACTTGCCATTAAATAGTTGTATCATCGACATAGATATTAAGTCCGGGAGAACATTGATAACATTGAAAAGAAAAAATATCGGGAATGCAGTTGAGATGCGTGATCTTACGAAATGTACTTGTGCTCTCATCAGGGTACTATCTTATTTTCTAGCTGAATGTAGCACGCTCTGGTAAATGCGTCGATAGTGTTATTAAAAACATTTTCTTTTTCCAATGCTCCACGTTGGATTGTTTTTTTCGTCCTGTTGTATTTGATTCTTGTCATTGGAAAGGTTTTGTTTGAGAAAGGCCCTGTTTGTTTCCTGTGCGTTGCTGGGAAATTTGTCCCGGCTTTCCCCGCATCAAATGGTTGAGGTTAAAAAATTGCGACAAAACGCGAGTAAAAACAGCAAGATTAGAGCGGACAAACTCTCTTTTTTTAGGCGCAGACGAATAAAGAAAAAACTCCTGCTCGGTGTGTAACAATAAAAGAAGAAAGTGTTTATTTACATATACAGAAGAAAAAAAAAGGGTAAAAGGATAAAGACAATTTGATAAATGTAAATTTACATTTATCAAAGGAAGGAAACGTTTACAATTAGAAACTAGTTTATTACTTTGTACCTCCAAACATTCGTAAAAAAAAAAAAAAAAAAAAAAATGAGCATACATGATGAAAAAATAGCCCAGAAAAACAGTTTTATCATCAACAAAATCTTTATGTTTTTAGTAAGAGGAAGACCAAATGATTTTTTAATTATTAAATTATATGTTTGTATCCTTTTTTGTGAACATTCAAAATTTTGGAATAGTATAGAAAATTTTAGCGTCTTTTTTAAGGTAGAAAACACATTGATTTGGAAATTCTTGCAAATAATTGTCGGGTTGTAATGAAACTTTCATGATTTATTCACAATTTAGAAATATTATTTTTTTTTATAAAATCTGCGTAAAAATATTTTTTTTAACATAATCCCACTTAATTTTAAGAAATTTTGAGAAATTAAATTTTTACCACATTAATATTTATTAGTTAAAGCAGAACGTGTTAAATCAAAACAGAAACACCGTTTACCAAAAATCTGGCCTGAAAAGAAAAAAAAAAAGCAATAAGAAAGATATTTTAAAAACAATTAAGCATTTCTCATTATTTCATTGAACATTAATTTTTACAAGAATTGTTTTCATTTTGATTTTGATTTAATCTTAGAAAACCACCATAACTATGTTTTCTTTATTTTTTTTATTTTATTATTGTTTGAAATTCGGACGTTCGGATTTTAATATAAAAATCCTGGACGACAGGATTTCCTTCGCGTGCTTCCGTACAATTTTCAAAAAAACCTCTTCAATTATCTCCCTTGACTTTCACTCTTTCTTTTTGAACTCAGATCGGGCACGAAACGAAATTAGTAAGTAAAGTTTTATGTTCAATGTTTGCCAACGAAACGAGTGCAAAATAGTGAAAAAAAAAATTGTTTTACTTTTATAACTTCAACCAGCAGTTCATTGTGGCAAAATCAACTTGTAAAAACGTTGTGCAACCAAAAACAGCGGTAAGTATTTTTTATTCCCTTCCTTTCTTTCTTGAAAAAAGAAAAAATTAATTTATCAAAAAAGAAAGTAATTTGTTGTCCCTTCAACGTGTTGTTAATTGTTACTAAGCTTGTTTCGTTAGGTCAATCAACTATGACTGAGTGAATGGTGAATTCGAGCCCTAACGACAAAGCATGTGAGCCACATGCTCTCTGTCGTTAAGGCAGATTGAATTTTCTTTATATTTTTTTTAGAAAGTCAGTATGGCACTCGGTGTGAAAGCTGGTGTTTGATGTGGTAAGTATGGACATTAAAAACTAGAATCTTAGATTTTACCAATTTTTGAGTATTTGGTTTTAAAGAAATACCTAATTTCCGCAAATTTCTACTTAAAAATTGCAATATTTTTTTTTTTACCATTTCAAGAATAAAAATCCAAATGATGTTGATGATGTCTTTTGAGTTGTACAAAATAATTATTAGATACGTTGTATGAAAAATATATTCAATCAAATCCAAATTCTAATTATGAATCACCACACCGAGATTATACTAAAGTGTAACCCGGATATAAGAGAGTTGGTCTACTAATTTATATACATTAACACAGGCTCTAATTTGGGACCAGGGAAAATCTTTCTTATATCCGGGTGTTGGTCTATTTTATATACATTAACACAGGCTCTAATTTGGGACCAGGGAAAATCTCTCTTATATCCGGGTTTGGTCTATTTTATATACATTAACACAGGCTCTAATTTGGGACCAGAGAAAATCTCTCTTATATCCGGGTTACATTGCATATATTTTTTTTAAAAACTGTTCCGATTCGATTGAGGAATCGGAGAGCTGAGTTCGAATTCCACTCGAATCCATTTACAAAGGTGTTATTTGATGGCAAAATGATTTAGTAATAATGTCTTCGTGTCATGCATCTTCTTGTCCATATACAATTTGTAAAGCTTCAGTAAATTTTATAAAGGCTTTCACTTTCACTGATCACCGGAATGAAATTCCAACGCTCCAATTTTGAACATAAGCTTAAAATTTAAGCTTATGTTCAAAATCTTTAAAACTCGTTTCCTCAAAAAACGGTAACGATTTGGGAAAAAAAACCCAAAAAACTATTGTGTGTCTTTATTTATCACGTGAAAGTTTCTATGTTCAATAATCCTCCCCCCCTAAAGAAAAAACAAAAAAAAGAACAGAACAAAAACGTCATCGCATGATGAAAAACAAAGTTTTATCGTGAAAAACTTTGTTATTAACAAAAGGAAAGACCAAAGTATTATTTTTAATTATGTTTTTAAAATTCTTATTTCTTTCTAGCACGTTCGAAATTTTGTTTGAATAATATTTTTTTTTTTTTTTTTTTTACGTTAGCGGTCGCGTATTTAGCATTAGTTTTTCAGGGCGTTTTCAGTTGAAAAACACATTAATTTGTAAATTCTTGCAAAAATCAAATAACTGTTGAATTTTAATGAAACTTTCAGAATTTATTAAAAAATGAATGAAATTATTTTAGAAAGATTTGTTTTTTTTTAAAAAGTCATGGTAAAAATTTTTTCTTTATATCTGCTGCACCCACCTTAATAATTTTATGAAAACTTGAAAATGTGAATCTCTGTAATATTTTAATTAAATGCAGAAGACTTTGAAGAAATTTTTGTAAATCGAGGAGCGTTTCTACCCAAACATTAGTACTTAATTGTAAAAATACAAAAGCTAATAAAACTAAGACATTATTTAACAAAGCTTTCAATGGCTTTTCTGAATAATATATATGTCTGAAGCCAAAATAATTTTTCGCTGAAAAATGTATTTTTACTAGAATTGTTTTCTTTTTTTTTTTTTGTAAATACAAATTGTGATAAAGTTGTTAAATATTTCAAAATTAAGTTTGAACATGAGCATCTTTGGAAATGCTCTTCTGAGAAGTTCTATTTCTACAGATCATAAATTTGAAAACTTATTACAATCTGTGACGTGTCCTATTTTTACAATAATTTTTTAATATGCCAAAAAAAATGTATAAAAATTTTCTCCTGTAAAACTATGGAGACATCATTCAGAAATAATGTCCTGTGTTTTAAGAGTTGTTTCTCCTGATAGCAAGGATCCAGCCTCATAAATTGCATTGATTTCATATCAAATTCTATGACTGACTGACCATCATCATCGCATTTTCAAAATTTTTCATTTTTTTTTTTCTTTTTTACATATTTCACCAAGTATTTTCTTTTCTTTTCTTTTCCTTTTTTTTTTTTTTTTTTTTTTAAATATAATCAATTTATTCTTCAATTATTAATTTTTTTTCTTTTTTAGATTCAATTTTAAAGACGGAAACGGTGCAGGCTTTGGATATATCTTCGTTAAAAAAAGTACCTAAAAAATCAGTAAGATATTAGAATTTTGAAAGTATTTAATTTTTAAGAATTACTTTATAGTTAAATAAGCTGATTCATTTAAAATTCGAAGATATTGCCACTTCTGCCCTTCCATCTGATGCTGATACATTGATGTAAACATCAATTCACACCTCCAAAACCAATCACCACAGACATGCTTCTCTTATTTCCAATTAAATTTTTTCTGCTAAAAAATTAAGTAATGTTTGTTTCAAATTACATTAAGTATACTTTAAGTTTTCTAATTTTTTTAAAATAACTTTTCAAAAAAAGTATAATTGAATTTTACAAGATTTTTAAACAGAGAATTTCACTTTTGTTTACAAAACTGTCATGATTGATTTTATGTAAATTTTAATGACTCAAAAAAAGACAAAATTTTTAACTAAAATTTCAGATGCGCAAGAAAGGATTAAAAATTTTTTTTAAATATTCAAAAAATAATTTAGTCTTTCCTTTTAATAATAGCATAAACATTTAAATGATAAAAAATGTGTTTAATTAAATTTGGGGCCTTTTTCACGTTGGAAATTTTAGTTGAAAATCTTGTTTTGTTTACGTCAGTGGCCAACGTAGTAATTACGATTAAGGTTTTTGCACATTTTTCCAGTGAAAAACACATTGATTTGGAAATCTTTGCAAAAATCAAATAATTGTCAGATTTTAATGAAACTTTCGGGACATATTTTTGAATTGTTTTTTCTAGAAAATCTTGGTAAAAAAATATTTTTTTAACATATGTTGACCCAAGACACACACATACACACACACACACACTCTTTATTTCATGAAATTTTGGGAAATTCAATTTTTAGGGCAGGAATTTTTCTTATTAATTAAAAGCAGGACTCCTTGTAGAATGTAAATCATCAATTTTTTTTTTGTAAAACAGTTAACCGATTCACCAAAAATCTGCCCTGAATTGTAAAATGAAAAATGCAATAAAACTATGACATTATTTAATTAAAAAAAAAAGCATTTAATTGTTTATAAATAAGATTTATTAAGGACATTTTTGTCTTCAGAAGAAAATTTTTTTTTGATGAATAATTAATTTTTATAAGAATTGTTTCCATTTTTAAAAATTGTTTAAAATTCTGCATTACTTCAAGGCAGTTAGGTGATATTGTTATCAAGTGAAAATTATGTTTATGAATCAAAAATTGAAAAGTTCATAACAGTCGTTTGTAAATTTATATTGTTAAAAAAAATTATTTTTTTTTAGTGTATAAAGGTTCCCATTTTGTAACTATGGTAATCTGTACATGACATTATCCTTAAAAGGTCAAGTGATGTAAGAATTGTCTGGCACTCTGCAATTCTTTGACTTTCATTATTCAGTTCTGTTTCATCATTTATGTGTTTGTGAATCATCCCTTCAAAATTTTAAAATAAGTTTTACTTTTTTTTAATTTTGTTTAGGGTATTGGGTTAAAATAATAAAAGTTTAAACAATTACATAATAATAAAATTTAAAGTATTATATTAGGTTGGTGCAAAAATAATGTCGTTTTTTGACGCTAAATTGAACGTCATAAAAAAAACGACATTATTTTTGCACCAACCTAATAAAAATTTAATAATAAAATAACCATCTTGATAACAATAATAAAGAATAAAATATAAAAAAATATATTAAAAAATATAAATTAATAATAAATAAAATACCATAAATTATTGAGTTACCACTTTCATTTCAGTAATTCAGTTTTAAAATTAATTAATCTAAGAAAATTTTATATTCTTTTAAATTTTATCATTTTTTCATAATGTATCTTCAAATGTAACTAAAAGTCAATAAAATATTAGGTAACTGCTGAAAATATGTTAATTTGTAAAAATTACTGGGTAGTTATAAACCAAAAAAATTAATTACAATTTGTACATTTATGTCAATTCTGATCATCCATACTAGCTGTCAACACATTGATAATGCTAATAAAGAAATGAGAAAAACAGGACCCATCATTAAGAAATGGTTGTATACTATTTTTTTTATGCTATAAGTAAGTAATATTTGTTTCAAATCAGATAAATTTAACTTTAAATTAGCTTATTTTACTCAAATAACCTGTCACAAATATTTATTTTATTTTTGGAAGATTTTCAAACTGATAAATTTTATTTTAAAACTTGTTAAAATGTAAGAAATGGTTGCCAGGAAACAGATTTTATTAAATTGAGAAAATGTTTGACATTCCAGTCAATATAATTTCTATTTGAAATACACTAAAGTATATTACCTACTGGAAATAGGCAATTTAATCTTTTAGCTTTCAATTAAAGCTAAAAAGAAATCTTCAAGAATGTGTTTTCATTTTTAATTCATTTTAAAACTTAGGTATCGAATCTTAGTAAAAAAGTAAAGGTACCTCCTCTAAATCATAAATTGCATCAAATGTGCAATTTTTTATCTTATGAATTATTTTTTATTTACTCTAATACATTTTTTACATTAGTGTTTGAAATAACTAAGAAAAACAACTATCAATGTTTTTGTAAGTAAGATTAAATTATAAAAAGATGTTTTAAAAAGGAAGATTTCTTTTTTTGTTTTTGTTTTCAAACTTTTGAAAAAGGATGGACAGGATATTAAAAAATATTTTTTTGTTGTGTATTTTAAAGTGAATAGGCTATTTCTTTTAATAATTGATGCTGAATAAATGATTTTAACTTGTGTTTTTTTTGTCTGTCTGTATATAAATATGCTAGTGTTTGTAAATACAGATCTCCATACACAACAATATTAGAAAATAAGAGTGGTAACTATAGTAAATTTAAAATTTATTGGTAATTTTTTGACATTTCCTCAACGTGCATTTTTGTAAGTAATTTTGTAGCCAATTTGCCTAAAATTCATTATTATTTTACTTTAGTTAGAATACCTTCCTAAATTTTAAAGTTTGATGGGTAGTTAAGAAATTATATAAAAAAGGTGTTCATGTATTCATCAAGTAATTTTTAGTTATGTGCTCTTAAAAATGCCAAACATTAAGCTATCAATAAATGTGTCAGCACCTTATAAAAACATCCACTTCTGTATTAAAAATGCTTTTCTATGATGTCTTAAACTAAAGGTAAGATTTGTTTTAATTCAGATTAATTAAACTTCAAATCAGTTAATCTTCCTCAAATAAAGTTTCAGAAAATTATATTTTGATCTTTGAAAATTATGTTGTGTTGACAATGTGGCCAATTTGAGTTATTTGATATAATATTTTTAAATATAATTAGTCTTCTGTTAACTTGGGTGTGTACTTGGCTACCATTCACATTAGTGCACCCAGGCACACTAGTAGAGAAATGCTGGCTTAAATAAGATTGAAAAATTCAGTATGACAGACCATGTATAGAGGAAGGAAAATATACACTAGCCTTTCTGGTACAATTGACAGATAATTGACAAAGAACATCACTGGGCTAATATAAAACATGGCCAGCTTTGAGAGAAATTAGAATTTTGCAAGTAGATATTGAAATAATTTGCCATGTCTCTTACATCTACACAAACTGGATGTTGACTGCTTAGTGGCTCAAAACAGACTGCATAAATGTTTTCTGCACATAGGCTCCACACATACATCTGCTTTAACTAAAATAAAATGAACTACCTATTATGACCAGTCACTCCCATTCAAAAATCAAAACTGTAATTTGGAGCCAATAAATGGCGATATATTCTCCAATTCAAACAGACCCAAAATGTACCAGTGTTTGATGTTAACACCGATGTGCTGAGAGAAAAATGGCACCAATGACAACAATGTCCATTTCACTTCTAATTTCATCAATACAGTAATTTATTTTGATTCTTATTTTCTTGATTCATGCCTATAGTATTTATAACTGAAAAATGTAATGAAATGTGCTTGAATTTCTAATAATTCAGACAATATAAATTTATTTCAAATCATGAAAGAAATTTTTTTTTTTCCAGAGATTTCAAATGCAGTGGAAAACAAATGAACTCTTCTGATGCCTTAAACATTTTATAAACTTTAATCAATGATAAAATTTGAAAAGATCTCTAAGGTTAATAATATATTTTAAATTTGTAATTAATAGAAAGTCTCATACTGAAAAGGAAACAGATTTTAAAAGCAGTGCTGCCAATCAGATATATTCATGTGCACTGACAATATGTCTGTTAATGAAAAATGCCCCAAAAAGAATTCTTGTGAAGAGTGTGGATTGAAATTTTCACAGTTGACGGAGTTAAAAAATCATTGGAAGACACATAAAGAAAAGAAAAATTATTCATGTAAAGTGTGTAGGTCAACATTTTTACTAAAATCAGAATTAAAAAAACACATGCAAAATCATAATAAGAAAAAATATTCATGTAAAATTTGTGGTTCAGCATTTTCAAGGAATTTTGATTTAAAAATTCACATGAGAACACACACTGGTGAGAAACCATATTCATGTGAAATTTGTGGATCAGCATTTTCCCAGCAGTCACACTTAAAGAGACACATGCGGGTACATACTGGTGAAAAACCATATTCATGTGAAATTTGTGGTTCAGTATTTTCATCGAATTCAAATTTAAAAATGCACATGCTAACACACACTGGTGAGAAACCATATTCATGCAAAATGTGTGATTCAAAATTTTCTCAGAGTTCGACATTAAAAACTCACATGCGAACACACACTGGAGAGAAACCATATTCATGTATTGTGTGTGGTTTAGCATTTTTATGTAATTCAAATTTAAAAACTCATATGAAAACACACACTGGTGAGAAATTATATTCTTGTATTGTTTGTGGATTATCACTTTCACAGAGTTCATCTATGAAAATGCACATGAGAATACACACTGGGGAAAAACCATATTCATGTGAGGTGTGTGGATCAGCATTTTTACAAAAGTCACAGTTAAATAGCCACATGCGAACACATACTGGAGACAAACCATATAGGTGTGAGATTTGTGGATCAGCATTTTCAGAGAGTTCAAAATTGACGCGACATATGCGATTACATACTGGAGAAAAGCCATATTCATGTAAAATCTGTGGATCAGCATTTTCACGTAGCACAACTTTAAAAAATCACATGCGAATGCATACTGGAGAGAAACCATATTCATGTGAGGTATGTGGATCAGCATTTTCGCAGCGTTCAACATTGACACGACACAAACAATCCCATACTGGAGAAAAGCCATATTCATGTAAAGTGTGTGGATCAGCATTTTCACATAGCACGACTTTAAAAAATCACATGGAAACACACACTGGAGAAAAAAGATTTTCCTGCAAAGTATGCAGCTCATCATTTTCACAAAAGTCAGCCTTAGTAGGTCACATGGAAATACACACTGGTGACAAACCATATTCTTGTGATGTTTGTGAATCAGTTTTTGCACGGAACTCAACTTTACAAGCTCATAAGCAAAAACATGTTGCTAAGAAACCATAGCTGTATAAATTATGTGAAGTGGTATTCCTAATTAATGTGATTTTAAAAAGCATATGGAAACAGACATTGAGAGGTGTGTGATTCAGCATCTTCTTCAGTCATTTTCACTAGCTGAAAACAGACTGTACAGAAAATTATGCTGGATAATCAATTAAGATGCATACCAGATTAGTGACTTCATGCAAAAAATCATGACTAATGCAGTACTTCTACATTATTATTTAAATGGTCTCTTTAGTATATATACATCATATATGGAGGATAATAATTCAGGATCAATTTCTAAGATAATTATTTACATTATTTTCAGCTGAATTAATATTTTCATCTTTGTTGTTATTTGAACAAGCTGCTGCCCCCTCCAGTTTTTCTTGTGCATCTGTTGATCTGGTTAACCTGAAACCAGGTTGTACAATGTACAATTGAAGTTTCAGTGTTAATTTGAACTGCATTCATTGTGTTGGATGAAAAACAAAGACAGGAAACCCCCTAGAGTTTTCCGTTTTGAAATTCATTGAAGTTTACCCAGATTGACAAACACACATTGTGAGGTGTGTTATTTGGTGTTTTCACATTAGTCATTTTTAGTTGTTGAATACCAATACTGATTATGTAGAAAATTATGCTGGATAATTAATTAAAATATCAGATTAGTGCCTTTATGCAAAAATATGTCATTACTAAAGCAATACTTCTACATTTTTATTTGAATGGTCTAATTAATCTTTATACATCATATATGAATGATAATAGTTTTGGCTCAGTATCTGATTTTTGTATCTGGAATTCTGGGATAAAGTTATAATTATTTACATTATTTTCAGTTGAACTAATATTCTCATGTTTGTTGTTATTTGAACAATCTGCCCGCCTCCCCAGTCTTTCTAGTGCATATGTTGATGTGGTTAACCTTCAAAGAATTTCAAACTGAAACCCAGTAACACAATCACAGATTCAGTTGGAATTGCAGTCATTTTACATTATTTACGTTATTCGGACTATTGTCCTCATTTTTGTCGCCATATTTATTACAATGTTTCGGCCGTTGTACGCTCCAGCCTTCTTCAGGTAGTTGGAATGTCGAACTGAACCCTTTATTTTGCTCACTGGGGTAGACTGTTCTAGTTCCATGTGCTATGTTTTTAATGGATGTCAGTTATCAGTTATCTCCTGTTAATTCCCCTCTGAAAGTTCTCCACTGCCTTAACCGGGTATTGAACTCACACTCTTTGGGTCCTGTTACTGGATCTAACCAATGCCTTTATCCATTGTGTCCTTGTATTCATACCCAGATGTCCTCAAGGACACATGGCACAGTGGATAAAGGCGTTGGTTAGATCCAGTGACAGAACCCAAAGAGTGTGAGTTCAATACCCGACTAAGGAAATGGAGAACTTTCAGAGGGACAATTAACAGGAAATAACTGACATGGCACGTGGAACTAGAACAGTCTACCCCAGTGAGTGAAATAAAGGGTTCAGTTCGACATTCCAACAAGAAGAAGGCTGGAGCATAGAACGGCCGAAGCATTGTGATAAATATGGCAACAAAGATGAGGAGAATAGTCCGAATAATGTAAATAATGTACATAATACCTCATCTCAGAAATATAGACAGATACTGCAGTCATTGTGTTGGATGAAAAACATTGATACCCCAAGAAATGACCTGCAGAACAATAACAGCCTATTCTATTCCCATACCTTAAATGAAAGGTTCAGTTTGAAATTTCCTGATGTTGTCTCAGACTGAAAGACCACTGAAGAAGGCTAGAGGACACAACAGCTGAAACGTTATGACAAAAGCAACAAAGATGAATGCATTAGATGGGATTTAAATTCTGTGAAAGTAAGCATTTTAAAAAATATATATATATATATAAACATATACCAAAGTATATAAAACAAAGTAGGGGATGTGAATGAATAAGGATAAAAATGAGACCCGATAAAAATAAATTGCTTACTATAAAGTGGTGAATCAAGAGAAATGATAAAATATGGCACATCATTCTTCAGAGCAAATTAAGGACCAAAAAGTAAATATGTGCAGGCACACACACACACACACACACACACACACACACACAGAGAAATAAACAAAAGAATTTCATATTTGTTAATACTTCCCATTCTGTAGTAGAATTGTATTATAATTTAATCTATTCATTATTATCATGTAATATTCAGTTTCTTTTGTATTCAATGAAAAAATAAAACTATGTTCATGCCTTGAATTACATTGAATTACAGTTTCATTATTCATAGTGCTGGGTATATAGTTTGTCCCAAAAGACATACCGTGAGAAATAACAGGAAAGTATCAATACTAAGAGTACAATAAAGAAGTTAGCATTTAAAAATTAGACTCAAAAGAGAAGAAAGAAATAGAAATATTATAAAATCCTTTATGTTATGTGCAGTAATGGATAGCGGCTTGGATTGAGGAATTGGAGAGCTGAGTTCATATTCAGGATATCCACTTACTTGCTACTACCCAAGAAAGGTATGAATCTACAAGGTAACCAAAAAAGTTTTGTCTGTTTTTAAAGGAAAAAAAGAAAACACAGTATGTGTAACTTATATTTAGTCTTCGAAGTAATCGCCATCGGCATCCAGCACCTTCTGCCAATTTGTCTCCAGCTGTTCAATGCCCTTGCGGTAGAACTCTGGGGGTTTTGACGCAAAGAAGTCCGTGAGGGCTTTGCGCAAGTCTGCTTCATTGGTGAAGGATTTCCCACGAAGATGTTTATGCAGGGAGTGGAAGAGGTGGTAATCAGATAGTGCAAGGTCAGGTGAATAAGGTGCATGGCACAAAGTCTCCCACCCAAGTTGCTGTATGGTATCCCTGACCACTCGCGAGACATGCGGCCTGCCGTTGTCATGGAGGAAAAGCACACCTTTGCGATTCACCAGTGCTGGCTCCTTCTGGTGCAATACCTGTTGCAGACGTTTCAATTGCTGTGAGTATAGGTCTCCAGTGACCGTTTGGCCCATTGGTAGCAGTCTGTAATGAACCACTTGACAACCTGTCCACCAGACACAAAGCATAATCTTGTGTGGGTGCATAGGCAGTCTTGTGGTGTGAGGGACAGCATCCTGAGGAGACAACCAATGTCTGAAATGCTTGGGAGTTTCGTACAAAACCTACTTTTCATCACTGGTAAGCACTCGAGTGAATAAGGATGTGGTACGGTGGTGAGAAAGCAGCGATATGCAGGCTGCCACTCGTTGTCCTTTGTGGACCTCCAACAGTGTTTGCGGAACCCAAATGCTCAGTTTGTACGTCTTACCTAGGCGGTACAGGTGAAGTCTAACTGTTTCATCGGAAATGTTGAACTGTCTTGCAAGTTCACCACATGTTAGACTACTGTCCTCTTCAATGGCTGCCATCAGGACACCGTCATTCAAGACCTGTGGTCGTCCACTGCGAGGCTCACCATGGAGAGACAAATCTCCCGACTTGAATTTTCAAAACCAACGCCTTGCCGTACGTTCATCCATAGCACTATCCCCAAATGCTTGACATATGTGGCAAATTGATACAGCTGCTGATAAGCCCACTTTGAAGTCATAAAGCAAACAGCCCCGAACGAGATCTCTAGACACTTCCATCCTTCTCACAGCTGTCTGGGCATGGTGCGTGTGTTTTTTATAACATCTTATGTTCCTACTTCCGGCTGTCAGAATTTGAAAACAATTGCTATACGCATGTTGTATATATTTCAACTTCATTCAATGACTAATCAAAAAACGGACAGAACTTTTTTTGGTTACCTTGTATTTCTTGCTCCAGCTATAATAGGACATATTAGGACCTATAGCCTTGGTTGTGAACTAGTCTCAAAGAAATAAAACTGTATTCAAACTAGGTTGGAGATGGTTAGACTATCAAGTTGTCTTGTCCATGAAACACCACAGCTGCTGTCATAGATGTGGTGCCACTACGACCCCAGGGCTGCGGGATTGATTGTGATGTCACTTACCATTTACCTACATCTGGCAGCAAGATCTCTGGTTGGAAGATCAGAGGCTTTGAGGAGTGTGGAACAACCTCTTAATTGCTGTTGTTAACAAGTCCACTCTGACCCAGGATTATAACCCCTTTTAGGGTTCCAGCTATGAAAATATTTGTTAAAAACACAGCAAAGTTACTTCTCTGTAGTGGTAAAGTGATTCAAGTTCTAAATCACGACTGATAATATTGGATTTTGTCAGAATCTCAAGATACATAGCAAAAGGACTAAACTAGATGTGGTAACGATTCTGAACAGATGGATGAATGGTTGACTTAAGGTACAAGATCGATTCTGGTGATAAAAATTGTCTCACATGCCACAGTGAATCCAGTTGTATAGCAAATGACCTAGGAATGGTTTTGATGTCATTGTTCTAATTCATATCAATGAATTACTTTCCTGGAGGTTAGCATCAGCCATGTTGATAGATGGTAAAAAAATAAGTTTTCTGAGATGATTAAAAGAGAGCAGTTTAATTTTGAAAGCATTAAAACTAACAAGTTCAAAGTAAATAACTACATTTCTGAAATTTTAACATATAAGAAAAAGTACAATCTTAAAAGGATAAAAAATTAGAATATTTTAAAACAAACTCAAGAAAATTATAAAGCGCCTTTAATTGAATAGATGACTTTTGATTTTTTTTCTACACCAAACATATATATGATGTAATTAACTTTTTTTTAAAGTTGGATTGATAGAATTTTTCAATGCATCTTTATTGATATAAACTGAAAACACAATTATGTTAAAAAAAATGAAACTGCTAATAAAGCAATAAGAAAATAATATGTCATAAACATCAATTTGGTTTGTTTGTTTACTGGCACATCAATTCCTAATGGGTCATTTAATGCTGATATTTAATTTTCTTGGGAGCTTTGGTAATTTTTATTTTACTAATAAAATCTGTTGCTGGAAATTTTTTTTTTTTTTTTTTACTATAAAAATGTATGTTTATACTTTCCTAGTGATTTGACTCCGGTTTGTGGATTCACTATTTGCCCGTAGCTAGAACCTTAACAGGTATTACCAAGTCTAGGAACAACAGCAATTAAGAGATGGTTCTATGCTCCTCAAAATACCCTGATTAGAAGCCTGTTGTATTTTATCATCATATCCAGGTTGCTTGTATTAGGTTGGTGCAAAAATAATGTCGTTTTCTCACATATGTTTGAATGTCAAAAAACAACATTATTTTTGCACCAACCTAATAAATATCAAAATTTCTAAGACATGACTAAAGCAGTGTTAAATATGATTTTCTACCCTACATGAAAAAGTTCTTCATTCATAAAAGAAAAGAAAACCTAACGAAATAAGCTGAAAACAATGTTTAACTCTTAAAAGTGTCTTTTTCAGTAGTGATACAAATAGGAACACTAGATAATAAAAAAAAAAACGACCTATCATAAACGTAGCTTTTAAAATGCATACAAAAGATATATCATTTGAAGATTTCTGATGACAGCAATAAGTTTTAGCCGTTTCACTCTAAGCAAGGGTTACAGGGAGTGAAAGAGAATGGAAAGGATTGATGAAATGATAAAAAAGGAATACAGTCCAAGAAAACAAGATAAAATTCATATAGTTAGATTTTCTTGATTCGATATTTTTATATTCAACATTGTATCCATGATTTCAGTTTTTCGATCCAATATTTTCAAACAGCTATCAGAGGAATCCATTTGTTTCCCAACATATTTGAAATCTCTGAAAGAAGAATGAATAGCATTAAACATCATAATCTCTTGAATTATTTGCAATTATAAATTCATGATAACTTTGGACTTTAATGAATTCTATATCTCATTATAGATTTTAAACCACAAATCATTTGGATATAAAATCAGCAAAACATGATAATTAAAAAACAAATCACTTGACTATAAGATTTTGTGGGGAAAATAGAAACGGCCTACCTCACAAACGCTCTCATATCTGCCTGGCCTGTGGGTTGAGAAAGGAAAGAAAAGATTCAAAATGGCGTCCGTGACTTTTTAATATTCACGGTCTCGTGCAGTCACATAAAAGTCGCGTTACACACATGCTAATGAGGTGTGTCTGGGCTCCATAAAAGCAGGTTGCTTGGAGACATTGGCAGACCAACATTTCACCCGTGCTTGGTGTACATCGTTTTGCGTTGCCGCGTGTCAGACATTTTCAGACAAAAAGAGTTGCGTCCCTTACACTGTTTAAGTCGACTCATTTGCTACAGATTTATATTGTATTAAAATACAGTAAGTTCCAGGGTTACAATGGCCCCAACCTACAACAATTCATGCTTATGATACAATCCTCCTCATTAAGTTTGTTTCCTGCTTGTATACCATATTAGATTGTTGTGCACTCACTCTCTTTTGTTTTTGTTGTGTTTTTGGAAACTTACTGACCTTCATTATGGCTCCCAAGCATGGTGTAAGCTCGTTGGATGGTGGTGATTCAAAGAAAAGGAAAGCCATCACCATGGAACTGAAATTAGACATGGTTTAAATGCTCTGAAAAGCGATGAACATCAGCTGGTTGTTTAACATGTCGTTCAACTGTTGCTTACACTCTGTACCTATATGAATATATATTGTTTCCCTGTAAGTGATAAGGACATTTTCTTGCTAAACTGTAAATTGGTGAATTCCCCCAAAAAGAAAAACAAACTCTCATTTGTTTTTTTCTTTCCCAATTGTGCTACTGTTTTTGATTACTGCAAAAGAGGTGAGATTTTACATTTCATCATCTCATTTACCGAGAGCCAATGACATCACTGGCAATAAATATACGATCAGCTTAAAACAATTTCATTTCATTATATGGATTATTCTCATTATATTTATGTCCTCCGGGGGATTTTTTATCCTAATTATGTTAACCGACACCGATTACTTTTAGACACAGTAGGATCCCCATTGCGACTGAAAAGCTCATGACTGGTAAGTCCAGGATTATTCGTGGCCTCTCATTTAAGTCGTGGCATGACACGTGAAATAACCCTCGGCTTGCCTTTATCTGGCCTTTTGCTTACTTGTGTAGGGTCGGCGGTGAAATTTTCACTGTTTGATGACACTTCCCTATCATTTTAAAAATTTCTAGGGTAGATTCACTTTTTGAGAATTCTGAGGTGATAGTTTTCTTTTCAGCATCACTTAAACTGCTTTTACGGCCCATCTTTTCACTAAATTCTTATAATTTTCTAATAATTTGGCACGCTCAAATCACCGTGCTGATAACAAATATGGCGCCAGTTTGTTTACATTGTGCAAATCTGTACGAAAATTTCAGTGATTATGCAGATCAGTGTTGCCAACATTGTTTGAAAATTTTGTGTGAATTGATTGGACGGTTTTTGAAATATTAAAAAAAAAGTTATCTCGATAATAATTTGGCACGCAGTGTATGTGTGTGTGTATATATATATATATATATATATATATATATATATATATATATGCATACATATATATTTGTACACACACACATATATATATATACAGGAAAATAAATGATTAAATGGGGGAAAAAGGTAACACATATTTCTATATACAGAGAGTAAAAGTCATCAAGGTTTAAATTATAGAATGAATAAAAAGACATATTTCAATTAGTTATTTTTTTAAATTAAATTTCAGAAAATTTTCTCTTTCAATTGAGGTAACTTTTAGTTTTAAGAAGATATTTTGCTGGAAATTTTTTTAAACCAAGTTCTTGGAAAGTAGGATTGAGTATTTATCTTTTTTTAGTTTTCATATTCATTTTTCAAAACTTTATAAAATGCTCTTAAATTTTTCTAAGTCAAGAATTGTTTTCCTTAAAAGTTTTTATAGATGTTTTTTTATAAATTATTTAAAAAGCTGTTATAACAAGTGTTTACTTGCAAAGGAAAGAAACCAACAAAGATTAAGAGTTCAACAGTGTGTACATAATTTTGTGAAAGGTGGCAAAAATTATTCAAATGTGGTTTGTTAAGTGATGTTGGTTAGAAAAATGATTAGGTGTAATGTCGTTTTTGGTAGGGCTGGGAGTTGATTGATTTCTTGGATTGGTTGGCCGAGGTCACAGTTGGTATCAGGAGAGAGGCCTGGAGTAGATTAATGAAGACAAGTGGGTGTCATTGGAGGGGATTGACATAGGCCTTTCTCCAGGGTTGAAATTGGCACCAGTGTTGGATGGCAGTTGTGTGACCAGGTCAAAGTCGTCACCAATGATTGTTGTTTTTATATTGGTTCAACAAGTATAGGCCCTGAGGAAAAACTTCTTTTTTTTTTTTTTTTTTTTTTTTTTTTTGCGGGAAGGTTTGTGATTCGCTATTGAATTTCTGGATTTTTGCAGAGATTTGTTTTGTAAACCATATGTGATGCCCCTGCATAAAAGACGGCTTTTTTTTTGGATTTTACTTTCATGGCCATGGCACTTGTATCTCATGTCAGGTAAAATATGTTTGTGAATCAGAAAGAGATCTTAATTAAGTGGTATAACAAGTGATCACAAATATATCAAAAGAAATAGCAATTCAATTCACAAAATTTAAAACATTTGATGTGATAATTAAATATTTTTCAAATAACTGTCAGTTTTTGAAAAGAGTCATCCAAAAAAATCCTTCCAATAGGGAAGTATAATCAGTCAAAGGAGGTAATCCAGAAGTATTTCCTTTCTGAATTTCCATACAAAAAAATTTTCAGAAATGTCTTTAATTAATAAAAAAACTTATAAATTGTTATGAATTGCAATTCTTAAAATTTTTAGCAGAATATAGTTCTGATCTTTGTTAACTTTTGTTTTTTTTCCTGGTTTATCAGATCACATTTCCAAGGGTATATATATATATATATATATATATATATATATATATATATATATATATATATATACACACACACATTCAATGAATCAAGAAAAATTCAAGTGGCTTAGCTGATTCAAGAGATTCAATGTCAAAACACCCATCAAAACTAGATGTTTGATAAATAAAATTTTATTTAAAATAACATGATCATTTTCTTATCTGTTTCATGTCATAAAATATTTATTTGCACCCAATGCATTTTTTATTCTTCTGAATTAAAGAGATATTTAATTATCATACATTATATTACTTTTCCAATAGGGAAGCATAATCAGTCAAAGGAGGTAATTCTGGAGTATTTCTTTTCTGAATTTCCATACAAAAAATTCTCAGAAATGTCTTTAATAAAAAAACTCATGAATTTTTATAAATCACAATTCTTAAAAATTGTTAGCATAATATAGTTCTGATCTTTGTAACTTTTGAGTTACGTGCACAACATGCTTCCACTGCACCTTTGCTTTTACTACTTAATATTTTGCTTCTTGAAACTCCAACAATAAAAATTGTGTATTACACCCTGCTATTGCTTCAGGTAACTGACCAGTTTGTTTTGATTGCAAGCAAAGATGGAAAAAAAATAAAAGATATATCAGTTACATTGTTTGATTTTAATGAGAAAAAGAAAGCATACATAATAAGGGAAAGTAAAAGTAATAATGCTCTCATATGTTTAATGATTGCTTCACTGAAATGGAAATCATTATCAATTTTGAATCTTTTAACTTTTTACTGAATTAAATAATGACCTGTATTCATGATTGTTAATGCAACATTTTGATGTTAAGCTCAAATATTTAATGGATGCAATAGGAGAATTATCAGAGTTATTTTATAGCTGTGACATTCACAAGAAACTTATTGAATGGATACTGCTAGAATCTTGCTTTTTAAATATTTAAGCAAATAGGAAAAATTAAATAACTCATTAATAAATCTTTCTGAAAATGTTGACAGTTGTGTTAGGAATAAAACTTTGTCTATTTAAATACCAACAAAATGAATACGCTTTTTCCTAAACAAAAACAAAGATTTATTTAAATATTGGCCAAAAATCAAGGAATTATCTAATTTTCAGTACTTATTCAATAATGGGTGAATTGTATACGGAATAAGTTATTTTATTAAAGAACGTTGGGAATATTTTTAGGCTCTATTTAATCCCCTATCTTTTGAATATTTTTTGTCCTTTTTCATTTTGTGGGTGTTCATCAAATTTTTTTACAGTTATATAAAGAAAAATCTTTGGAGATGTTATTTCAATCAAAAGATTATGCAATATCATACAGAAAATTTGTCCTGAATCTTAAAAACAATTCAATAAAAATCAGAAAATAAATTTTTTAACAATTAACTTTAATAATTAAAAATCTACACTTAATATTTATTTTTGTAAAAATTAAATTTTTTAGTTTGAAAATTTTTTTATTAAATAAAGACATGTATGAAAATTACAAAAATGTAAAAATTTAATGACATGTTTCTCTGGGAACCTTTTTTAAAAGAATTTTCTTTTGTTTTTACCTTTTAGCAACTGTTGGATTATTTTTGGTATGGATGAATAAAAAGACATAATTCTGATATTTCACTTTGATTGACTACTATTGAATATCATAAGAGTATTATATAAGTACTCAACCCACAAAAAATAAAGCAACACCTAAAGTTTTAAAATGCATTTTAAAAATGAATAATCTTTCTTCAAGGTTTTATTTTAATTTTAGTTACAAGCTGATAGATTAAATTTAATATTTCCAATAAGCAAAATATTTTACCATATTTCAAAACAAATTTAAATTGAATGAAATAACTTTTTTTAAATTGCTAAAATCGGTCATATTGACAAATCTAACAACATAATTCTCTTTATTAAAAAAAAATCTTTCAAAAATAGAATATATTTTTCTGAAACTTTGAAGAGAATTAACTGATTTAAAGTTTAATAAACTGATTTAAAACAAATATTACTTTTAATTTAAAGTATCACAATAAAGCATTTTTTTAACATGGCGGTGTCTTTTTTAATGTGACGTTCACACTTTTATCAATAACCTGATGTTTGTGAGACTGATATAAGGTGTAAATACTGGTAGTAAAGTTACTTTATGAATACAACAGAAGAGCCTTTTTTTTCTATAAATTTTTAACTACCCAGCAATCTTTATTTTCTGATAATGTCATGTATGGACATCTGTAGTCCCCAAAATTGGCACATTTATATGCAGACAAAAAGACATTCAAATTTCTTTTTAAAATATGCTTGGGGTGGTTACTGAATTGTATTATCTTTTCCATATATGATTTATCAGTTTAGATTTTATTTAATAACAATATCACTTGACCTATGCAAATACAGGATTTTAAAAGATATTCAATGTTTATAAATTATTATTATAATAATTTTTATAAAATGAAAACAATTCTTGTAAAATTATACACCCAGTACAATGAGAACTAAAATTTTAATTCAATGAAATTCAGCACATGAATAAATTGTGGAAAGTGTCTTCAAAGAGGCTAAATCTTTGTTTGCTGAGAGAATGAGTCACCGGATAGCCTCTAAGTTTGGTTCTCATGACTTCTGTAAGAATGTCTTAAATAAGAGTTAAGTCTTCTGTTCCTCCACTCCTCATTCAATTTGAGGCGTTAACATCTGCTGGGGTATCTTTGCCTGACTTTCCACCAAGTCACTATTGAGTGATATACATATAACAATGTCTATGGTTTTGGCTATTATCTCTAAACTAGATCTTCAAAAAGCATGTGGACATGGTATCTCTGCAATAGTCCTTAAGAAATATGCTCCTAAACTGTCTCTAAACTTTATAATAAATACATTGCTGCATCTTGCTTGCCTGCTTGTTGGAAATCCTCTACTTTAGTTCCAGTTTTTAAGAATGCACACAAACTGTCTGATCCTTCTAACTATTGGCCTATTAATCTTCTACTTCTTTTTGGCAAAGTACAAGAGGCTCTAATTAACTCTGAATTGGTACAGTATCTCGCCTTGCAGAACCTTCTTTTAGATAAACAAATCAGGGTAGAAAGTGTTGTAGAGTAGTTTTCACAGTGGAAGCTTGTATTTCAATAAGTCGTCCTAAATTAGGTTTGATGTACAAAACGTTAGGAACTTGAAATAAGAGTTAATGACGAAGCAATCTAGTTGTGATGGTTGGTACTTCAATGTCCGATATCAACTGACTCGCTCAACACCACTGAGCCAAACCTGTCGACCGCTACTACTACTACTTATTGTGTGTGTGAGAGTCTATTAATAATAGAATAGGTACATCAGGTATAACAGAAAGAAATGTCAAAATCTTGATTCGCAGCTCCTATGTCACAAATCTGAATGCATGTAAACAGAGAAATAACACACTTGCCGATGAATGAGGTAGCAAATATACAATTTTTTTCTCCCCAGTTTTAGAACATCAACTGCTTTTATCGACGGACCATTTTTTTCATTTGTCGACAACTGGGAGAGGACACACACAACATTAGCATATCCAAGATACTTTTACAGCAACTCCTGTGACCGATTTGTTTCTACTTTTTACTTTGGATATTCCATCTTTGGCATATCATGCAGAATATGTGCTCTTTTTCTTGGTAAGTAACTTACTTTTTTGCCACATTTTTCATTGTAGAATACATGTGACATGTTATCGCTTGGTTTGACAAGGTAATTTGTGATTTTCTTTGCTACACTGCTTAAGATACAACTATTTATTCCTGTTTTAATAGTAAGCCTGATCAGTTTGATATAGCCAAATTGATAGCTGACCTCAAAAATGACTATTGCTAATGGGGGCAAGAAATTTCTTATTAATTTTAACACCTCAAAAATGAAATTACTCTCTTTTGTCAGAGACAATGCTTTTTGCCTTCCATCCGCATGGCTGATGCCAACCTATGGGCAAGTGACTCCTTTCACCTTCATTTTTTTGCTGACATGAAATGGAAAGAATCTATTGAAACAATTGCTAGGTTTAGTGCTATGAAAGTTGATTCACTGTTGTGTTGGTCTGGTGCTCCCGCTGTATATTTAGGATTCCTTCATAAAATTCAAAGAAGAATCTGCAATATTATTGGTTCTGACCGGACGTCTCAGCTTCAGTCACTTTCCTACCACCATAACAGTTTTCCTGCAGCTTTTCTATACTTTCATGGTAACTGTTCTGACAAAATTTCCTGTATGGTGCCTAAACTTTATGAATTTATGCACAGTGCTAGATTGATGGCAAGCTTTCAGCATTTTACAGTTGTAATCACTAGATGTAACCATAAGTTCTATGCTAACAGTTATGTATCTCACACTTCTCACTTGTGGAACTCTCTTCAGCTAGCAATTGATTCAGTATACCAACCATCCTTAAATAGAAGAAAAGGAAAAAAATATCAGTTAAACTATTTCTACCACCTGACATACAAAACAAGCAGTCTTGTCTCGACTAGCTGTAAAAGGGGGTGGGGCTGTTTATGAATAATAACAAGGTTTATTCATCATTTGTCTATATTTCTGAGATGAGGTATTGTATACTATTTACACTATTTACATTGTATGGACTTGATTTGATTTCCTTGTAAATGATGATCCTCATCTTTATTGTCTACAATTTGTTCCTTACTTAGAATATTGCAGCCATATCAGGTCTGGTACACCTGCATTATATTTAGAGATTCTTGATGAAATCTAAAGGTGAATCTGTAATGTTATTGGTTCTGACCTGGCATCTCAGATATAGTCTTTTTCGCACAGCCGTAAAATAACTTCTTTGTACTTTTTCTTTCAATACTTTCATGGTAAATTCCCGATTACCTTTCCTTTATTATACCTAGACTTTATGAATACAAGTGAAAATACTAGATTGGCAGCAAGGTTTCATCATTTTACAGCTAAAAAGGCTAGATGTAACCATAAGTTCTATGCTAACAGTTTCTTCTATTGCACTTTTTGCTTGTAAAAAACCCTCTTCTGGCTTTGTGCTTTCCAGTCAATTTTGATCCTAAAAATTTAAATATACCAATTGTTATCTTCTGTCTTTTAAATTCTTGTTCTTTTATTGTTCCCTCTACTTAATAGTGTTATCTTTCTCATATTCTGTAACAATCAGTCACTGATTGCATCTTAGTGACATTATTGCCTTGCTTGGGGTGAAATGATTAAAAAGAAAAACTGCCCATTTGCAAGTGGTTTCTAAAATGGCATTAGTTAGGAATCTTTCGTTTCTTAACATGTTTTTGCTGATGAGTCTTTAAATTTAATTTCCTTGTAAATGCTGATCCACATACATCACAAGAATATGGTTTCTCACCAGTGTGTATTCGCATGTGTCTTACTAAGGCTGATTTCTGTGAAAATGCTGAACTGCATACTTTACATGAATATGCTTTTTCTCCAGTATGTGTTCGCATGTGATTCTTTAAAGTTGTGGTGCGTGAAAATGCTGATCCACACACTTTACATGAATATGGCTTTTCTCCAGTATGTGTTCGCATGTGTCGTGTCAGTTTTGAACTCTCTGAAAATGCTGATCCACAAATCTCACACTTGTATGGTTTGTCTCCAGTGTGTGTTCGCATGTGACTTTTTAACTGTGACTTCTGTGAAAATGCTGATCCACACACCTCACATGAATGTGGCTTTTCTCCAGTGTGTGTTCGCATGTGCATTTTCATATATGAACTCTGTGAAAATGATAATCCACAAACAATACAAGAATATAGTTTCTCTCCAGTATGTGTTTTCATGTGAGTTTTTAAATTTGAATTACATAAAAATGCTAAACCACACACAAGACATGAATATGGCTTCTCTCCAGTATGTCTTCTCATATGAATTTTTAATGTTGAACTCCCTGTGAATGCTGAGCCACAGACTTCACATGAATATGGTTTCTCACCAGTGTGTGTTAGCATGTGAATTTTTAAACTTGCATTCCATGAAAATGTTAATCCGCAGACTTCACATGAATATGGTTTCTCACCAGTGTGTATTCGCATGTGTCTTTTTAAACTTGCATTCTGAGAAAATGCTGATCCACAAATTTCACATGAATATGGTTTCTCACCAGTATGTGTCCTCATGTGATTTTTTAAATCTGAATTACAAGTAAATGCTGAACCACATATTTTACATGAAAATCTTTTTTTTCTACTATGAGTTTGCATGTGTTTTTTTAAGTCTGATTTCAGTAAAAATGATGAACTACACATTTTACATGAATAATTTTCCTTTTGTTTATGTGTCTTCTGATGATTTTTCAACTCTGACAACTGTGAAAATTGTAATCCACACTCTTCACAAGAATTCTCTTTAGAGCATGCTTGAATGTCCACTTTTTTGCGAGAAGACCTTTTAACAGACATATTGACACAGGGCTCATGAATGTATTTGATTTTTAGCACAGTTTTTAAAATCTGTTTCTTTTTCACTCTATTTTGGAACTTGATAACTTTTCTTTAATTACAAATTCAAAACAGATTTTATTGATTTTATATATGCCTTTTCAAATTTAACATTTTATCACTGATTACAGTTTGTTCATAAAATGTTTGCAGCCATCAGAGGAGTCCATTTGTCTTCTATGACATTTGAAATCTCTGGAAAAAAAAAAACACAGAAATAATTTTCTTACATGATTTGCAACTATAAATTTCTATGATCTCAAATGCAATGACTTCTAGCACATCTCATTATAGATTTTTCAGTTATAAATAATACAGGCATAAAATCAGATAAATACAAAATAAATCACTTGATGTAATGTTTTACAAAAAAAAATCAGAAATAATTTCACAAAGAGCATATTAGGGAGTGCATAAATTATATTGCTGACAAATTAAAACATATTTGCATAGCATTTCTTTTTCAAAGCACCAGATTTTTTTTAATAAAGAGATAATTGTAAAAGCAGCCATTTTTAGCAATTAAAAATCATTCTAATCACCTTAAATTCGTTTTGAAATACTACAAAGTATTTTGCTTATCAGAAATATTATATTTAATCTATTAGATTGAAATTAAAACTAAAATAAATGCTTCAGGAAAGATTTTTCATACTTAAAAATTCATTTTAAACCTTAGGCATTGCATTTATAACCTATTTTTATATATTTAATTTCCTCAGAAACGCGATAGCTAAGATTTAAAATGAATTCTTGAAAATGAAAAATCTTTCTTGAAGCTTTTATTTTAGTTTTAATTTCAAGCTAACAGACTAAATTTAATATTTCCAATAAGTAAAAGACATTTTGTTTTTTCAAAATTAATTTAAATTGATTGGAGTGAGATTTTGTTTTGAAATTTAATTCTCTTTATTAAAAAAAATATTTCAAAAATAACATATATTTTTCTGAAATGTCATTTAAGGAATATTTAATTTGATTTGAAACAAATATTAACTTAAATTTAAAATATTGCAGAAATGCATTAACACACCAGCAGCTGTTTATGTAAGGTGTTGACAACTTGCTTAACAGATGGAAATTAATCTAATTTTTTTCTATGGTGAAAATATCTGTAAAATTACTTGAAGAATATAACGAGTGCTTTTTTGATATAATTTTTTAACTATCTAGTCTTCTTAAAAATGTATGAAAAAATTTTCTGTAATCTAATGTTTTATTGAATTTTAGGTAATTTGGATTTAAATTTACTATAATTATCACTCTTATTTTCTGATAATGTCATGTATAGACATCTGTATTTACAAAAATCAGCATGTTTATATGGCAAAAAAAATTTCAAAATTCTGTGGGTCACTGAATTGTAGTAAGATTTTCTATTTATGATTAGTAAATATATTTTCTCTTAATAACAATATAACCTAACCGGTAAAAATACAGACATTTAAAAGATTTAAAACTTTATAAATTATTTGAATTAAAATTTTAGAAAAATGAAAACAATTCTGGTAAAAATTCATTATTCATCAAAAAAGTTTTTTGTTTCTTAAGACATTAGTGGCTATAATATATCTTATTTATATAAGTAATTAAAAGCTTTTCTAATTAAATAATGTCTTAGTTTTATTGCATTTTTTATTTTAAGATTCCACACAGTGTAATGAAGTGAAGATAAATACAAAGCTGGGATAAAAACACAGGTTTTATTTAAAACTAGCAGCATGACCTGGCATTGCCCATGCTTGATTCAAAAATCGTACGACTCATACAGCAATCACTATCACTTGATTTAAAATATTTTCGCCCTTCCTTGCTTTAAAGGAGTGCCCTTTGCCGTGCTGATGTTGCTAGATGCCTTACTTCTTGCCTATCTCAGACTGCAAATTTTTTCTAAGCTCTATACTAAACATTAAACCTGTTATGAAAAAAGAACTAAACAAAATGAACACAAAATGATCAGCTTTAAAAAAGGACTTGTAACTGGAAAAACCTAATGAAAAAAGATTAACAACAAATAATTTTTCACACCCAACCCAGTTCTGCGGAATCAGAATCAATGTCGAGTTTAAGCAAGCGAATGAGCCAATTGGAGTAAAGTGCCATGCAGATTTAAATTTTTCCCACATGTGACGAATGCAGCTATCGATTTTTTTTGCATGCTAGCATGCTAGTTAATATTCGTGTCAGTCAGCTTTTGGCTCTCACGCTGGCCAATAGAATCTTCCTGCCTATTCGTGGCAGCCAGCTATAGGCTCTCACTCTGGCCAGTAGAAAATGGCCGCAAACTATATGAAAACTGCCGTGGAAGGATGAAAAAATTGATTATTTCCACTATCGCTGGGAGTTGGGAAATGCAAAGTTGGTTTTCACCTTCCCACTAACTTGGAGCATGTGCATGTAAATTTTGGTGCAAATCCGTCAAATTGTGGCCGTGCATTCATTACACACACACACACACACACACACACACATCCTGCCTTTTATAGATAGAGATGAGGACATGGGAATTAAAGGGCTTCTGAGAAATAGATAAGGGGAAATAACTCTTTATTTAGGGTCTATTTTTTTTTTTTGGTAGTAATAATACATTACACTCCTCCACTTGTAGTTTCAAGCTTACTTGACATTGGTCATATATACAGTACAAGTAATATAGTCTTTCTGATATCTTGGAGGTTTTCTCATTCTTTGAATCAAGTTCCACTTGTAACTGGAATCTTGGGAATGGTACTTTTGATGGTCTGCTTCTATCAGATTTTGAATCATTCTGATTCACTGACTTGTCAGAGTTATCCCCATGGACCTGTGGGACAAACAAATCTTGATCATAACTTTTATTAAGTGGGTGTTCTCACTGTCTTTCTGTGTTTCGAGTCTCAACTGCTTTTGAGTTGGTCAGTTGGAACAGATGTCATCTTTTTTTCAGAGAGTCAATGTGACGTTGCAGTACTCTTCCCGATTTCAACTGAATTAAATAAGACAAAGGCCCTGTTTTAATCTTGATTGTCCCCCACAACCATTTGGGTTGGGTGTAGAAGTTTTTGCTAATACTGAATCACCTTCTTGGAATTTACAGATCAAATCTGATTTATCGAGATTGTTTTGCTGTCACTTCAAGCCTTCTACAACTGATGTTTTATATGGACTCGCTAAGACCAAAACTGTTTTTATTTTTCTGTTCATCAATAATTCAGCAGGTAAAATGCCTGTAAATCTTTGTGGAGTTGAACTGTAGGACAGCAAAAATCGGCTCAACTTTAAACTCAACGATCCTTGTTCTTGGTCTATTTTCTTCATTCCTTCCTTGAAGATGCACACATATCTTTCAACTCACCCATTAAATGATGTGTGGAGATGTTGCAACATTCTTTATACCATGTCTTGATATTTTTCCTTCTCCTAGTCTGGATACCACCCACTATTTACTTATACCTAGGGCGGGGGGGAAGAGAAGAGTTTGATTCATACATTTCCCCAAGGGTATTAGCACATAAGTCAGGGGTCGGCAACTCATTCAACCCCGCGGGCCGGATCATGTTATAATGATGGGTTGTGGGCCGGACGAAGGCCATTAATGAAAAATTAAGGAAAATTACACATGCAGACTGCTGTCAACCTAAATATTTAAAACCATAATGAAAATTAACATTGAGAAATCAGAAAAAACAAAAGAAAATCTAAAATTAAAAAACACCTAACAAAAATTACTTTTCAAGGAACGTCAAAATACTTCAAAGTGAAAAAATCAACCAAAGTGAAATGGATGAAATTATGACGTGTAGGTTTGAAACTGTTATTGAAAATTGTTCCACACACAAACACACACATCAAACAAAAACGAAGCACATATACACATAGATATGAGTACAAATAGTTGCAAACATATACACTTATGTACATACAGATGTGGTATCATCCACACATGAGGCATGTATGTATAATGCACATATGTTTAACTGTCTTTAGATTTCTGCTACCTCGCATGTCAGTCCCTCCCTGGCCTCTTTCACTTTATCGTTCCTTTCGCTTCTGTTATCTTTTAATGTAGCCAAGGGTCATAACAAATATGTATCCATTATTGGACATTAAACGTAGGCAATGCAACTTGGTAAAATAAGTCTCATGAAAGATAACTGGCAGATAGTCTAATTCGAAAGCCTCATCTCTCATGTTAAAAATAGTCATTGGTAATCAGGCTCGCAGGCCGGTCAAAATGCCTTTGTGGGCCGAATCAGGCCTGCTGGCCGTAGGTTGCCAACCCTTGACATAAGTGATTGTAATTCAAACTCGGCTTTCCGATTCCTCAATCCAATCTGCAATCCATTATTCTATCATTTCCTCCCTATTTAGAATGTAATAATTAAAAGAGAAGTTAATTTCAATCATTGACCTTCAATTTAAAACTCCCTCAATTTCAGCTCGTTCAAAGATTTGAACACTGACAAAAGTGGTTGCTTTATTTTACATTCCTCTTGAGGGGACAAGTTCTTAGAGCCTTTTCCTTTGCTTCTAGTTCTCAATTTAATTATATTTTTCGATGATCATTGAAAAATTGTTATACTTTCTCACTAAGTCTTATAAAGAAGCAAAAACAGAAATCTACACTGAAAACGGAAATCCTTAAAACATGAAACAGAATTAAGGAAAATTTGAAACAGAAAATCGGCCCCTCTGTAGATAGTGCCATGAATAATTGCTTGAAATTGTTAATTGGAGAGCCAGGTTCCAATTCCAGCTGCGTTCCTTATATTCACCTAGCCACAAATACCCTTCAGAAGGCATGAATCCATCTCCCTCCCACCAGTTATAGATTAGTAAGACTTGTATTGGGATCATTGAGTCAGTGTGAATAATCCTTTCCTTGACTAAATAATATGTGCTTCACCAGGGCTACATACAAGTTTAAATTCAGAGTTTTCCTTCTCCTAGACTGATTGCCACCCAAGGTTATAAAAACAAAATGTCCTGCTATTTACCCATAGCTCATCATCATCTTGCAGCTTCAGCCGAGATTGAACTCACCAATACTTTGATTGGTGTAGTTCATAATCTTTTCAAATAGCTAAATTCTTGATGCTTTGCTAGGGCTATCAAGGGTGTTTTTATCGTGACACCAACACTAAATGGATTGCCAACCAAGGCTCAGAGAGACTCCATTCACCCTCCTCTAAGAGCAGGTTTGAATTCAGAATTTCCTTCTCCTAGACCAGTTGCCATCCAAGACTATAGAACCCAGTCTCTCCTGCTATTTACCCATAGCTGGAGGGAGAAGAAAGAGGATTCACACCTTTCCCAAGGGTGTTAGCACGTAAGTGAATGTAATGGATTCGACTGGAATTCGAACTCGGCTCTCCGATTCCTCAATCCAAGCCGCTATCCATTACTGCACCGTGCCTCCATAGCTAAGAGGAGAAGAGTTGGAATCATACCTTACGTGCTAAGTGAATGTAATGAACTCGACTGGAATTTGAATTCGGTCACAATCCATTACTCTACTGTGGCCTCTTGTCTTGGTATAAAACCCTGAAACTCTTTGCTGACAAAAGACACATCATTGACTGAGACACAATTGCACCTGGAATCCTGTGTGTTGCAAAACATCTTTGCAGGCTTCAACAGTTGCGATTGCACTGACTGAATGAGTGATATATACATACATACATCCATTTACCATATGCATCAACAATCACAAGGAATACATGTCTTTTGAATGGATGAGCATCAAAGTGCAATCTAGACTGTTCTTTTTCTGGAATCAGTTGTAGGCGAAGAACTGTTTATTTGACATTCACAACAGTTCTTCACTTTGAATTCAATATCTTTGTCCAGATTTTCTCACCAAAAATAGTTCAGCTGCTTAACCATTTCATTCTAACCATTCCGGGGTGTTCTTCTAGGAGTTACTTACATCCTTGTAGGGGTGCAATAATCCATTACCCCCGCAAAATGCAATTTTTCCACCATTCCAAAATCATGTTTTCTTGTAATATAGGGATTAAATTTCTCTGAATCAGGACATTTCTCAGGCCATTCCTGTGGGATGTACAACAGTACCTGCCTGAAAACAATATCCTTCCTTGTCCACCTTACAATTTCTTGATAAGTGATTGGGTTTTGATCCAGGTATTCCAACATGATGTATTCCACTGGCATTGGAACTTCCTTTGTGTTTGTCATCAAAGACTTAAGCCATTGGCATTCCCATTTTGTTTATATCCACAATACACAGAGTGGTAGGTATACTCAGCTAAGATTACGGCCCACCTCTGAATCCTTGTAGAACTGATTTCAGAGATTTTTATTTTAGTTAAAATATCCCAACATGGGTTTATAATCGGTATATAATTTGAACGGCCAACTATATAAAAATACTGATGAAATTTTTTATCACCAAAAACCAAAGCTGCTGCCTGCTTGTCAATTTAGACATAGCTTTTATCCACTGACACGAAGGCAATTGGCCTCTCCAATCCATTTTCCATAATGTGGGACAATGCTGCCCCGATCCCATATGGAAAAGCATCACAAGCGACTAACTTTCTTCAGAGTCTGTCAATATTTCTGAGATGAGGTATTATGTACAGTATTTACATTAGTCGGACTATTGTCCTCATCTTTGTCGCCATATTTGTCACAACGTTTTGGCCATTGTACGCTCCGGCCTTCTTCAGTGGATAAAGGTGTTGGTTAGAACCAGTGACAGACCCAAAGAATATGAGTTCAATACCTGGTTAAAGCAGTGGAGAACTTTCAGAGGGAAAATTAGCGGGAGATAACTGATAACTGACATCCATCAAACATGGCACGTGGAACTAGAACAGTCTACCCCAGTGAGCGAAATAAAGGGTTCAGTTTGAAATTCCAACCACCTGAAGAAGGCCGGAGCATACAACGGCCAAAACGTTGTGACAAATATGGCGACAAAGATGAGGACAATAGTCCAACTAATGTAAATACTGTAAGTAACTTTCTTGTTTGGATTGAAGAGGACTTGCAATTTGTTGAAATTCTAGGACACTTTTTTTTTGTTTTTCCCCAAGGTCATTCTTGTTGAGAAGTTCTTTTCCAAGCATTTGATGCAATGGATGCTAAAATATCAGAAATGTTGTGAATGTATCATGCATAAGAATTGAAAATTTCCCCAAAAAGCTTGCAATTCCTTAATATTGATAGCCTGTACCTTTTCTTCTGCCAGTTGAATGCCATTGCTGTTGACCTTGTGATCTCTGGGACTAGAAATTTACATTTTTAAGTTTGAGGTGCATGCAAAATGTGTTCAGCTTACTCAATACTTGCTTCAATGTTGATAAGTGGGATTTCCTGGTTAGCCCTGTGAAAAGAATGTCATCCATCCTGAAAATGACATCTGAAATGACTTGTAAAATATTTCCCATTGTTCTTTTAAAAAACCCCTAGTGCTGATTTTAAGCCATAGCATAAATGATTGTAAACAAATAATCCTTTTATGGATGTAAATGGTTGTAAATTTCTAAGATTCCTCATCAAGTCGTAACTGCTGGTAGGCTTGACTTACAACTAACTTTGTGTAAAATTCATCTCCTCCTAACATAGCATAGCGATCATCCATCTTTGGTAGGGGGTAATTATCCAGTTTGCTTACAGAATTGAGGATCTCCACAGATTCAGATTGTTCTATTTTCATGTCCAAGTTATAAGGATTAACTCCCCCTAATGTACAAGCTTTTCCATTTATGATTAGTAAATATAGCTTTTACTTAATATCATCTAAAAGGCTAAAACTAATACAGGATTTTAAAAGGTTTAAAATTTAATAATTTTTTCTAATTAAAATTTTTAGAAAAATGAAAACAATTATTGTAAAAATTCATTATTCATTGATAAAAAGATTTTTTTCAGATAAGTGTCCTTAATATATCTTATTTATAAAAGCAATTAAAAGATTTTCTTATTAAATAACATTATATTTAATTTTTTTTATTTTATGATTTAGACCAGATTTTCAGTAATGATGTTTCTGTTTGACAAAAATGAATTGATGATTTAAATTCTCCAAGGAGTTGTACTTTTATCTAATATAAATATGAAGAGGCTGGAATTTTAATTTCTCGAAAGCTCATAAAATTAAGTAAGTTACCCCAACAGATGAAAAGAATAATTTTATTTATTTGTGAATAGGGGCTGAAAATTTCATTAAATTCCGATAATTATTTTGTTTTGGTAAGAATTTCCAAAAATGCAAAAAAAGACACTAAAAATCCCTACACAAATCTTTGGCCCACCCACTGATGCACAAAAAACAAAATTTTGAATGTGCTTGAAGGGGAAAAAAAAAAAGAAAAATTTAATAAAATAGTTAAAAAATGATGAGGTGGTGTTCCTGAGTAGCACTCCCTGGGGTTTCATCACTTCCAATGGAGTATATTACTTTTGTTTTTATTTAGCAAATACACCTAAAATTAGATATTAAAAATAAATAAAACAATTTTAGTTTTAAAATGTTTATATTTTGCTGCTGGTAATATGGCCAAAGCTGTGAAGAAAATTTTAGATATAGTTCCAATGATGATAGCATGTTTTAAAAAATGTCTCCAAAAAGTGCTGTCTGGCAGTGAGAATGGACCCCACTTACACATGGTGATCAATTTGGGCTGGTTATTAAGTATACCATGAGTTATCCACTCCCCATCAGTCTTTTGTGAGTACCTACTTGATTCCAAAGTTTTTCACACCTCGATAATTTTGTTTTGTTTACAAATTTCTTAAAATGTCCACTTGTAAAGAAATGTTTTTTAAAATCGAGCAAATATTTGATATTCCAATCTATATAATTTCTATTTGAAATGCACCAGCGTATTTGGCTTACTAGAAATAGTCAATTTCATCCTTTAGCTTTCAATTAAAGCTAAAAAGAAATCTTCAAGAATGGATTTTCATTTTAAAAAAATTCATTTTAAACCTTAGGTTTCAAAATTTATACTAAAATAGTGGAGGTGCCTATACTATATGAATGATTGGATTTTCTCGCCTATTTTGCTTGGTATTTGTCTAAAGTTTGGATAAAATTGATTGTTGGTCTTCATTGTTTTGTTGGCCCTTTGTCAACCTTATATATGATCTTGGTCTTACTTTCAAGTTTGAAACTTTAAATAAAAATCTCCTCATCCGATCCTTTACCCAGAGATGAAGAGAGCAAAACCAAGTGGTTCTCAGTTTCAGAAACAGAAAAAGGCAAGAAAACAAAAAAAAGGAGCATTGGAAGTGTTTTTGAAAAAGAAAGTAAAAAAAACACAAATTGCACCTGCAGTTGCAGAAAGAGATCATGAACGCAAGGACGAGTCAGTAAAACTATGCCTGCAGAAAGAGATCATGAACGCAAGGACGAGTCAGTAAAACTATGCCTGCAGAAAGAGATCATGAACGCAAGGACGAGTCAGTAAAACTATGCCTGCAGAAAGAGATCATGAACGCAAGGACGAGTCAGTAAAACTATGCCTGCAGAAAGAGATCATGAACGCAAGGACGAGTCAGTAAAACTATGCCTGCAGAAAGAGATCATGAACGCAAGGACGAGTCAGTAAAACTATGCCTGCAGAAAGAGATCATGAACGCAAGGACGAGTCAGTAAAACTATGCCTGCAGAAAGAGATCATGAACGCAAGGACGAGTCAGTAAAACTATGCCTGCAGAAAGAGATCATGAATGCAAGGACGAGTCAGTAAAACTATGCCTGCAGAAAGAGATCATGAACGCAAGGACGAGTCAGTAAAACTGTCAGAATCTGAGGAAGAATGAAGATGAGCCGGATCTGAGTAAAAAAAAAAAGATGAACAGATTTTGAGTGGGAATAAAGATGAGAAGGAACCATTTAGTGATAAAGAAATTGAAAGTGAAGAAGAAATCCATGATAATGACGGCAGCAATTTATATTGGAAAGTAAAGGATTTGGGAAGATTGAAGAAACCAGTTGCAGATATACTAATCCAGAAATTGGTAAAACAAGGATTGGAAGATTTACAGAATTCTAATGATCCATTTGTTTCAGATGAGCAAGGGAGGTCCTTGTCAATGCAGTGGTTTGTCAAGTGGTCAGCAAATGGTGAAGTGGTACCAAGAACTTGGTTATTGTACTCCCCCTTTCCTGGGTGTTGCTACTGTTTTCCTTGCTTTCTTATTTGTAATGGAATCAGATTCCCAAAAGTCTAGTTCTGCAAAGAAGGATGGATTCAGAAATTGGAGGAAGTTAAATCCACGGATTCCAAATCATGAAAACAGTCCTGTGCATAGAAATTACATGATTAAGTACCTGGATATGAGACGTCATTTTCAAACTCATACAACAGTGGATGCTAAATTTCAACAATTGTCGGCAGAAATAAATAAATGGAAAGTCATTCTGGATCATATTATTGATGTTATTTCTTTACTGGGAAAATGGAATTTGGCCCTCAAAGGGCGCAGGGTGAGAATCAATAACAGGGTTGTCTCAGAATAAAACAGACAAGAATTCTGGAAATTTTTTTACTACTATTTAAATCTATGGTAAAAAAAAAAAAGAGTTGGATTGCTTCTTAACCTGCATTTATTAGATGTTGACAAGGAAAATGAGAAAGCATGCCTTCGAAATGAATGTTTGGATTTTCAAAATCAGTATCCAGATGATATTGGTAGTGTTCTTTTATACAATGAAATGATAGATTTCATTTTTCTAATTCAAGTCGGAGGTAAAGAGGTACCCTCGGATCCTCTTGGTGTATTATTAAATATGGCAAATCATGTTTTGGCAAATTATCCGTGGCATACAGACTGCTGCTAGCAATAGCAGTTTCCATTGCTTCTTGAGAGAGATTGTTTTCTAAACTTAAAATGATAAAAAACTATTTACGTTCAACAATGTCACAAGATAGACTAGTAAACTTGTCAGTTATAAATACTGAAAAACAATTTCTAACTGAAGTAAAGAAAAGTGTTTGAAAAGAATTTGTTGATAAATGTGTGTTATCTGGTGTTCTGGGACTGAGGCATTAAATTCAATATTCCGCAGACCGATTTATACAAAACCAAGTTTTCCCTTAACAAAAAGATGTAATCATTCTTCTATAAATCAGGCTCCAGAAAGCCAAGAAATTTTGAAGGAGTGAAATTTGTTTTTTCAACCAATCAGAATCCTTCTTTTAAAAAAATACTGTCTTGTAATTCGATTATGGTTTTCCCTCCAAAAATATTTAAGGCTCCAGCCTCCAAGATTAGAATAATTTTTCCCATAAAACTATTTTAGAAAAAATGAAAATCACTAATTTGATAATTTCAGAAACAATTTTTTTTTTTTTCATAAATAGAACCTTACAGTAAAGATCTCTATTTATGAGAAAAAAAAAACCTCCCATGCCAAACATGTTACACTCACACACCATTCACCACATGACAATCTTCTTAACAATACACCTTACGAATTTTTGGATTTGAATAATATATATTTTCCAAAATGGAACTTTATAAACTTTCTTTTGCCACTCAACTTTGAAATAATTGAATAAAATTTGTCCAATTTGTAAAATATGTTAATTTTTTTTATTTATTTATTTTTTTTTTTTTTTTAAGCGTTTCACCCCAAGCAAGGCGAGAAGCCACTAGGACGCAAGGGGTTACAGAAAATTTGGAGCAAGACCAGATAGGAGTGATAGAAGAAAGGATGAGGAGAAGGGTAGTGGATAGATCAAGGCAACTGGAGAAGTCGATCGACATTACATTTGAATAGCTGGAAATTATAGCTTTCAGGGAAACTGGAATAGGGAAGGGAGTTCCACAGGTGAGAGGTGCGAGACATGAAGCTATTGGAATAGAAGAGACGGCTACATTTAGGAGTTTCGACAGTGAAGGGGTGAGAGCGGGATGCCAGCCTCGTAAGGCGCTGGAACTCATGAAGTCTGGGAACCAGCGAATGCAGCTCCTCGGAGCAATTGCCATGAAAGTATTTGTAAAACAGACAGAGAGAGGCGACAGCGTGTCTGTGAGAAAGTGACTGTAGACGAGATGCAATGTATCTTATTTAAAGATTCCGTTTAACTGATTGAGATAAACCTTTGTTAACGATGGATCTGTCCAAAAGAAAATAAATTTACTGTTGCAATTTGGGTGGGGGTGATGGTGGGGGTGGGGGACGCCAGTCACGATCCTAGCCCCGGGGGCTACCAAACCTCTGCATGCTGCTGCATACTACTTTTATTTCCAACTAAATTTTTTTCTGCTAAAAATTAAGTAATGTTTGTTTCCAATTACATTAAGTAAACTTAAGAATTTCACTTTTGTTTACAAAGCTATCAAAAATGGCTGACATGAGAGATTTTATGTCAGATTTGCTGTCTTAAAAAAAAAAAAAAAAAATCCAGATTTTTAACTAAAATTTTGGACGTGCTATGAATGATTAAAAACTTAAAAAAAAGTTAATCAAAAAATACTTTGGTCTTTCCTTTTGATAATGACATAAACATTTTTAGACGATAAAAAATTGTTTATCAAATTTGGGCCTTTTTTCATCAGGGTATGTTCTTTTTTAGCGAATTATTGAACATAAGAAAAAAAAACATCTTTTATTTAAATTTAATTGTACACAATGAGGTCTTTTTTTTAAAAATTATTCCTTGATTTTTGTCAGTTTTTTTTTAAACAGCGTTTTTTTGCTTCTATTTCGGAAAAAATGTAATGTAATCTAATCAGGAAAATTACTGTTTACAAGTGGAACAAATTTTAGTGTAACGTCTTTTATACAGAGTAAATTACGGTGATCAAGTTTTAAATTTCAGAATGAATAAAATTCAGATATATCTTTCAATTAGTAATTTTTTCTATTATTTAATTTCAGAAATTTCCCTCTTTTTAAATCAAGGCAACTTTTACTTTTAAGAAGAGAAAGCTGGAAATTTTTTCAAGCAAATTCTGCGAACATAGGATCCCGATCATGTATTTTTATTTTTTAGTCTTTTAGTTTTTAAACATTTAATATTAATTTTCCAAACTTCTAATAAATTCTTATAAGACAAGCAATTTTTTTATTTTTATTTTTTTTATTTAAAAGTTTTCTCGGATGTTTTATAAATTATAAAGCGATCACAAATTGTCAAAGGAAATAATAATTCAAAAAAAAAAAAAAATCATATGAACAATTTTCAAAAAGAGAGTCATCCAAATCATCATTTCGTTTTTTTTTCTTTTTTTTTTTTTTACATAAAGAATAAAATATTTTAAAAAAAAATCAAGGTCAATCGTCATTTCTTGAACATTTAATTCTTTATTTCAAACTGAGAAAAGAATTTTTGCTTCATCACCATAATAATTTATTTTTAAAACAATGATGAAATCAACGAAAATATTTCCCTTATATAGTGATCTGTCTTCCATAAGCTAATGTAACATTAAGGAAAAAAGGAGAAATAATTATTTTTTATAAATAAATTTTATCAAATAAAAAAAAAGAAAAAGAAAGTTTATATATACTTACAGTACTACTTGCAGTGTCTTAGTTCCGAGTCTGACTTCGAAAGGGCGAAAGTCAAGGGAGATAACTCATGAAAATACTGAAATTTTTGGGTTTTCATTGTAAGAAATATTTTTTTTACAATGATTATCACTCTGAACAAGGCTCAAGAGCCATTCGAGGTAGAGGGTTACAGAATGAGAAGCAACATCCGAAGCAACCTGATAATTCCATCAAGTGGTCACCGGAAGTGAAAGAGAAGGAGAAGACATTAGAAGGGATTGGAAGCCCAATAAACAGGAATCGGGGTAAAAATTTTTTTAAATATCTACTAATGTTCAAAAAACCGGTGAGGAGTGTGAACAGGGCGATAGGCGAACCTATCTACTACAATTAATGAGAACAAAATGGTTACTGGTTAAAGGATGAAGACGTGTTAAAAAAAATTTCCAACAGCAATATTGCTGAGAAATTTGAATTTGATTATCATCACCATGACTGAGATTAAAAATTCATGGTTTAAAGATTCCTTTCCTTGCTTTTTTTTTTTTTTTGGTTTTACTTAGATCGTTTTTTTGTGTTGTATCCCTTCAGGACGTGGGCGATCATGGCTCACCACAACTTCCTATCCCTTGTAGCTCTTAGCAATGTTTGCCTTTTTAACTTGCCACACGAGTTGAAAGGATGCAACACATAAAAAACAATCTAAGTGAAACCAAAGAAAAAAAAAAAACAAGAAAAGGAATCAATTTTTTTAAACCATGAATTTTTCATTTCAGACATGGGGATAATAATTAAACTTCTAACCAATATTGCTGTTGGGAATTTTTAAACACATTTCATCCTCTAACAGGTAACCGTTTTTGCTCTCATTAATTGTAGTAGATGGGTTCACCTATCGCCCTGTTCACACTCCTCACCACTTTCATTTTTTTTCTAATAGGAGTAGATTTTAAAAAATTTAAAGTTTATTCCCGTTTAGAATTGGGTTTCCAGTTCCTTCTAAAGTCTTTCCTTCTCTTTCAATTCTGGCACCCCCTTGCGTCTTGTTACGTTTGTTTGGGGTGTTGCCTCTTACTATGTAACCCTCTACCTAGAGTTCCTCTTTCTTGGGCTTTGTACAGGGTGAACATCATTGTAAAAAAATCTCTTTTGACGAAAACCCGAAAGTTTACAGTATTCTCATGAGTTACCTCCCTTGACTTTCGCCCTTTCAAAGTTAAGTCAGACACGAATCGAAGACACAGCCAGCAGTAAGTATAAATAATAGACGTTTATTTCTTTTATTTGATAAATAATAACCATTTATTATTTTTTCATTAACATTATATTACCTTATTGAAGAAAAATTATCTCATCAATATAAGAAGTGAAACGTTTTCGTTGATTTCATTGTTTTAAAAATAAATTGTTAAATGGCGATAACGGAGACAAATTCTCTTTCCCGGTTTAAAATAAGAAATTAATATTCAACAAAGAAATGACTATTATTAACCTTAAAATTTTTTAATATTTTATCCTTTATTTAAAAGAAAAAAACGAAAATAATGATGATGTGGATGACTTTGAAAATTGTTCATAAATCTTGTGTTTTAATTTTTAAGTGAATTGTTATTTCCTTTAACACATTTTTGCGATCGCTTTTTAAATAATTTATAAAACATCCGAGAAAACTTTTAAATAAAAAAATAAAAAAAATGGTTTGATTTATAAAAATTTATCAGCATTTTGTAAAGCTTTGGAAAATTAATTTCGGTACCTCCATGAGATCGCTAAAAAAAGATCATAGCCTGATGAAAAAGACGCCAAACTTGACGAAAACAAAATTTTATCGTCTAAATGTTAAGACCAAAGTTTTTTAAAATTATTTTAAAAATTTTTTCCCTCTTTTTAGAACATTCTAAATTTTGATTAAATAATCAACTAGTAAAATAACATATACAATTTTTAGCACTTTTTTTTTTGTATGACACACATTAATTTGGAAAAACTTACAAAAATAAAAATAATTGTTTTCATTAAGAAACTTTCAGAAACTATTCACAGATGATCGCAATTATTATAAATATGTTTTGTTTTTTTTTATTAAAGTCATGGGAGAAATATTTTTTATATTACCCCCTCCACACACACACCATAACTAATTTTATGAAAACGCTAGAAATTCGATTGAGTCTACTTTTTAGTGATTATAATTAAAAGGACCAGGCTTTGAGGAATGCAAATCATGTTTTTTCTTTTTTTGTTTTTAATTGAACCCCCACTACCTGAAAATCAGCTCTGAATTGTAACATACACAAAACTCAATAAAACAAAGATATTTAATTTCAAATGCTTTTATTTGCTTTTATGAATAGGGACAATGTTTTCTAAGAGCAAAAATTTTTTTGATGAAAAATGAATTTTTAATACAATTATTTGTTATTTCTTTAATTATAATAGATTTTTACATTTAAGTTGTTAAAATATTATAAAATTATTAACTAATTTCGTAAGTGTCTTCATGAGATATATCTTTTTTTAGCGTGTTGTAAATTGTATTATTTTGATTAATCAGAAGACCGACAATAATTGAGAAATGTGATTTTGTGTTTATAATCGGGTTGTAATTATAAAGTATGGAAGACCAACCAGAATACAATTAAGTTGCGTTATTTGCTAGTTAAGCATTGATCTCTGCTGTTAAAGGCCTTTACTTTTGCATGTGGAGAAGTTAATTTGATTTTTCAATTTCAACTGAGAAGGGTACCTACAAGTATCAGTATCATCTTATGAAATTTATATGATCTTATTTTTATATTAATCTCAGTTATGACATTTTTCCATAAATGAAATATCAAAATTAATAATAAAATGAATGGAAATACAATTAACATAGTAAAATGTAATAAATGTACATAAAATTATAGTATTTTATATACACTTCTGATAAAATTTCATAAGAAAGGTACCTATAAATTAATTAGATAACTTTCTTATGAAATTCAATCTCACTCTTAACAGTCTTATTTTAATTTCTTTATAATATATTTTCCATAAAGCATCGCAAACATAAAGGTGAAAGCTAAATACAAAAAAAAATTAGAGTGCTGAAAGTTTTCCTTAAAAATAACGAGGTAAATAATTTGTTCGCTTAAATGTAAATAACTTCACTTCTCTCCTTCCGTAGAAGGAATTATCCTCATGTAATCTGTCAATATGTCATTCATCACCTGTCAAGTGATGTGAAATTTTATGACCTGCATTTTTTTATTTTCAAATTACATCTTTTTGGCTCAGAAGCTAAGTTAAGCTTGGTTCAAAATATTTTAAATAAACATTATAATTTCTGATTTTCTTAAAATAAGTTTTGAAAAAATGATAATTGGTTTTTAAAAGAATTTCAAACTGAAATTTTCATTTTTTTTATAAAATGGAAAAAAATGGTTGCCATGATTGATTATCTGCCAATTTTGCTGACGCAAAAAAACAAGATTTTTAACAAAAATTTCGGACATGCTATGAACGATTAAAAAAATGTAAAAAAAAAAATACCCCCAAAATACTTTGATCTTTCCTCTTAATGATAGCATAACATTTAGATGATAAAATTTTGTTTTCGTCAAGTTTGGCATCTTTATTCATCATGATATGCTCTTTTTTTTTTTTTTAGCAATCTAACTAAAAAACTTACGTGATCATATGTTCGGAGAATTTACTTGAAAAACTTTCCAGCTTTCTCTTAAAACTAGAAGTTGTCTCGATTTAAAGGGGGAAGTTTCCGAAATTTAATTTAAAAAAAATTACTGATGTATTTTAAGATGTATTTTAATTTTATTCATTCTGTAATTTAAAACTTGGTCACTATAATTTACTTCCTCTATAAATTCTTTGTAATGCCAATTTTTCGTTGAAAAACAGCATATAGCATGTTAAATAAAGACCCCCCCACTTAATAAAAAAAACGTTTTATCATCAAAATATTTATGCTGTTATTAAGAGGAAAGACCAAAGTACTTTTCTTTAATTATTTTTGGAAATTTTTTAATCCCTTCGAGCACGTTAAAAATTTTGGTTAAAAATCTTTTTTTTTTTCGTTAGCTGTCAACATAATATTTATGACAAGTTTTTTGTTTTATTAGCACCATTTTTTAATTGAAAAACACATTGATTTGGAAATTCTTGCAAAAATCAAGTAATTGTCAGTTTCTAATGAATATTTCAGGACTTTGTCACAAATGAATGAAATTATTTTTGAAATTTTTTTTCAGAAAATCTTGGTAAAAAAAATTTTAAATTTTTTTCTTTTTTACATGTTACTTTCCCCTAATTACTTAATCTCATAAAATTTTGAGAAATTAAATTTTTATCCGAAAATCTTATTATAATTGTGCTTGTTCCTTAGTTACTTAGTTTGTCCGTCTGTTACACTCTTCAGTAATGATCTGTATTTGGTGTGTCAGTGGCAGCGATTTTCAAAGAAACGCCCTCACCAAAGCAGTTAGAGGATGCCTATAACTGTCCATTTTTATCAATTGTTTTTCTTTATCTTTTGTATATATATTATCTTGTATTTCTTTTCTGTCTGTGCCTCCATTTTTTTGCCGAAAAACAGCATCTACATAGAATGATGAAAAAGGCCTCAAACTTAATAAAAACAAATTTTTATTGTCAAAATGTTTGTTATCATTAAGAGGAAAGACCAAAGTATTTTTTGATTATTTTATTAAAATTTTATTCCTTTCTAGCACATTTGAAATTTTGGTAAAACTTCTTTTTTGTTTTTAAATCGGCAACCCAGGTTATATTTACGTTAGTGTTTTTTGTGCATATTTTTTTTGATGAAAAACACATTGATTTGGAAATTCTTTCAAAAATCAAGTAATTGTCAGATTTTTATGAAACTTTCAGGACATATTTGGAAATGAAGGAAATTATTTTTCCATTCTTTGTTTTTCAGAAAAATGTAGTAAACATAATTTTTTACATATGTTACAACCCACTTACTATTTTTAGTTTCACTTAACTAATTAGAACCTAATTCTAGAAAAAAGAATTTTTACATTAACTTTATTATTAAATTTCTATTTGAAATTCTTGTTTTTTTAATTTGCATGTCATTTTGCAATTTCCTTTCAAATTATTTTTATATTTAACTCCTATTTCATAAAAAAGTTTTTTATTTTACTTTTTCTTTTTTTGTTATTAATTTTTTTTTATAATTGTTTTTTTTTTTTTTAAACAAAAACATTTGAAAGATAAACTTCAATTCAATTTTAAATCTAATGTTTAATTTAATAATTTTTAGAATTTCATTTGAAATTAGTAACTTTCAGGACTTATTTGGAAATGAATGAAATTATTTTTGCGTTCTTTGTTTTTCAGAAAATTGTAGTGAACATATTTTATTTTTTTTTTTACATCTGTTGCAGCCCACTTAATTAATTTCATGAAATTTTGAAAAATTCAATTGGCCTCAGAAAATTTTTTATGGCAGCCTCTAAATGACATTATCGTTAAAAGGTCACATGTTTTAAGGGTTGTCTTCTCCTTCCTTGGAAAACCCACTCAACCTTTTGGGACTGCAATTCTTTTATTTCAAATTCTTTGTTTTATCATGTCTCAACAGGCTTTGAAAATTTGTCCATCAGTGAAAAGCGTTAAATATATCTTCAAGTACGTGTACAAGGGACATAACTGTGCTTCTATTGAAGTAAGAAACAACCCAGTGGCAGATCATGAGCAGAATCAAGCTCACAATGAAATTACTAATTATCTTACTTGCCAATATGTTTCTCCTCTGGAAGCTATGTGGAGACAGTCAGAGTTCAAGCTACATGACACCTCCCACAATGTCTACGGATTTTCTGTACATCTCAAAGACCAGCAAAGAGCTTACTTTCACAGAAAGCAATGCTCAGCAAGGTGCTCAGACACAGAGGGATCATGACGCTAGCCTAACTCCATGGTTTAAACTGAATGAACATGATGATGATGATGATGATGATGACACAAGGAACCACTTGTACCCTGACATTCTTCTGCATTATGTTTTTATAAGCGCACTAGAATATGGACCAAGGGAAAAGAAAACGCATATCATCAGTAGAACAATTACAGTGAACCTTAAAGACGCACAAAAATTTCACTTGCCGATGTTGCTACTGCATGTTTCAGGTGTTGTGATCTTCCAGGATTTGCACACTGTAGAAAGAAGAAATCTTGCCAAGTTTTAAGGCAGCATGCATGAGATATAGTTTTCTCTCAAACGATGATACACTGGAATAAGCTCGTCCTAGATAAGATGTTAAACTACATCCGCGTCCTGGGTAAGACGATAAACTATGTCCAGCAGCAAGACCTCTGATCAGGAGGTTTTGAGGAGCATGGACTCACCACTTAATTGCCGGTGTTCCCAGGTCCACCCTGACCCGATGTGGTAGCACCTGTTAGGGTCCAGCTATGGGCAAATAGTTAACTATTACCAGGAATACAATTTTGAAGGAAAAAATATGACCAGAACCAGATTTTTGACAAAACAAAATATTACCAGCAATAAAAAATTTTGTTGGCATTAAATAACCCAAACCAAACACTGGAATATGCATTGATAGAAGCTGCTGCCTGTCAGATGCTCTTACAGTTATGTGTTATGTTTGCTGCCCTGTGCACGTATATGGACTCTGCAAATGCCCTTCACCTGTAGACCACTTGCAAGGAATCCATGATTGAAGATTTCTTGCACCAAGGTGTTAATGCAGACTATGCAGAAAAGATGGCACTGCACTTGATGCAATTCTGATAGAGAATCGCATTGTTTAACAATTGGGTGCCTGAAACTATTGGAGTACCACAGCTTGACCATCAATGAAGACCTCGATCACCCAGACTTTGCAACGCTTACTGATGAACAGAGACTGATTGCTAATGCTTTTTTTGAATCTGTAGATAAGAGAAGAGGTGTCCAAGCACTGTTTCTGTGTAGATGCACCTGAATGTTGTGGTAAAAGTTATATGTTTAATACCATTATTTTTTTTTCTATGAAGAAACAACTGCAATGTGTACAGTGGTGCTTGGACAGGCATTGTCTCTACACTACTATTAGGTGGAAAAAATATCCATTGTTTGTTCAAATTGCCTGTCCCACTCATGAAGGCCAGTGTTTGTAATGTACCAGCCACTTCAGACCATGCAAATTATTTATGAAACTTGGATTTGATCCTTTTGGACGAGGCTTCTATGATCCCTTCATTTGCTCTTCAGGCTATTAATAAAGCCTTGTGAGATATCACTGGGATTGCTGCTGTTTTTGGTGGTAAATTTGTGCTCTTGTGGGGAGACTTTAAGCAAGTTCTACCCATATTCCTAAGAGAAACTCCCAGGGCAATCATTGAAATCTGTATTAAAAATTCTCCACTATGGCTGATTTTCATCAAATACAGATTAAACCAAAACATCAGAACAACAGCAGATGAAAGGGAATTTGCAGTATGGCTCTTGCATCTTGGCAATGGAACATCAGCAGCTTCACAAGATCCTAATCTTGCTGTGGATGACATAGAAGTACCTCAAATTTCATATGTTGATGGATATCTGGTGGATGATATCTTCAACAATACATCTGAGGAAGAGAGAAGGAGCAGAGTAATTCTTTTGTGAAAGAACTCGGACTTCCTTCTGATCAATGAAGAAGTTTTGAGACAACTTCCAGGTGACCACTGCACCTATTATAGTACAGATAAAGTTTTGACAGATGATCCTGCTGAGGGTGAGCACTACCCACTTGGAATTTTTAAACTCTTTGTCACCATCGGGAATGCTTCCTCATAAATTGAGTTTGAAACCTGAGTCAATAGTAATGCTTCTTATTATCATTTCTATCCAGAATAGACTCTACAATAGTACAAGACTGGAATTGGTGGCCATGTATCAACATTCAGTTGAGGATTCCTTGATTAGCGCCTCACTAATTGGCAGACTTGTCCTCATCCCTAGAATAAAGCTGGCTCCAAGTGACTTTAACTTGCCATTCACCTTGGAGAGAACCTAGTTTCCTGTTTGTTTATCATATGCCATGACTATTAACAAGTCACAGGGGCAGACATTTAAGAAGGTGGGATCATTCTTACCTCAACCAGTGTTCAGTCATGAGCAATTGTATGTGGCATACTCTAGAGTTTGTAAACTCTCAGATGTAAGGGTTAAGGTGATATTATTCCAGTACACTGCCTCCATTATTGAACAGTGCTTTCTTGCTGCGATTCTCTTTATGCTCTGATGAGATCTTTCCACTATGCTGTTTCTTGCAGGAACATATGCAACGGAAATAAAGTTGGACTCCCAGTCATCCAAGAAATCTTTAAACGGCTTACTGTGAAAGGCAGCGTCATTGTCAATTAGGATTTCTAATGATGGGCCTCGTTCCCCATAGTTTCCAGTTGTCGGGTGTCACTTCTTCAGACTTGCTGGGAGCTGAAGTCACCATGTTGCAAATCAACTGGGGACAAAGTTAATCAATGTATGGTTGTGTTGTCCACCACAATTGGTAATGTCCATTCCTAAGTGGGTCCAGATTCCAGTCACACTTAAGTTGCCACATGGCCAACAACTTGAGGTTGGAGCAATCGACTGGCATTCTTTATATTTTTTGACCACTGCACTGACGGCCCCATCAGATGTTGTACGATGAACTCCTCTCACAAAATACAGTATCCGCCTGATGCCAGGTTGTCCACTCTGGCAATGTATGACACTTATCTAGTCTGAAGAAATTTTGTTCATCATTGAAGTGCATATAGGTCGTACTGGCTTAGCCTCCTTGATCACATCATACCATTGTTGCAGTGCTCTCATAAGCTTATCCACTCGATTCTGATTTGACATTACTAAATTTATGATCAATAACTTGTACTCTTAGACCAGCTTTTTAAGAGTACTCAAACTCATTTCACTTGCCGCCTTAGTTCATATTCTGGCTTTGCCAGTGACCATGTCTGATACCCATTGGCGCACACATGCTGAGCCTATGAAGAGATGCAGCCCTGTTTTGCCCCACTGTAGTGCTAAATTGATGCCCTTCAGGATAGCATCCAATTCTGCTAAATTGATATGTTGTGTGTCATTCACAGTCTGAAACCAACACACATCCTCTACAATGTTTCAGTCAACCTCCAACAAAATCACTGTGCTAAGAGAACTTGCATTAACCCACACGTTATAAGTGTGTCCGTTTGTGCACCACTTGCCATGTGCTGGGTCATGCTGGCATACTGTTGCTGCTATGTCCTCAATCATTTTCCTAAGGAGAACATCTGTCACTTTGTTGTCTCTGTCAGATGTGATTGGCACTGTTCTGTGTTTAACACATGGTGCAACAACATGAGTAAATGGTGAGCCTCATGAAATCTCATTACAAACCTAAACAGCCATCAGTTATTGTACAAAGGTCCAAATTTTACTGGAGAAATTAAGAGAAAGGAGAGTTCATATTGGATTTTGTCACAAATCTTTGAACTGCAACTGAAGATTGTCATTACAGTGCCATCCTGGATTACATGTTGAGAGACAAACTAGTCATGGGAATTAATGATGACAGAATACAGCGTACATTACTGGCTGAAAAAGACACAATAACTTTTCAAGAAGCTTTTGATATTGCTGTTGTTATGGACACCTGAGAAAAAATGGAGCTAGAGGTCAACAAAGTGTATGTGAGGCCACAGAGACAACTCTTCTAAAACTAGAATATAAGAAAAAAAAACAGAAGGATGAATGTCACACATGTGGAGGGTCACACAACCCAAATTAAGTGTAAATTTTGTTTTGCTCCATGCCATTATTATAAACACCGGAGAAGTATTTTTAAAAAATGTTTTCAGTTAAAAGCCAGGAAAAATACCACAAAGGGAGATAATAGAAAAAAAGCTCCTGTCAGCTAAATAGCATTAGACAGTGATTCTGATATTTCAGATGAAGTAGTGCAGGGGTTGGTAACTTTTTGAAGAGAGCTGGCCAGAAAGCTATGCAGTGTCTTTGAGGAGGGCCATGATATTAACTATACTATAATAAATTGTTTCAACTCATACCCCTCCATCCTGAAGGCTCCCTTGGTTTGGAGGTTTAAAGAGAAAAACAAGAAAGTTAATGTTATATTATTTAAACAAGGTTCCTTATTTTACTGCAGGAATAACAGGGTAACAACTAACACAAACAACAAAAATGCAAATTCCTTACTACAAACAAAATACAGTGAAAAATGGCAAATTATTTAATGAGATACTTGTTTCTGATTATTGTTTAATAACTTCTCTACATCAAGTGCAATATTTGTTGATGATAGGAACAAAACATCATCCAGGTGGTCATCATCCAACCTTGTTCCTAACTTACTTTTAGCCTATTTAAATTTTTTTTCAAATTGTTCACAAACATATCTACTTTCAAATAATGATACCATCACTTTTGAATTATTCAATGGGCTTTTAATTTTAGTTTGGCCAAACATATTTCGTGTTGAAATCAGATGTTGATTTGGAATGAAATTTTGATTTAAAAAATTTGTCACATTGTAAGTCGATTAACTCCAACTGATATTTTTCTACCACTTGCTCCACAAATGAATGAGATAATTAGTGTCCAGGTGTTAAGTTGGTGGTTGGACAAAAATCCTTTGCGGACTGGATGTGACCAACCCCTGAAGTAGAGGGTCTCTATAATTTACCCCAAATTAATAAAGCAGGGAAAGTTCATCCTTATTACTTGGATGTGTAAATAAAACAATCCAGATCTGTGCAGATTACAAGGTAATCCTGTAAGTAAACTGGATAACTACCTTCTACACAAGATGGAAGACCTCTATGCTATGCTACGTTAGGAGGAGGTGAAACTTACACAAAGTGAGATCTAAGTCAAGCCTACAAGCAGTTACTACTGGATGAAAAAATCATGGAAATTTACAACTATTAACATCCATAAAGGACTATTTCTTTACAATCATTTATGCTATGGCTTAAAATCAGCACTGTTGATTTTCCAAAGAACAATAAAAAAGAATTTACAAATCATTCGAGATGTCATTGATAGGATGGATGGTGTTCTTTTGACAGGGTCAATCAGGAAAGCTCATTTTTTTTTTCAACTTTGCAGCAAGTATCACGTAAGTGGGACACATTTCACATGCACCTCAAGCATTAAAAATGTAAATTTTTAGTCCCAGGGGTGATCTGCTTTGGTCGCAAGGTCAACAGAGATGCTATTGATCTAGCAGAAGAAAAACTACAGGCTATCAATATTAAGGAAGTACAAGCCTTTTTAAGAAATATTGAATTATTATGCATGATACATTTCCGATATTTTAGCACCTGTTTTATCAAATAATTGGAAAACAAGCAAAATGAAGGTGGACTTCACAACAGGAACGAACTTGGAAAAAAATGAAGAGTCCTTGAATTTTATTACAAATTATGAGCACTTCTTAATCCAAACAAGGAAGTTACTATCACTTGTGATGCTTCTCCATATGGACTGGGGACAGCATTATCACACATTATGAAAGATTGATTGGGGAAGCCCATTGCCTTCATGTCAAGGACACTTACTCCTGCTGAAAAAAAAAAACTATGCTTAAATCAACAAAAAATTTGATTGAATTAAATATAAGTACCTCCAAAGAAATGTAATAACCAAAGTTTAAAATTAATTTTTAAACGTGAAAAAAATTTTCTTCAAGCATTTATTTTTTTTTTAATTTCAAACTAACAGATTAAATTTAATATTTCCAAAAGGCAAAATACTTTACTGTGTTTCAAAACAAATTTAAGGTGATTAGAATGATTTTTTAATTACTAAAAATGGCTGCTTTTAGCCATATTTACAGTTCTCTCTTTATTAAAAAAAAACTGACTCTTGTAAAATAAAAATATTTATAAAATGATTTAAGAGGAAACTTATGATTTGTTTTGTATTTACCTGATTTTGCTGATTTCATGCCTGTATTATTTGTAACTGAAAAATCTATAATGAGATGTACTAGAATTCATAGCAATTGAGACAATATATATATATAATTGCAAATCATGTAAGAAAATTATTTCCCTTTTTTCTTTCTTTTTTTTTTCAGAAATTTCAAATGTGGTAGAAGACAAATGGACTCTGCTGATGGCTGCAAACATTTTATGAACAAACTATAATCAGTGATAAAATGTTAAATTTGAAAAGGCATATCTAAAATCAATAAAATCTGTTTTGAATTTGTGATTAAAGAAAAGTTATCAAGTTCCAAAATAGAGTGAAAAAGAAACAGATTTTAAAAACTGTGCTAAAAATCAGATACATTCATGAGCCCTGTGTCAATATGTCTGTTAAAAGGTCTTCTCGCCGAAAAGTGGACATTCAAGCATGCTCTAAAGAGAATTTTTGTGAAGAGTGTGAATTAAAATTTTCACAGTTGTCAGAGTTGAAAAATCATCAGAAGACACATAAACAAAAGGAAAATTATTCATGTAAAGTGTGCAATTCATCATTTTTACTAAAATCAGATTTGAAAAAACACATGCAAAATCATAGTAGAAAAAAAAACTTTTCATGTAAAATTTGTGGTTCAGCATTTTCTTGTACTTCAGATTTAAAAAATCATATGAGGACACATACTGGCGAGAAACCATATTCATGTGAAATTTGTGGATCAGCATTTTCCCAGCAGTCACATTTAAAAAGACACATGCGAATACACACTGGTGAGAAACCATATTCATGTGAAGTCTGTGGATCAGCATTTTCATGGAATGCAAGTTTAAAAATTCACATGCTAACACACACTGGTGAGAAACCATATTCATGTGAAGTCTGTGGCTCTGCATTCACAGGAAGTTCAACATTAAAAACTCATATGAGAACACACACTGGAGAGAAACCATATTCATGCCTTGTATGTGGTCTAGCATTTTTATGTACTTCAAATTTAAAAACTCACATGAGAACACATACTGGAGAGAAACTATATTCTTGCATTGTTTGTGGATTATCACTTTCACAGAGTTCATCTATGAAAATGCACATGAGAATACACACTGGAGAAAAACCATATTCATGTGTGGTGTGTGGTTCAGCATTTTCACAGAATTCACAGTTAAAAAGCCACATGCGAACACACACTGGAGACAAACCATACAGGTGTGAGATTTGTGGATCAGCATTTTCAGAGAGTTCAAAACTGACACGGCACATGCGAACACATACTGGAGAAAAGCCATATTCATGTAAAGTGTGTGGATCGGCATTTTCACGCACCACAACTTTAAAGAATCACATGCGAACACACACTGGAGAAAAAGCGTATTCCTGTAAAGTATGCAGTTCAGCATTTTCACAGAAATCAGGCTTAATAAGACACATGCGAATACACACTGGTGAGAAACCATATTCTTGTGATGTATGTGGATCAGCATTTACAAGGAAATCAAATTTAAAAACTCATCAGCAAAAACATGTTAGTAAGAAACGAAAGATTCTTAGCTAGTGTCATTTTAGAAACCTCTTGCAAGTACATGTTTTACTTTTTAAATGTTTCACCCCAAGCAAGGCAGTAAAGCAACTAAGATGCAACAGGTGACTGAATGCTATAGAATATGAAAAGAAGTAAGACTCTTAAGTAGAAAGAACCATAAAAGAACTAGAATTAAGAAAACAGAAGATAATTAATGTTGCATTTAAATTTTTTAAGATCAAAGTTGATAGAAAGATCAAAGTTGATAGGAATCCAGAAGAGGATTTTTACAAGTAAAACATGCAATAGAAGAAACTGTTAGCATAGAACTTATAGTTACATCTAGCTTTTTCAGCTGTAAAATGATGAGACCTTGCTGCCAATCTAGTATTTACACTTGTATTCATAAATTCTAGGTACCATAGAGGAAAGGTAATCAGGAATTTACCATGAAAGTATTGAAAGAAAAGGTACAAAGAAGCTATGTTATGGTTGCGCGATAAAGACTATATCTGAGATGTCAGGTCAGAACCAATAACATTACAGAATCATCTTTAGATTTTATCAAGAATCTCTAAATATAATGCAGGTGTACCAGACCTGATATGGCTGCAATATTCTAAGTAAGGAGCGAATTGTAGATTTACAAATATATATGCTAGATTCTGGCGAGAAAAATTCTCTAGCATGACAGTGAACTAAGTTTCCTTGCACCAGACCTAGCAATTGTTTTGTTATACTCTTTTCACTTCATGGAAAACATTAGTCTGAGATGGTGCAATCAGTCCTTCATTTGGAGATTAGCATCAGCCTTGCTGATATCAACAGTCATTTTTTGATCATCTATCAATTTGATCATATCAAACTGATCAAGCTTTCTATTAAGACAGGAGTAAATACTTATATCATTAGCATAGATACCAAGTTGAGAACCAATGATATCAGGAAGGTTGTAGATGAGAAACAACATAGGTCCAAGGATAGAGTACTGGGGAACACCTGCATTAATGCAGAAAGATCTAGAAGAGTAGCCATTCAAGTCAACTTCCATTTCACAATTTGGTAAGAGAGACAGAATCAGTTCAAAAATTAATCCTGAAATACCATAACTTTTCAACTTGTGAAGAAGACCAGTATTCCAAAACCTGACAAATACCTTCAAGATATCCAAAAGCCATTCTTATCTGAAGTGTGATAGAATCTTTCCGCAGTAATTATTAATACATCAGCAGTTGACTTGGAGAAGCAAAAGCCATATTGCTTATCTGAAAAAAGACACTGAATGGTAAGATGCTTAACAAATTCAGAGTTAATTAGAGTCTATAGAACTTTGCCAAAAAGAGGTAGTAGAAAAATCAGTTCACCTGAATTCTTAAAGACTGGAATTAGAAGAGGATTTCAAACAAGCAAGAAGCAGGTGTTTATTTATTGTAGAGTTTAAAGTGAACAGGAGCACATTTCTTAAGTTCTATTGCAAGGCAGACTATCAAGCCTGCATGTTTTGTGGGTTTCTAGTTTAGAAATGATACCAGAAACCATGGACAGAGTTATATACATACCAGTCAATAGCGACTCACTTCTAAGGCAAACACTCTCCAGATGAGTGAAGAGTAAAATATATGAGCAAAACATTTTACTTTATCAGCAAATATTAACACATAAAACTGAGTGATGAGTGGAGAAATAGAAGACTTACTCTTATTTAAAACATTCTTACAGAGCCACCAGTAGTCACGGGAACCAAACTACAGTGCCTCATTCTATCACTAATGGAAGACCTACTCTCTTTTAGGACGCTTTCCTCAACATTCGTACATTGAATTAAAATTTCATTACCCATTGTGCTGGGTATATATTTTTCCAAGAATTGTTTCAAGTTTTTAAAAATTCTGTATTTGTTTTGGTCAAATGGTATTGTTATTAAATAAAACCTATATTGACTAATCACAAATAGGAAAGCTTATTACAATTCAATGAACCCCCGCACCATAATTTAAAAAGAATTTTGAATGTTATTTTGTGTGCATATAAATGTAAATTTTTTAAATACAGACGTCCATATATGACTAGAAAATAAAGATTACTGGTAGTTAAAAAATTATCTAAACAGGTAGTTTTGTTGTATTTTTCAAGTCATTTTACTACAAGTATTTTCCCTTATATCAGTCCTAAAAACATCACGTTATCGATAAAAGTGTGAACAACACATTAAAACAAACACCTTCTTGTTAAAAAATGCTTTACTGTGATATGTTAAATTACAAGTAATATTTATTTTAAATCAGATTAATTAAGCTTTAAATCAGTTAATCTTCCTCAAAGTTTCAGAAAAGTATATTTTATTTTTGAGAGATTTTTTTTAATAAAGAGAATTATGATGCGTTGACAGATTTGTCAATATGACCAATTTTAGCAGTTTCAAAAAAATTAATCAATTTAAATTTGTTTTGAAGTACAGTAAAGTATTTTGCTTATTGGAAATATTAAACTTAAATCTATTAGTTTGCAATTAAAACTAAAATAAAACCTTGAAAAATTATTCATTTTTAAAATGCATTTTGTAACTTAGGCATTGCTTTTTGGTGGGGTGATTACATAATACTCTTCCAATATTAAATAGTTGTCAATCAAAGTGAAATATCAGAATTATGTCCATTTTATTCATCCATACCCAAAATAATCGGTTACTAAAAGAATAAAAAATTCTTTTAAAAAAAAGGTTCCCACAGTAAAATGTCATTAAAATTTACAATTATTGAATCCTTAAGCATGTCTTAATTTAATAAAAAAATTTTACACTGAAAACTTAAATTTTTTATAAAATAAATATTGAAAGTAGATTTTTTTTCTCTGTCCATTCTAAAAGAAAATAACACTTTTTTTTAAAATTATGCAAACGTCAACTGTCAAAAAAATTTTTTTTTTTTCGATATCTTCTTGTGCGTACTTTTAATTTTAATTAGCGGCAGAGTGGTCATGAATGTTTTTTTTTTTCTTCAGTTATATAAAGAAAAGCCCCTTCAGCAATATTGTTGGAGTTAACTCCTCCTTAATTTCCTAACTGTTCACTAGAGGGCGCTCTCCCTACACTATAAATACTGGGCGATTTCTTTCCTCGTTCTCTTTTTACTTTACATTTCAGCGGGCACATATAAAAAAAAAAATGTGATCTATCGCAGAGATTTGCGTTTTGCCTGCTTGTGGGAAAACGTCATCAAACACACATACACATACGTACGAACATTTATCAAAATACGAACTCTACGTCCACGCACAAACACAAATATTAAATGTATTAGTCCATTGTAAATCTTGTTGTTTAATACATATACCTGTTAGTGTTGTGTATATATATATATATATATATATATATATATATATATATATATATAATAATAAAAAACAAAATAAAAACAAAATTATCGTCAAAATGTTTATTAAGAGGAAAGGCCAAAGTATTTTTTTAATGTTTTTTTATTTTTTTTTTACTCCTTTAAAAATCTTTTGTGTGTGTGTGTATGTATATATATATATATATATATATATATATATATATATACTGACTTTTGCTATTTCTTTTAAAAACGGGATGTAGTTTTTTGTTTTCTTTTACCTATAAAAAAAAAAAAAATGTAATACACAAACAACAAGCAGATAACAAGCTGGTAATAGACATTATTGCACCGCCGTTTCTGGTAAAATAACACATTAAATTTGAAATTCTTGTTGGATATTAATTAAACTTTCAGGATTTAATCACAAATGAATGAATTTATTTTTAAAATTATTAGTTTTAGAAAATCTTGGTAAAAATATATATTTTTCATACTTTCTTAATTTCATAAAAGTTTCTATAATTTAGAATCGTCAACAAAATGTTTTTATTTGTTAAAAGCAGGACTTCTTGGAGAATGTAAATCATCAATTTTATATTTTTCCAAACTATTACCAAGTTACCTAAAATCTGCTCCATATCATGAAATAAAACCCGCAATAAAACTATCTAATTAGCTTGTAAATGCTATTTTCCTTAAGTGTTGGGGTTACCAATGTAAAAGGTGTTTTGTTGAAAAGATTAATGTGGCTGCGTGTTGGAGAGCATTTAACATTTATACATTTTTTTAAAATCAAGGAAAAACGATGGAAAAACTGATTTGTGTTTCAACGATAAAATATATATTAAAATCAACAACAAATACACAGTAATTTTTGTAATGTGTGAATAAGGAGAAAAAAGTAGTTTCCCTTTATCTGTTAGTCAAATTAGGAAATGTAATTAAGCAAGTTTTCTGAGTAGAATGTTCAGAGTTCTGTATTGAAATAAAGTGTGTATTCAGAAGAACATACAGAAAGTTCAATTGTATATTTTGTATAATTAGCAGAGCTGTTGCAACTTGGCTTGTTCACAAAGAACTGATGGTGAATGATATTCAAGTTCTGTGTGTGTGCGTGCGGAGTGAGTAGAATGAATAATCTGTGTAGACGCGTGTGAGTAGTTGAGTTCTACTGTCTTCAACTCTACTGTCTAATTTGGGAATGAATCCGGACTTATATTATTACTGGTAGGCTCCCAGCACGAACGCGGGATAAATTTTGAAAGAACACAAAAAATATCTGATTGGATGAAAAATTAAACAATCTGTGATTTTATAACAAAAGCATGTTTGTGAGTTAACGGTAGGAAAAATTCAGTGTGGTGAATGCGATCAGTAAATTGTCCTGTGATATTTAGTATTTATTATTTAACCAATCACAGTTGAGAAAAATGTAGGCGTGGCAAACATAGTAGTAATCACTACAATGTAAGCTTTGAATTGCTTTTATAAATAATATATATTAAGGACATTATAGTCTGAAGAAAAAAATTTTTTTTCGATGAATAATAAATTTTTACAAGAATTGTTTACAATTATATTTTTCTTTTCTTAATTACAAAGTTACAAAAGTGTTTTAAAATTCTTCTCATCATCGTCAAAGTTAGGTAAGTGAAAACTACTAAGCGAAAATTGAAAAACTTAATACAAATCATCCCACCAAAAATTTTTTACTTTAATTAAAAATAATTTTTTTGTGTCTAAATGTTCTGTTTTTTTTTAAGTATGGTGTTTCATATCCAACATGATAGTTAAAAGTTTACGTTTTTCAAGGGTTGTCCCACTTATGATAATAAAACTTTTAGTTTTAATTGGTTAAGAAAAATAATTTGTTTTTATTTAGTTTTTTAATTTTTTTTGTTTCTCTATCTTTTTTTGTGAGTTATATTTTGATAAAAAAACGTTTGAAAGGTAACCCTTTATTTTATTTTATTTTAAAACTAATATTTAGTTTACTTATTTTTATACTTTTTCATTTACCTTTGAAATTAGTTTTCTTTTCTCATTTTATTTTTAATTGTGGTAGGTACCACCACTAATTCTCGATACCTAAGTTTTAAAAATGAATTGAAAAAGCTTTCATTTTAGCTTAAATTGAAAGCTAAATGATTAAAAAATAAATTTTTACTATTTCCAGTAATCAAAATATTCTGGTGTAGTTCAAACAGAAATTAAATATTGATTAGAATGTTATCTTGTTTTTTTGTCAGTTAAAAAAGCGATAAAAAATTTTATCATTTTTTTGTAAACAAAAGTTAATACTCATTTTTAAAACATTTATAAAATAAAGTATATTTTCCTGAAATGTTTTTTGAGGAAAATTAGCAAATTTTCAGTTAAATTAATCTGATTTGAAACAAAAAATTTAAAATGTGTATACTGCTGACGAAAACAAAAATAACCAAAATTTTGAACGTGGTAGAAAAGATTAAAAAAATAGAGGTAACTCAATAATTTATGAAATATTAATTTAAGAAATTTTTATAGTATTCTAAATATTTTTATATTTTCAGAAAACATCTTCATTCGTAATGTTAAGTACCTAAAAACATTCAATAAAATATTAGATAATTACTTAAAATATTTTCTTAATTTTTAAAAATTAAAACAAAAACAAAACGTTTTTACTTAGAATTTGTAAATTTATGTCAATTCTGGTTCACCATACTTGTCAACACCTTTGGCTCTCAATATATCTATGGAGACGTGAGAATAACAAGACCCTGTGCTCAAGAAATGCTTGTATAGAAAATTTTATGCTATAGGTAATATTTGTTTCAGAACAGATTAATCTAACTTTAAATTTGCTAATTTTTCGCAAATAACATTTCAGAAATATATATTTTATTTTTGAAAGATTTTTAAAACAAAGAATAAAGTTTTGTTTATAATCTGTCAAAATATTAAAAATGGCCGTTTTGATTGTTTTGTTTTTTGTGTTTTTTTTGATAAAAAAAATGAATTGACTAAAAATCATTATAATTTCTATTTGAAATGCACCACAGTATTTTTTTCTTTCTGAAATTAGAAAACTTAATCCTTTAGTTTTCAACTGAGGCTAAAACAAAAGCTTCAAGAAAGGTTTTCTTTTTATATATGAAAATACATTTAAACCTTAGGTATACCCAATTTTGGAGGTATCTACACTATTTGTGATTTGTCAGGGAATAAAATCTCCAATGACTTTTCAGTGTGATTTTGAAATGCTTCCTGATGCTGGTGACAAGAGATTTTATATTTTTAAAAATAATTCTATTTATTATTTTCGCATATTTTTTGTACAGAAGATCACACAGAAAAGTGTTTTAATTACCCATCTTGGTTATAAATCTCGGAAGACTAATATCTGAGTATTGTTTTCTTAGAATAATTAAAAGGATCTGATTTGATGCAAGTAATTATTTTATGACATTAGATACATCTTAGAAAACCCTATTTACCTTCTATTAGCATGGCTGATGCTAACCTCTAGAATGCTAATGGAATCAATAATTCTTAGATCAGACCAACCTAAACATTTGGGAAAATTTCATTTTCAAAAACAAAATCATAAAAATATGACACAGAAGGACACATTTGACTGATTATATAATTTTCATCTCAGCATTTAATACCTTTCAACTTCTTCATATATTTTATAGCACAACAGAGAGGAAGGTAATTTTTTATTTAGTACTTCAATAAAAAAAAAAAAAAGATTTACACTTCATAAAACAGCTAGAAGTGTGATTTGGCAACAGGGAAAAAAAAAAAAAACAGGTGAAAACTATGCGATTCTCAACTTCCTCTTAAAAAGTATCTACTAGAAGTGCATGCTTGAAACTTTACTAATTTTGGGATGAGGAGTTCAACAAAACTTGGAAGATTTTGTAAAATTATGTAATGATTACAAAACTTAGAAATTTGATTTGCAAACTGAAAACAAATGCTTTATAATAGCGCTTTAAAGAGTTCTTCAGTTTTTAACCTGATATAAAAACTTTCTGGACATTGTGAATGGTTCTCTTGCACTTCTCCTATTGGTAATTTGCTAACTGAATTTCCTTATAAGCCTCTGTAATGACTAATTTTTCTGGAACTCTCCCTATCCAGTCATCACTTGAAACTTGCATTACATCAAAGTCCTATCAGAAAACAAATGTTGATGTGGATCAGCATTTACAAGAAAATCAACTTTAAAAACTCATCAGCAAAAACATGTTAGTAAGAAACAAAAGATTCCTAACTAGTGCTATTTTAGAAACCACTTCCAAATATACTTTTTTTCTTTTAATCATTTCACCTCAGGCAAGGCAATAAAGTCGCTAAGATGCAAGAAGTGACTGAGTGTTATGATTAAAGAGAGAGAACAATAAAAGAACAAGAATTAAGTTTGTAAATGACAGGGTTGACTGGAAAGCAAGAAGCTGGAAATGAATTCCACAAGTGAGAAGTGTGAGAAAAGAAACTTAGTATAGAACTTATGGGTAACTCTAACTATTTCAACTGTAAAATGATGAGACCTTGACACCAATCTAGTGCTTCACTTTAATTCATAAAGTCTATGTACCATAGAGGACATGTCATCAAAACAGTTACAATGAAAGTATTTATAGAAAAAGTACAAGGAATGTATGTTAGGGCAGCATGAAAATGACTGAAGCTGAAATGCCATGTTACTACCAATAATATTGCTGAATCTTTTTTGGATTTCATCAAGAATCTCTTCAGCGGGTGCACCAGACCATATATGGCAGTAATATAGAAAGTAAAGGCAATCTGTAAGCATATAAATATGTATACTACATTCTGGTGAGAAAAATTTCCCTAGTGAAGGGTTCTCTGGTAATTAAAAGAGAGCAGTTTCATTTTTAGGTGTTAAAATCAACAAAGCATTTGTTGGATTAGCTACCAATTTGACCATATCAAACTGATTAAGTGTACTATTAAGACAGGGGTAAATAGTTGTATCTTTAGCATAGATGCCGTGTTGTGAATTGATGACATCAGGAAGGCCATGGATGAAAATGAAGAACAACACAGGTCCAAGGATAAAGTCTTAATGCAGAAAGATCTAGAAGAGTGGCCATTCAAGTCAACTTTCTTTTTATGATTTAATAAGAAAGACTGAATCAGTTTAAAAATTAATCCAGAAATACCATAACCTTTAAATTTGTTAAGACCAATATGTCAAACCCTGTCAAATAACTTCAAGATATCCAAATCAATAGCCCATTCATCGCCATTCTTATCTAAAACTTGACAGAATCTTTTAGCAGTAATCATTAATACATCATCGCTTGACCCAGAGAAGCAAAAGCCATATTGCTTATTTGAAAGAAGACCCTGCAAAGTTATATGACTCGCCAAGTCAGAGTTAATCAGAGCCTATAGCACTTTACTAAAAATTGATAGAAGGATCACATGGTTCATCTGAGTTGTTAAAGACTGGAACTACAGAAGAGGATTGCCAACAAGCAGGAAAGCAAGAAGTAGCAATGTATTTATTGTAGAGTTTAGAGAGACCAGGAACCAGTTCAGGAGCACATTCCTTAAGGACTATTGCTGGGATACTGTCAAGTCTGCATGCTTTTTGAGGATCCAGTTTAGAGATGATAGCAGAAACCATGGACAGAGTTATATGTATGTCACTCAATAGTGACTCAGTTCTAAGTGGAAAGTCATTCAAAGACATGACAAGTGTAGAATTTGAATAAAATTTATGAGCAAAACATTTTTCTTTATCAGATGTTAACACTTGAAATTGAGAAAATGGTCTTAACAGAAAAATGGCTTGCTCAAAATATTTCTCTGAGCACCTAAAAGTTCTTTAAGTGAGTAGAATTCTGTTAATGGTTAGAAACATTCAGTTTTCTTCAAAGTTCTTGTAGAGTAGAAAAATGTTGGTAGATATAGGAATTTTGCAGTTGAGTGAGAGTTCATAGGTCGACGACAGAAGTCTTGTAGGTGAAAGGAGGCAGCTTTCAACTGGTCTTTAATAGTTGGCTGTTGTTCGTTCTTGACAACCCTAGTTCTTCTTTGGTTGAAAGTGGTTCTGAAGTTGATTGGTGTTCTCTATCACCGACCTCACAGACAGTGGTAAATTCTCACTGCCAAAGAATTTCCAAATTTATGGATATTTGGGAGGCTCAGAAAAATCGGGAACTTTTCCCTCCAAAATTGTTATGCAAATTTCCTGGCCCCTTCATTGGCCAGAAAATATATTCTTATCTCGGATAAGAATCAAGGCTTTGGGAGCCAATTTTGAAAGTAAGAAAAATGGTTGGAATAAACAAGCTGTGAGGTTTCCCCAAGACTTTATGGCACTATAGAAAGAATAATGGTGGTAGAATTCCTTTTCATATTTTCCAGCTCTCTTGTTAGTCAGAAAATATATTCTTATCACTGATAAGAATCAAGGGTTTGGGAGTCGGTTTTGAAAGTAAGAAGAACAGTTGGTGTGGTGTGAGGGTTGGAAAAATAGGCTAGAATGTGAACTTGTAAAATATTGTATTCATGGTTCTCAAATTAAATTCCAATAATTCACTTACGTGCTAAAAATGCCTTTAGGAAAGGTATGAATCCTCTTCTTCTCCCCCCCCCCAACTATGGGTAAATAGCAGAACTTGGATGGCAGAAAGAAATGGCAACCTACTGCGGGAAAAAAATCTGCCTCGCCAGTCATGTATCGAAAGATACATGATCGCCTACGCGTGTATCCCGCATGGTACATAAGTTTAACTGTTGTACCATGCATGTACCATTAACAATCAAATGAAAATGAGACAAAAAACATATGGAATCAGTTATACTTTTATGAGTTATTTTTTTATATCAGTCATAGCGACAGTTATTTTTTTTTTTTTTAACATATTACGAACCGTAAGGATTCTTTATAACACGTTTCATCGTCTTACTGGTTACCATTGCAGCTGTATAAAAACTCGCTTTCCAATGTAAACTTGACATTTTTCAGTATTTTTATGAGTTATCTCCCTTGATTTTTCGCTCTTTCGAAGTCAAATCAAACAATAAACACAGAAAGTAGTAAGTAAAAAAAAAAGTTTTCTTCATTTGATATAAATAAATAAATACATATAGAGAGATATATAGAGTTATTTATAAATATATTAGTTTCTTCATTTTCCTTGATGGTATATTACTTATTATTAAAGACAAATTTGATGATAGAAATGATAAAACGTTTTCTTAAATTTCTTTGTTTCAAAATAAACATACCGCCATGAACGTTTTTTTTTTTTTTTAAAAAAGCATTTTAAATAAATGTGTTCTTTGAAATTAAATTTTAATTTTGGTTTTATTTGAAAGATAACAGCCTAAAAAGCTAATCATTATTAAAACAAAAATTAATTTTAGAATGTAAAGTTTTTTTTTTTTAGACATTAATGAATGATTAAATGTTTAAATCATTTGCACGTTCATTCGTAATTCATCGAACAGACGACAAATGTAAACAAATTTAAAAATCCAATATTTATCCTAGAATTGTGTTTCAAAGGTAGTTAGTAAATTTAAGGATTGATTTAACTGGACTTAAAGTAAAAGTAATGCTTTCTTTTTAGCTTATTTACGCACCGTAGCCTGTGGTCAAAAACAGGAAATGACTTGCAAACTTCATGAACAACTGTTAACTGCTTCCGCAGAGTTCCATCAAGGCTTGGCTAAAAAAACTAAAATAAATGGTTTGATTTTCAGGCGCTTTCCAAGGTTGTTATTTGCTGGAATTGTCTCCCCAAACCAGAAACAACATGACAATATTATATTTATTATCAACTCTACCGATTCGCTGAAAAAAGAGCATACCATGATTTAAAAAGGCCCGAAATTTAAAAAAATCAAAGGAAATTTTAGTGTTTGTTTTTTTTCGGTAAAAAAAAAAAAAAAAAAATTTGATTTGGTAGTTCGGCTTCAAATTTACAATAAATTATTTACTATAGTTATAGGGCTGAGTGTTGTGTATGGATGCCTATAATTGCAAAAATTGGCATGTTTATACAAAAAAATTCAAAATTCTTTTTAAAATATTGAGTTTTTGTACAGTGTAACCCGGATATAAGAGAGTTGTCGGGACCGGAGAAGAAGTCTCTTATATCCAGGTTTGGTCTATTTTGTTTATTAACACGGGCTCTAATTTGGGACCAGAGAAAATCTCTCTTATATCCGGGTCACACTGTATTTATGATTAAAAACACAGCTTTTACTTCATATAACAATAATCTAACCGGTACAAATCAATACAGAAATTAAAACTTTATAAAATTTAAAATTAAAAAATTCTTGTAAAAATTCATTATTCATTGAAAAAACTTTTTTTCTTAAGATAATAATGACCATCTCATCCATAAAAGCTTTTCTAATTAATAATACTTTTATCTTATGATTCAGAGCAGATTTTTGGTAACTGTCGGTCCTGTTTTAAAAAGAAAATTGATTATTTAAATTCTCCAAGTTTTGCTTTTAACTAACATAAACATTAAGTGGGTCAAAATTTAATTTCTCAAAATTTCGTATAATTAAATTAAATATGTGGGAGAGGGAGTATCATTTAAAAAAAAAAATTTTTACCAAGACTTTCTAAAGAAGAAACATTTCTAAAATAATTTCATTAAGTCCTGAAAATTTCATTAAAATCTGACAATTATTTGATTTTTGCAAGAATTTCCAAATCAATGTGTTTTTCAATGCAAAAAAGATACTAAAATTTCCTATACTAATATTTGGAACCCTTGATAACATAAGAAAAAACAAAATTTTTAAGCAAAATTTTGAATGTTCTAAAAAGGATTTAAAAAATATAATTTAATATACAAAAAATCCTCTTGTTGTTCCTCTTAATAATAAAGATTTTCATGATCAAAATTTGGAGCATTTTTTCATCATGGTATGCTAATATTTTAGTAAATCTATGGAGGTTCATAGTATGAAAAGAAAAATTTATTTCAGTGTGTTAACTTTTTAGGTATTTTAAAACAGTTGTACATTTTTTTGTCAACATTGAATACAAAAAAATGTAAACAAATTTAGAATTATCTTTAAAATCCAGTATTTGACCTTGAGATGGTTTTTGAAGTCTTTTAGTAAATTTAAGGATTAAGTAGATTTTCTAAAAGTAATGTTTACCTTTTACCTAAAAAAAAGAATTAAATTTATGTTTTATTTATGCACCTTAACCAATGAGGTAAAAGTACAAATACAGTTACTCCATCCTCTGTCTGAAAGAGCACAATTCTTAGGGTCACATCATATTGAAACACTAGTTCCCATATGATCGCCAAAGTTAAGCAACATTCAGCCTGGTCAGTACTTAGATGGGTGATCACTTGAAAACATGGGGTGCTGTAAGTTTGGATGTATTGGTGGTGTAATGGATTGTTAATTGAAGAACTGAATTCCAATTCTTGTTGGGTTTGTTATATTCACTAACATGTAAATACATTTGGCAAAGGTATGAATCCGCCTCTTGACCCTCCTATTATGGGTTAATTAGTAAGACTTGTATTATTATCTCCCCACAAAATTCTTACAATGTAAAGATATTTTCTGACAATCCAATAATCTGCAAAAAATAAATCAATCAAAAAATATTCCCTCTTTGAACCCGCATAAACGGGTTCAGGGGCAGTCAACCACCCCGAACAAGACTCTGCCCTTCGGTGGAGCCTCGTCCGGGTTCCTCTACACCCAAAGGCAGAGAGTTCACCAGATGTGGCAGCAGTACTCAGTGCATGAATTAGTCACAAGTTTGTATTTATTTCCTTTTCTAGTTTCACCCTTTTGGCTTTTTTGCTGATGAACAGCACTTTGTCTTCAGTTATTTTGATTGCCATTAGGTGTTATCTGGCTGTCCGAGGTACATGCATGCACAAGATGGGTGTTTATTGGAAGGTCATACAAAACTTATTTTCATAAAGGTCAATTATATATCTGATGAGCTTTCCTCTTTTGTTTCTCAATTTCATTAATTTAAGCATAGTACTAGATTGACAGCTAGATTTCATCATTTTCCAGTTGAATTTGCTAGATGAAATCATCAGTTCTATTCCACAAGCTTCTTTCATACATATTGCCCGTGAAACTCTCTTACAGCTTGCTTTCCTATCAACTACAATATTCAGAAATTTAAATGCAACATCATTTGTCAATTTCTGTTTCTATGACACCTGTTCTTTTATTGTCCTTTCTCCTCAGTAAGATTTTCTTAGTTTCTTTCACTCTCAGTAAACCTTTGCGTCTTAGTGACTTTATTGCCTTACTTGGTTTAAAATAAATATATACACACACTCACACACATAAAGAGAATGAAAAAGACTGTAGAAGGAGCCAGAAAATGAATCCTAAACAGGTAAAAAGGGATAAACCTCTACTCATGTTCAGAAGACTGTGGAGGAGTATGAACTGGACATTATGCTAACTTACCTACTTCTATTGAAAAAAAAAACAAAAAAAAACTAAACTTCAAATAAAATTTCAGAGTTTATGTGGAGACATTAAAAGTCTAGAATTGAAGTAGATTTTAAAAGGAACCAAAAACTCAATCTTAAATAGGGAAAGAGGGATAAACCTTTACTCCTGTTCAAAAGACCACCAAGAAGTTTGAACTGAACAAAAGGTGAACCTATCTACTCCTGCAAGAAAATCTCTGCCTAGTCAGTCATGAATGGAAAGAGATATGATAACCCAAGCATGTATTGCATGTATTGCGTATGGCATTTAACTGACTGATTGATATAAGAAAAGTATTTAAAATCAGTAAATAGTTTTCATGCTTGCATTTGGATTGAACTTTGAACTTTTATGACAAAAGATGTTTTTGTTTTGTTGGAAAATACTTTTCTGGTAACATGTTAACTACTTCACTATGAAATATATTTGTTTATATTTTTATATATATATTTCCAAGTGTATCTTTTTCCAAAATTATGTAACATTTAAGAAGAAACCTTATTTACATTAATCGGACTATTGTTCTCATCTTTGTCGCCATATTTATTACAACATTTCGGCTGTTGTACGCTCCGGCCTTCTTCAGGTGGTTGGAATGTTGAACTGAACTCTTTTTTTTTTCGCTCAGTGGGGTAGACTGTTCTAGTTCCATGTTTGATGGATGTCAGTTATCAGTTATCTCCTGTTAATTTTCCTCTGAAAGTTCTCCACTGCCTTAACCGGGTATTGAACTCACACTCTTTGTCACTGGATCTAACCAACACCTTTATCCACTGTGCCATGAGGACATGTGGGTATGAATTTCTGGGTATTATAAACCTAATGTCTTCAGCAACCATTTTTACCAGTGCTCATATTGCAATTTTGCTGTTATCATTGCTTTTCTCTGGCTCTCCTTATTACTGGTTCCCATATTGTATTCATTTCTATTCTTGGTCAGCTCAGGAGATTTTTGTAGCCTAGCATATGTGCTGATTTCTTAAGTTTACAAATTTTCTAGTGGTGTTCCTTGTCTATTATCTCAACATGATCCCACAGAGGGTGGTGATCTCCCTTCTCTCTCCATATGTGGTCAGCCATGCCTGATTTTTCCACTTTCCCCTGTGTTACAGATTTCTGATGTTCTTGAAGCCTTACCTTGAGGGGGCGGCCTGTCTCTCCTTTATATTCCTTTCTGCAGCTGCACAGGATAGTGTACACACAGTCTTTAGTCATGTTCTCCTCTATTGGGGGTCTTACTCGGGAGAGATATCTGCGAAGTGTCGTCAAGCTTTTGAAGGTTGTCCTGATGTTATATGAACCGCAGATCCTTCGTATTTTCTCTGATAACCCCTTCACATAAGGCAGGCAGACTGTTTTCTGAATGTTGTTATCCTCCTCCTCTTGTACCCGCCTATCTACAACTTATGACAGAGTTCCATTCTTACAATGTGTTGTAATGGGATTTTCCATCTGAGTTGGAACATACCAGTAATTTTCTGTAAATAAGCACTTACATTACTTACTAATGCAATAGTAAAGTAATAATCTAGGACAAGAGTAGACAACCTTTTTGAGAGTGTGTGCCAAAACCATCCAAATCTCTGACACATGACAACAAAAATTGTTTGAGAGCATATTATTTGATATCTCTTAAGTATGTAAAGAACTTTTTTAAATGAAAAAATCACCCCAGAGCAGTAAAGACACAGTATTGTAAGAAGTTATATAAATCATGTATAATTAACTGAATGAAATAAAAACTATCACAGGTTTTTACAAACATGTTTTTTTTAATATTTTTATTAGTCTGTAAGTGTAAATGTAACTGCCACACATACATAATTTAAAGACACTATTATTAGCTATTATTAGCATCAACCCAAAAAGTTAAAACTGTTATTTTTTTGATTAATCAACCATCATTTTTTCCAAGTTACATATTTTATGACTAAAACACAGTAAGAGGTTGCTAAAATGAATCTTTTGCTGATTTTAAATCCTTTATAAATGATGTATAAAAAGCAAAATATATTTACTTACCTTCAAAACTACATTTAAACAGCCCTGAACCTTTGCCACTTTCAAAAGAAAACATCAGATAAAACTAGAGACTGAAAACTTTATATATTATCAGTTGGACTTCTGCTGCTGCATCACTGATGACAGAGATTTTATTTTGGGTTTATTTTTAGTAACCCTGAGAGATATGCATTCACTACTAGTTTCATTCATCAGGCTATTCCTGCTATAAAACTTAACAAAGTTCATCACTGAGAACAAAGATTCACAATTATATGTAGATGAAAACATGGATAGTAATGCTGTTGCAAGTTTTTTTTTTAAATAAACAAAAGTTTCTGGAATGGTATTCAGGGTCTTTAATACTTCATTTTCCACATTTCTCTCTGATATTGCCATCACTAATTGCTCCTTTTCAATATTTTCCACGTCAACTCTAAGGTCAACAAATTTCTTCTTCCAAATTGAGCTACTCTGAAATTAAATCAACTGCATTTTAAAATCATCCACGTCTATCCATGAAAACATTTGCAAGTTTAGCTATCCAGTTTGATACTATCTGGAAACTTAAAGAATTTTGCTGTCTCTTCCAGTTCTCTGAATTTATCTAATCTTGAAAAGAACTGCTCAACATTTGATTTGATGATGTTTACAAACAGCTTTTGAAAACATTAGCTGTCTGTCTGCCATCTTTTGGGAAATCATTAATGTACCTCTTTAGGTTTGGAAAGTATCTAAATCTCTCATTATCTAGATCCCTCTTAAAAAATTCTAGTTTCATTTGAAAAGCCTTTATGGGACCAAACATAACATCAAGTGTCTTACCAGAGTCCTGTAACTTAATATTCAAGTCATTTAAATGCTCACGAAAATCTGCAAAAAACATCAATTTACAAACCCACATGATATCATACAATTCTTGGTAAGACACTTGTTGATCATTCAAAAAGAGCTTTATCTGATGTAAGCATTCAGAAAATCATTTCAGAACCAAACCTCATCTAAGTCAATGAACATTGTACATTTTCAGTCCTTTATATACAGATTCTACCTCATTCAATGAAAATTTGAAATTGTCTTTTATTTATAGCCCTAGCAGAAATGTAATTAACAACCTTGCTAACTATTTGCATCACTTCCTGGAGTTCCTTTAGGCCAGCATTTGCACACAAAACCTCCTCATGTATGATGCAATGAAAACCTATCAGTGGATGACCGACATCTTTTGCAAACAGATTTACAAATCCTGCTTTCTCACCAGTCATACTGGGGGCACCATCTGTTGTGGCAGATACTACTTTTGAAATGTGAATTTGATGAGTAGATAATTCATTCACAACTGCTTTACATATTTCAGCCCTGATAGTGTTACAAGGGCAACTGTCAAAGCAGTTGTGAACAAATTATCTACTCAACAAAATCGAGAAAATATGGCTAGTCTAGCTGATGATGTAATGTCCGTACTTAAATAAACACAAATAGAAAAAACTTACATGAAGAAAAATCTTTTGTCATCTGTTCAGCTGTATGCCTTTTCCAACTTACGTATCCTATCCGTTACTGTTTTCCTACTCACAGACAAATCTTTAATGCAATGAATAATCTTTTCCTTTTCTGAACAATTGTCAAAAAGGAAAGGTGCACATTCTAGCCAAGCTTCTTTAATATACTCCCAATCACTGCGTAGCTTTCCATGTTGGGCAGTAACTTTTGAAATCACAAAACTAGTAGCAACTGTTGGAACTGTGCCTGCTTGAAATAAAGTTCATAAAAGTATCATGTTTTTTTTCCTTGCTCATTTCACAAGAAATTCTTTTTGTTTCTTAGTTTTATTGCTTAAGTTCTTATGAACACTTTCAAAATGTCTCTTTACAGAAGAAGTCCTACAAACAATTGGTTTGGAACAGAAAATGCGTAAGGCTTTAGCCTTACGCATTTTCTGTCTTTCTTAATCATGCCAAATTTTCCGATCCAGTATTCTTTAATTCTCTAGTATCTCCTTCATTTGAATGACATCGTTTCTTAGCTGATGATTGTGACATTCTGCACAATCTGTAAAGAGCAGACAATAAAAATACATGAGATAATGATATTCATGAAAGAGGAGAAAGAATAAAAGTAAGTAAAAAAAGGAATCTAATGAATAAGTTTCATATTGCCAGAAATAAGTCATCAGTGTGCCATGCTTAGCACGCATGCTAAGAGTTGCCCACCACTGATCTAGAACATAAAAACACACATCTATGATATATGTTAACATAAAATTAGGATAAAAAATAACCAAATGAAATTCATTAATATAATACATATAATGAAATGAAAATAATGTATATAATCAAATGGAATTGTTTTAATCTGCTTGTATATTTATTGCCAGTGATGTCATTGGCTCTCATTAAATGAAATGATGAAACATAAGATCTTGTCTCTCTCTTTCATTACTCAGAAGCAGCAGTAAATCTGGGGAAGAAAGAAAAACAAATGTGAGTTTTTTTTTTTGCGGGGAATTCACCAACTTATAGTTTAACAAGAAAATGTTCTTATCTCTTACAGGGAAATCCGATATGTATACACATCTGTACGTGTTTTAAGCAACAGTTGGCTAATGTTTATATCTGTTTCTTCCTTTCAATGTCTAATATCACTTCCATGGGGATAGCCTTTTTCTTCATCACTTCCATGGGGATAGCCTTTTCTTCAAGGTACTGCCATCAGAAACAGCTGCAATACACTTGGGAGTCATAATGAAGGGCAATACGTTTCCAAAAATACAACACAAACAAGAAGAGTATGAATGCACAACAATCTAATATAGTGTACAACCAGAAAACAAAATTAATAGCATTTGTGTCATAAGTACAAATTGTCATAGGTAAGGACTGGCATAACCCAGGGAAGTGATTTACTTTTTAATTATTTTGTTTTACTGATTTTATATCCAAATATTTTGTGGTTTAAAATCTATAATGAGATATAGAATTCATTAAAGTCCAAAGTTATCATGAATTTATAATTGCAAATAATTCAAGAGATTATGATGTTTAATGCTATTCATTCTTCTTTCAGAGATTTCAAATATGTTGGGAAACAAATGGATTCTTCTGATAGCTGTTTGAAAATATTGGATCAAAAAACTGAAATCATGGATACAATGTTGAGTATAAAAATATTGAATCAAGAAAATCTAACTATATGAATTTCATCTTTGCAAACTGAAAACTTTACAAAACCCCTGCAAAAAAATACAAGAAAAAGGTATTAAAAGGTAATTTGTAATTTTAAACACTTATACTAGAGAGACATTTAAAAACTTACACTAAAAATATATGTTCATATGTCAAGTCTCAATATGTCTCTCAAAAAGTGGTTTCAAGTAAATGTAAGCACACAAATACACTCTGGAGAGAATCCTTACCAATATGATGAGTGTGCATTAGAATTGAGACAGAGGTCACATTTTAAAACTCTTGTACAAGCAGATACTGGGTTAAAAAAGATTTCATGTGAAGTGTGTGGTTTCACATGTTCACAGAATTCAGATTTAAAAACTCACATAAGAACACACACTGGTGAGAAACCATATTCATGTGAAATTTGTAGTTCAACATTTTCACAGGCATCACATTTAAAAAGACACTTGCAGATACACACTGGAGAGAAACCATTTTCATGTGAAATTTGTGGATCAGCATTTTCCCAACAGTCACATTTAAAAAGACACATGCGGATACACACTGGTGAGAAACCATATTCATGTGAAATTTGTGGTTCAGCATATTCATGGAATTCAAGTTTAAAAACTCATATGCTAACACACACTGGTGAGAAACCATATTCATGTATTGTGTGTGGTTCAGCTTTTTCAGAGAATTCAACTTTAAAAACTCACATGCGAACACATACTGGAGAGAAACCGTATTCATGTATTGTGTGTGGTTCAGCATTTTTATGTAATTCAAATTTAAAAACTCACATGAAAACACACACTGGTGAGAAATTATATTCTTGTATTGTTTGTGGATTATCACTTTCACAAAGTTCATATTTAAAAATGCACATGCGAACACACACTGGAGAAAAGCCATATTCATGTGAGGTGTGTGGATCAGCATTTTCACAGAAGTCACATTTAAAAAGCCACATGCGTACACACACTGGAGACAAACCATATACATGTGAGGTATGTGGATCAGCGTTTGCAGAGAATTCATCATTGAAAAGGCACATGCGATCACACACTGGAGAGAAGCCATATTCATGTAACGTGTGTGGATCAAAATTTTCACGGGGCTCAATTTTAACAAATCATATGCGGACACACACTGGAGAAAAAATTTATTCCTGTAAAGAATGCAGTTCAGCATTTTCACAGAATTCAGCCTTAAAAAGACACATGCGAATACATACTGGTGAGAAGCCATATTCTTGTGATGTTTGTGGATCAGCATTTGCGCGAAGTTCAACTTTAAAAAAACATAAGGTGTCACACTCTGGAGAGATGACATAATTTTGGGAAGTGTGTGATTCAATTTTTTTACATTCGTGATATTTCAATGGGGAATCAAAAAACACACTATATAAAAACCAACAAAAGGATTTCTTTATTTATATTAGTCCCAGTCTTCCATGAAGAGGGAAAACTGGAAGAGAGTCTATAAGTTTAAAATATGATTACTTAATACGCACAATGGAAATTTGAATTGTTTATATTCCATATCTGATATCTTTAAACTTTTTTTTTATCTGTTTTTAACCACCAAGATAAGCCGTAACAGATTCTAATGGAAAGTGATGTGGCTTATCAATTGAAATGTTCGTTAAAAACAGTGACTTCGTGCAGAAATATGTATTATTACTAAAGTACTGATGCATTTTTCATTTTATTTGAATGATTTCTCTAGTAAGCATTTTTACAATTTTAAAGAATCACACATAAACGCATGCTGGAGAAAAAGCATATTCTTGTAAAATGTGCAGCTCAATATTTTCACAGTATTCAGCCTTGCTAAGATACAAATACACATTGGTGAGAAGCCACATTCTTGTTATGTTTGTGGATCAGCATTTACAAGGGAGTTAACTTTACAAACTCATAAGCAAAAACACATTGCTAAGAGACCATAGTTTCATTTCCAACTAATACCATTTAAAAAACAAAACACATGCAGACACATATTCAAGAGAAGACATAATTTCAGTGGTGGTGGGTGTCATTCAGTGTTTTCACAGCAGTCATTTTCAGTTATTGAATCCCAACTCAGACTGAACAAAAACCTTATACCAGATATCAGTTAAAATGTATAATAAATTAGTAACTTCATCCCAAAATATGTCATTACTAAACCAATACTTTTACATTTTTACTAGAATAGTCTCTTTAGTCTCTGTACTTCAACTGTCCTTGGTATGACGATAAACTACATCCGCGTCCTGGGTAAGATGATAAACTACGTCCAACAGCAAGGCCTCTAATCAGGAGGTTTTGAGGAGCATGGAACCACCTCTTAATTGCTGGTGTTCCCAGGTCCACACTGACCTGGGGTGGTAGCACACATTAGGGTCCTAGCTATGAGCAAATAGTTAACCCCGAAACTGGGGTAAAAACGAGTTTTAATACCAGAAATACTTTGTAAAAAATTATTTCCAGCAATAAATTTTTGAAGAAAAAAAAAACTATTACCAGCTATACATTTTTGAGGAAAGAAATATTACCAGCAATAGTTTTTTGAAAAAAATTATTACAGCAACACATTTTTGAAAAAAAAAAATTATTACCAGTAATAGATTTTTGACAAAACAAAATATTACCAACAATGAAAATTTTGTCACCATTAAATAACCCATTGGGGTTTATATACTGTAAAAAAAAACAAACCAAACCAAACTCTGTACTTCAAATATGAAAGATACTGTATATACTTGTGTATCATGCAAGTTTTTGAAGATCTAATTTTGAAGCTAATTGTAAGGCAGTCATATCATACCTGAGATATAAAATTAGCATATGTACTGCTGGCCCTGGCTACGCTGGTGACCAAACTATATATCTATTTACTGTACTCAAAAAGTACAGCTGTATTTAAAATAAAAATGATTTTGCTAAAACTGATGTTTTATTTAACTGTATCAAGTAATAATGCATGTAATATTCACATATTAGTATCGTATTATAAAATACAAACCTAGCGAATATGCATCTTTTCCATTGTTTACCTTTTTGTTTCTCATTCTGTTGTTTATAGCTATACGTGTTTACACAAGTACGGCATTACTAACAATACTTTTATCATTCTCTTTTACTTTTTTAACTTATTTAGTTAGAAGATGAGATAAAGAGAGAGAGGAAAACAGGTTAGTCTATTGTAATTTGTTTTCTCAAAATAGGAACTCCCATCATACACAAGGTACATGATAAAGTAACTTTTTATAAGTGAAAATTTGGGAGTTGATAAGATCACACATTACATGAGTATATACAGTAACATTTTTGGATCAATATGTTACTATAGACAACCATGTAGAAAGAATGGGTAGTTTTATCTCAAACTCAAGTGTTTGATTAACCAGATCAAGATGGTTCCTTTGATGTTTGATCTTCTAAGCGGCAGCCACTTTAATCAAAGAGGAATGGGAAGTAAAGTGGTGGATGTGGGATTTTTGGACATTAAGTGTCAATAAAACCAGAAATCGGGCAGATCTAAGTGCTGGTCTATATTAACAGTCATGTTGGGATCAGGGAGAGTTCTGGTCCACCTTTGGCAGGAGATGTCCATTGTGTGGTTCCATTTGTATTGCCACTCACACTTCAGGATAAATAGATGGGCACTGATTTGCTAGTGGTAAGAGCAGAAGTTGTCCCATATCTGTTTTCCTGGCAGTCATGAGTTCAATCCCTGTGTTAGTGCAGAAAAATAATATATTGTTCAGTGGAATAAACAGACATGAAGGGGAATAAAAGTGGTGATATATCTTGTGAGCATCAAAAATGGGACGAGAACAAATTTAAATAATTCCAAGGGTATTACCTACATGGGTGACCACTTGGGAGTATCACATATTGCAAGCTTGGATTTACAGGGCGTATAATGTATAATTGCTTGAAATTAGAAATCAGAGAGCACAATTCCAATTACAGTTGAGTTTGTTACTGATGCGCAAATATCATTGGACAAGGTATAAATCCACTTCTCCCCTCCAGCTATGGGTTAATTAGATTTGGATTACTAAATCATATTTATCTCCAAAAAAAAAAAAAAAGAATTCTTACAATCAAAAATATACATAATTAAACAGTTTTTCTTGCCTTGAATTTCATTTAATCACAATTATTCATTAGACAAACTGTGATAAATAGTAGGAAAATATCAGTACTATTTGAGAAAACTTTGAGGCCTGCGTTCCTGAACAATTTTACCCCTTCGGCCTGAGCTCCTTTCGTCAAAATTCACAAATAATTGGTATGTAATATTTCAAGGTAGATATAAAAATAGTTACAAGTGTTTATCTACCATTCAACCGGTGGCTGGGCATTACGTCATTTTTCCCTAACACTGGTAAAGCGGTGGTCAAAGTTCAAAGGGTTAATAAAGAAAATGTGACCAGTGCTGCCTTACAGTGGTTTCTCCTATGAAGGGGGAGGATGGTGAAAATCCTGCCAGAGGGCATATTTTCTTTATTATTTTTTTTCAAATATGCAGGCTGGCAGACGAAAGAAATATTGATTAAAAAAAATGGAACATCCTACTGAAATATGCATATCCACTAAAAGGAAACATTTAAACTACTAAAATAATGTGTCTAACATAACAACTTGATAGATTTTCAGCAACGCTAGATAATCCGATTAGAGAACATTTAGTCTACCAAGGAAGATGTCAATGTTGTCATTTTTGCCTCAGGTTTAAAGGGCTGAAATCATATAATCACATTTTTTAATTATTTCCTTGACCAAGGCTTATAGCCACATCATGTTGAAACACAGGTTCTCATATAATCCCCAAAGTTAACAAATGTCAAGCCTGCTCAGTACCTAGATGGTTAACTACTTGTGAATATCAGGTGCTGTAATCTTGGATTTTAATGAAGAAATAATCCGAATTTAATGAGAAAAATTCTTACATTTTTTTTTTTTTCAGAGATAATAATGATTTAGTGATACAAGTCTTACTAATTACCCTTTAGCTGGGGGGAGAAGCAGTGGATTAATACATTTCCCAAGGATATTTCCATGTGAGTGAATATAACAAACCCAACTGGAATTGGAACAGCTCTCCGATTAACAATTTTGGGATTTATACATTACATCATCCAAGCTTATAGTACTTGGAATTCCCAAGTGGTCACCTATCTTGGTAATGAACAGGCTAGATGTTGCTTAACTTTGGTGATTGTACAGGAACCAGTGTGATGTGGTTGTAAGGCAAAACACAAGGATTTTGTAAGGGTAAGAGCTGACATAGAAGTTGTCCCCAGTACCTCCTACCTACCTACCCACCCAGACGAGCAGGGAAAGCCCAGAATAAAATATCTCAATATAGGAAAGAGGGTCAGTGTTCTCATTTCTTGACATGGAGTTTCTCTTTCATCAATTTACCTAGTGAGCTTACAGCCGTCCCTTTCCCAGCTTTTGATGTACACCAATGATATCGAGAATTTAAATGAAACATGGGGTGATATTGGCTTATCAGTGGAAAGCTTGGACAAAGGTTTTGTTGTATCTTTACACTTTCACATTGAAGCTATCTTCAGTTTGCATTATATTAGACTTTTTGTTGACATGCAAAATAATGGGTTTTCCTCAATTGATTATCAAATGATTTTATCAGAGTCTGAAGTGACTGGTTTTTAATGACTACCAGTAAAATTGAGATGTGTGTAATTCAAAGAAATTGCCCACTGTCCATAAATATGAAAAAAGAAATAGAATGTATATATAAATAAAAACTTCCATGGTCAAGTGACATTTGGCTGGAAGGTAAGGAATTCCGATTATGGGCTTATTTAGTCAGACTGCATTCTAGATAAGAGTCTATCAGAATTAGAGTAAAAAGAGATGCAGAAATAGAGCTCTCTCTGGCTGAAGGAAAGATATGATCTGTTTGTGAGGAAAGACACAAGTAGCAGGAAAATGTCCCAAATGTCACATATTTACTCTACAGACAGTGCCAGATGAATCCATGAATAAAGAACACATTATGCTGAAAAAGAGAAGAATACAAGTTTTCCTTTTTGACCTGGTCAATATTTCAAATTCCATTCCTTTCTTGAATGTACACTGACCCTTTTCCGGTTCTGTTTGCACCATTGCAAACAGGTATCGAAACTCTATTGACAATTTCAATTTAGAAAGTGAAAAACTGTTTGAGTGATGCAGTGGTATGCTTGATGGTAAAGTCCCTGCTCACACCTTGCATCAATAAATCTTAGCCACCCAGTATCTTGTTGCTTGGTGAGTTTCATTCCTTTGACCACTGTTGATCCACAAAAAAGGATGCTACATTTTTGTCCCTTGCAGATGATCTTTAAAATCTGAAGGATTTAATCAATGGGAATGTTGTTATTACGTCCCTTCACAGACTTTCTAAAAATAGCTAAAGAAATAAAAACAAAATAAATGCATTTTAAATAATTTAAATGTCTTTGTTAATAAATTGTGGTTTTATTTGAAAGATAATAGTCTAAAGTTTACTCCATAATAAAAAGAATTTTATATTTTCAAATAAAAATTTTAGATATTTAAAAAAAAGGGGAAAAACGAACTCACTTCCACCCAGTTTGATTAGCTAATTTGATGGATGTCAACAAAAGAAAAATTAAAACATGGTCAAATGACAAAATCTTTTGATAAGTTTCATAAATATTCAATATCTGTCCCAGACCCTTGGTCAAAACAAAAATAGCAAATTTATCTATTAAATAGACTTTGTAAAAATATTATTTATGTTTTTCTTAAATTATAACAATAAATATATTTTTCCTCATTGGTCAATACATTCAACAGCCAAACAGTTGTTCTCTTACAAACTAGCCCTTTACTTTTAAAAAAATTGCACCATTAATAAAGTTAAATATGGAAAAGCAAACCTGCCACAATCAAGAAAAAAGAGCCTACCAACAATTAAACATCATGAAATATTGAATAAACAATTTTGAATTTATCACACTATCAAAAGGAATATAAAAAAAAAAATAAGGAGGAAAGGTTTTTAAAAATTTAGTTGGCACTTTTATGCAGTATAAATATTTTGTGACGATTGTTTTATTGAAGTGAAAATATTCATTGCACCAAATGAGGTCTTTTTATTTTCATATGAAAATTTACTAAAGGAAAAACAAACTAGAAAAAATTGATAAAGTATTGAACTGATTGTAAATTTAACTTTTGATTCCTTTTTTTTTTATTAATATAAAATGACATCTCCAAACATAATGCACACCTTAAGAAAAAAAATCCTACCTTCCGCTTAAAAAATTACTCAAAACTGGCAAATTTCAATTTATTTTTCTATTGAAAAGAAAAATTTGTGGAACTATTTTTCAGTTCAGTTACAACCTTAAATTATTTTATTGTATCCATGTGATTTCTTTATCTTTACTGTATTTCTAATATTTGATGAGCTTTTTTCACTGGTGCTCCTGCTTTCACTCCCTGTGATCAGGTGGCATTATTGCCTTGCTTGGGTTGAAATGATTTAAAAAAAAAAAAACCTTCATGAAGCAGACAATTGCAATATTACACTTTCTATTATTGCGCAAGTTTATTTTCTATCCATTTGCTTAAGGAGGTAATGTCGAAAATCAACATCTTGATTATTATATCATTATTTTCCCTTGTACTTACATAAGTCGGAGTTAACTCCTCCTTAATTGTCCAAATTGTTCACTAGGGGTCGCTCTCCTTACACTATAAATACTGGGCAATTTCTTGCCTCATTCTCTTTTTCCAGCGAATACATCTACAATGTAAGCTCTCACAGAAGATACCATCTTCCCATTTGTGGGAGGCGCCATGAACATTATACACACATACACGTACGTACGAACATTCACCAAAATACAAACACTTTATGTTCACACACAAACACCTGTTGACGCAAGAAAAACAAGATTTTAACAAAAATTCTGAATATGCTAGAAAGCATTAAAAAATTCAATAAAATAACCAAAAGATACTTTGGTCTTTCCTCTTAATAATAAAATAAACATTTAGCCGTTAAAATTTTGTTTTATCAAATTTGGGGCCTTCCTTCATTATGGTGTGTTATTTTAGAGAATTTTTGGAGGTACCTAAAACAATCTAAAAAGGCTCATTTTCTTTTGCTCCAAGTATTCTCTTATGTCTTAGTGGCATTATTACCTTGTTTGGGGTAAATTGATAAAAAAAAAAAAAAGAAAGTGTTGGGAATATTGTTTTTAACAGGCTTTATCATTGAACGTGTAACCAATACCGATTGTTCACATTTCCAGTTTCTTTTAATGAAAACATAAGAGCTTTCACTATTTTCATGAGTTATCTCCCTTGACTAACGCCTTTCTTTTTTTTTCTTTTTTTTTTTAAATCAAATTAGACAGAACAAAATCCACAGAAGGAAGGAAGTATAAAAACACTGTTCTCTTCGTTTGATAAATGTAAATTTATTTTAAAAGGCAGTTTCTTTTATGTTCATTTTTATTTTATCAAAGACAATTTAAAAGTAAAATGTTATCTTAAAATGCAATTGTTTGTGCAAGTTATTAATTGCCAGTAAGGAAAAATTTTTTGAGCAACTTTATTTGCATCAAAGGAATGATGATTGTCATAAAATAAAAATAATGGCGATTAATTTTCATGTTTCTAATATTTTTGTTTTATCCAATGAGCAAAAAATGACTTGAGCTTTGATGATTCCTTTATTTTTTCTATAAAGTTTGTTTTGCCGATAATTTCATAATCAGAAATTAGTTTGAAATTGCATCAAAAACAATTTGAAATGTTATTACTTTGTACCTCCAAAGATTCGGTAAGTAAAAAATACAACGATGAAAAATGTCCCCCAAAAAACTCCATCTGTCGTGTCTCTAGTTTAACACCACATCACAATCACTGTCAATCAGATAATAAATAATACTTGTTTTGTCATTTCCACATCTTGCTGTTTGTATAGTAATTTTCTAAGCGTAGGCTTTTCTAAGGCCGAAAGTATGGGACACTCAGTGAGGAATGAACTCATTACTCAATCTTAATTGTTCTAGCAGAGCAAGCTTGTTATCCATTACACCATGTTGAGATGAAAGTGTGTATGATGTTTGGAAGAGGCAGTAATTTTCTATGACGTTTATAGCTGAATGAAAATGAAGGGAAGACAATTGATTAACGATATCAATTCTTTCTCTATCCATTTCCCCCATTTTTTTCCCCAGCATTATTTTCTTTTGTTTAATAAATTTTCTTAACCTTTAACACATTTCAGGCGACAATAGTTGCCATAGAATTCTCTCCCTTACTACCATCAATGACTTTTGTCTCCTGAGACAGTTGCTATAAATTAGAGATTGAGAATATGAGATGAAAAAGATGTGAAACTTGACGAAAACAAAATTTTATCATCTAAATGTTTATGTTATTATTAAGAGAAAAGAACAAAGTATTTTTGGGGTATTTTTTACATTTTTTAAGCATTCCTAGCACATCCGAAATTTTTGTTAAAAATCTTGTTTTTTTTGAGCCAGCAAAATTGACATAATCAGTCATGTCAACCATTTTTTTTTTCATTTAAAAAAAAAAAAAAAATAATGAAAATCTCTGTTTGAAATTCTTTTAAAAAAATCAGAATTATAATGTTTATTTGAAATATTTTGAAACAAGCAGCAAAAAGATGTAGCTTGAAAATAAAACAAAACAGGTCATAACATTTCACGTCACTTGACAGGTGATGAATGACGTATTGATGGACTACGTGAGAATAATTTATACTACGGAAGGAGAGAAGTGAAATTATTTAGATTTAAGCAAGCAAATTATTTACCTCGTTATTGTTAAGAAAAACTTTCAGCGCTCTAATTTTTTTTTTGTACTTAGCTTTCACCTTTATGTTTACGATGCTTTATGGAAAATATAAAGAAATTAAAATAAGACTGTTAAGAGTGAGATTAAATTTCATATTTCATAAGAGAGGTACCTATAAATTAATTAGATACCTTTCTTATGAAATTTTATCAGAAGTGTACATAAAATATTATAATTTTATGTACATTTATTACATCTTGTATTTCCATTCATTTTATTATTAATTTTGATATTTCATTTATGGAAAAATGTCATAACTGAGATTAATATAAAAAATAAGATCATATAAATTTCATAAGATGATACTGATACTTGTAGGTACTGTGACACCCACCGGTGGTTGTGGTCGCAGCACCAGCACCAAATATGTGATGTCCACTGGTTGCAACGTGAATATACGACGCTGCGCCGTCGACCCGTGGTCAACTCCCAGTTGCGGCACGAAGCCATAAGGTTTCTTCCACCAGCATTTTGGGGTTGACTTCTTGTCGCTGCCACCAGCCTGTGTCCTGGTCGATCTGGTCATTTCCAGTTTGATACCAGCTTTGTCATTCTCAGCTCGCCTCCAATGCTTGGTCACCAAAGTAACTGCTTTGATCTCAAGTCTAACCTACCCACATTGTGATTTTGATCTTAGGTAGACGAAATCAATCAGGCGTCGGACCGTAGTGTAGGCTGAATCTGGGGTAATGGTGATACCGCACAAGCGTAAGTAAAAGAAAAATAATAAAACAAACTCACGAGGTTCAAATATGTTGAGAAATAACAATTATCCTTGTCTATCTGTTGAATACAGGGGTGTGTTTCTCTCCTGGCCTGTTTCTATGGATTCATGACACTTGTGTTTCTTAAGCGAGTTATGGTATCTTAAGTCATTCGTCAATAAAAACTTGCTTTTGGTAGGAAGACTAAGTTGAAAAGGACGTGGAAATCTTTCGGTTAGCTTCTGTGAGGCAACACTGACTCTGTAACTCTGACCGTGTCTGGCTCTGCCCAAACTCTCTGTTCAGCTGCCTCGAAACATTTGTTTATACGGACACCGACCAAATCCGGGGTGGGGCCTGTCGTGGTTTGGGTTCTTTGATAGTTCTCAATTCCCAACAGGAATTCTCTTTGTTCTTAGGCCAGGAAAATTAATTACTTCCCATTTTTGGAAGATTAATCACTTTCCACTTTGGGGTTCCTCCCTCATCCATGAGAGAAGGTCAGAGGAGAGTTATCCTCCTAGACTCTTCCTCTCTCACATTGGTATCTCATGCCAGTCCCCTCAATGGCTGTTAACAACTTCTCAATGTCTTTCTCATACATTCACCTCCGCCTATTACGCATGCTACTTCTTAGCCAATGATCTCTCGGCAGTGTGGGCGTGGCTAGACCGGCCATCGTGTTTACAAAATCCTTTTTTTTCTTTTTCCTTCAGCCAAAACATTTACAATTCCCAGATTTCTGAATAATTCTTTATCACATCGTAATGCCAGGACCTCTGTCAAAAAACCCGACATCTGGGTTCTCCGCTGGTCAAGTTTACCTGATAATTAAATTCTTTATTTTTCTCATGTCTTAAAATTCTCTTATCACCAGATGCCTATTTTCGACGACACTGCGTCTGACGTCAACAGTTTGAAAAAAGTAATAATAACACTTTCATCCACGATTTCCTTTCTCATGCCAAGATTCGTACATACACCAGATGACTTCCCTCGCTGAAATCAGGAATTAAGTTAAATGATATCTCTGAAAGATAATTAATAGCTATTCTCTAGGGTGGTCTCAAGCTCCTTCTTACTGATTTTTTGTCTTTTGCAAAAATTTTGTAAATAAAATAAATTCTTTTTTTTAATGGCGCTCAGTCTATCTTTCAATATAGCTCTTTCTTGCCTTAAGTATTTCCTGTTTTTAATCTCTATGGTTAATTAGTCAATTACCATAGCTAAATAGTGTCACAGTACCCTTCTCAGTTGAAATTGAAAAATCAAATTAACTTCTCCACACATGTTTTGCAAAAGTAAAGGCCTTAACAGTGGAGAACAATGCTTAACTGAAATAACACAACTTAATTGCATTCTGGTTGGTCTCCCATACTTTATAATTACTGTCTGATTATAAACACAAAATTACATTTCTTAATTATTGTAGGTCTTCTGACTAGTCAAAACGATACAATTTACAACGCGCTAAAAAAGATTACTAACGGTTACTGTCTCATAAGAACATTTACAAAACTGAATGCGGCTTTTAACTAATTTTGTAATATTTTAACAACTTAAATGTAAAAATCTATTATAATTAAAGAAATAAGAAATAATTGTATTAAAAATTCATTTTTCATCGAAAAAATGTTTTGCTTTCTGAAAATATTGTCTATATTCATAAAAGCAATTGAAATTAAATAATATCTTTGTTTTATTGAGTTTTGTATGTTACAATTCAGAGCTGATTTGCATTCCTCAAAGCCTTGTGCTTTTAACTAATATCATTAAACTCAATGCAAGGGAATTTCTAGAGTTTTCATAAAATTAGTTACGGTGGGAGGTAATAAATATTAGAAAATTTTTTTTCCATGACTTTAAAAAACAACATAATAATTTCCATCATTTGTGAAAATTTCATTAACATCCGACAATTATTTTTGCAAGATTTTCCAAATTAATATGTGTCAAACAAAAAAAAATGTGCTGAAAATTTGTTATTTTACTAGTTCTCCTGGAGGTAACTACTATAAATAAACACTTGTCAACTGTTATTTCTGGTATTTTAAGCTGTAAAACGCCTGCTACTGCTTTGAAACAAGGTTAAACTTCTGTTTTCCAATGCCATTTTGAATTCTTTTAAACTCTACATGAAGTGTAACATTGATTAAACCCACGTTAATTTTTTCGCATTTTTTGTAAACAAAAATGGCCACGTCAATATCTAACAAAGCCTTTATTCAGGAGTTTTTCTTTGATTAACACTCCAATGATGATTTTGAAGGCTTTACTCAAGTGGGTGTTGATGGTGGAGGAAAGCGATGATGACCACTAACGGTTATTATCATCCATGTATAACTAATTTTATGGAAGTACTGATGACTATTGATATACCTGATAGCTCTTCTGAAGGTCACATGGCACAGTGGATAAAGGCTTTAGTTAGATCCAGTGACAGGACCCAAAGAGTGTGAGTTCAATACCTGGTTAAGGCAGTGGAGAACTTGAAGAGGGGAATTAACAGGAGATAACTGACATCCATTAAACACGGCATGTGGAACTAGAATAGTCAACCCCAGTGAGCGAAATAAAGGGTTCAATTCGACATTCCAACCACCTGAAGAAGGCCAGAGCGTACAACAGCTGAAACGTTGTAATAAATATGGCAACAAAGATGAGGACAATAGTCCAAATAATGTAAATAATGTCCATTTTCTGTCTTCTTGAATTTTGATCATCTTTTATCCTTTCCTCAATCCTCCTTACTCTTTCACTTCCTGTATACTAGTGGCATTCCCACCTTGCTCCGGGTGAAATGATTAAAAAAAAAAAAAAAGAGCTATGGTTAAATAGGAAAGCAGACTCAGCTCAGAAATATAGACAGATGCTGATTTCTTTATAGTTCTATTTCTTTTAAAAATTGTCACATTTTTTCATAATCTATTTGCAGAATTCTTGCCATTTGTTGATCAAATCATGTCTTGATGATTTCAAGTTGTGCAGAGTGAGTGGCTCTGGTTAGATGTAAAATAAATGACAGAATTGCACAACAAACAGAATTAACAAAGTTTGAAATAAGCAATGAAAAGAAAACAACAGGGCAAAAAATAATATAAAGCATGCAATGTCTGCAAGGGAAATTAACAGTAATAAGGCAAAGCAACAATAACATGGTAAAAAGTTCACAAAGTAAAAATTCAGGTTGACACACAAGAGCAAATTTGGATAAGTGAATGTAGTATTTTGACTTCTGGGACTAAGACTGGTCTATTTCATTGACAAGGAAAAAAATCCCAGAATGCATTTGTGTACTTCTGTCTATAAACTGAGCAGTGTTTTGTAGTAATTCCAGTAAGAATTGAAACTAACATGTTGTTTCTTTTTTTGTAAATGACTTGTCGAATATTCTATTCACTTGTTCAGTGATTACATTTTGAAAACTGCTGATGATTTTTAAGATGTTTTTATTCATCTTCAGTTCTAATTACGTCCATTTTGTTTGTTTTCTTTATTTTTTTTTTGTTAATTTCACTTTAGAAAGTTGAACTGTTTCACTTCTGGTATTTTTATGAAGACTTTACCCCCACCCTTTCCCCAGCATAGATGTGTATATAACAGGGTGTTTCAGAATTGTTGAAACAAAGACTTTATTCCCTTCCTCTTATCAGATTATTGCTGAGAAATAGTTACCATTTTGATATATTCAACCAAATATAGCAAAATCCTGCTTTGGATAATGGCGCAGATATTTTGTGTGAAGACATGTTACGAAACTAAGTCTTAAGATTGTTCAAGCAAGATACAGAAGTAAGTTCAATTTCAACACATTTCCAAACAGGAGTCAGATTTTCAAGTTAGACATGAGACTTGTGAAGATCAATGAGTTTCTTATTAGGAGGATAGTGCATGGGTTATCAGCAATTTTGCATGCTGCATTCAACAATGCCTTCAACTGAATGGCAGTTATCTGGTGCATGTACTCTAGGGCTCCTCTAGACATTTTTGGTTCATGTTTGAGACTAAATGGTTGCAGATCGTAAAATATTATCCATTTACCTTTCAATAATGTAATTTCCATTACTCTATCATTTGTCATCCTTGATTTGTGCTTGGTCATTTTGTTTCAAAAATTGGGAAACACCCATTTTACTGAAAGTGTCTTTTTCAGATATGAATAAATACGTCCAAAATATAAGGTTCAAAAACCAATGACAGGCATGTTTATAAGTTGATCTTGATTCTTTTTATGCCCTTGACTGGAATTGGAACTCTTCACTTCGATTTCCAATTCCATGCCTTTATCCATTGCATCAACCACACATCCAGCATTCCCAAGTGGTTACCGATTACTGACCAGGTTCAACATTGCTTAACATTGGTGATCAACACAATGTGTCCATAAGTCTCATTTTGTCTGGAACATATTTCGCTACTTTCTGAATTTTTTCTACAGCTTGTAAATAGCAAACTACAGGTGACCAAGTGTGACATTCTAATTGGAAAACCCACATAGAAGGAGATAGTGAATGAAAATAGCAGTACATTAGTGTTGGGATTCATCTACCTAGGTTTTAGTTGGTATCTGAGTGTCGCAATTTCAAACAGATCTTTTAAATGAAACATGAAAAAGGTTATTTTCTGAAGGAAAAGTAGAAGCAGAACATCAGTTGGTGCAGTAGAACATAGATAAAATGCTGATGCTTGGACACATTCGCTTCCTGGGTCCTCTTTTGACATTTGAACTCTCACACACACTTGTATCACACACACAATCTAGTTTTAATGTCTTTTCCTTTCATTTAAATTGTGTACACATGTAATTATGAGGGTCATTCAATAAATAAGGTGAATTTTTCGGTATAAGGACTTCTAATACAGATAGAAGCTTACTTTTTTTATTTTTACTTCTTTTTCACATAGATTTAATTTCTTTTGCAGATTAAAAAAAAACTGAGAGTTTTGGCGATTAACAAAGCTGGCCGATTAAGAAGCATGCTCCAGGATTGAAAAGCAGTCAGTTATCAAGTTTTTGGTTGCTGAAGGGTGCAAACCAGTTGAAATTCATAGGAGAATGTCAACTGTGTATGGTGCCACATGTTTCAGCATAAAAAATGTCTACAAGTGGGCTAAATTGTTTAAAGAAGGACGGAGCGGTGTTGAGGATGAAGACAGGCCTGGGAGGCCTACAGAAGTGAGGTCTCCTGAGGTGATTGATCAGTCAATGACCTCATTCAGCCTGACAGAAGGGTGACAGTTGATGGCATTGCAAGGACTTTGAGCTTACATAAAGAACAAACGCAGGAGTCATCAGTCAGAAGGAGTCATCTTGCATCATGACAATGCAAGGCCTCACACAGCAGCCCAAACGGCGCAGACCATCAACGAGCTGGGCTGGGGACTGTTCCCTCATTCCCCTTACAGCCCAGACTTTCACCTGTTTGGTCCCTTGAAAGCGTTCGTGAGAGGCATAAAGTTTAAAAGTGACGATGAAGTCAAAAAGTGTTGTGAGCAACTGGCTGAGATATCAGTCCAAAGATTTTTACGCTGAGGAAATACGGAAGCTTGTGCACAGATGGGAAAAGCATGTGACAGTGCTGGGAGACTACGTTGAAAAAAAAAAAAAAGAAAAAAAAGTAAGCTTCTATCTGTATTAGAAGTCCTTATACAGAAAAATTCACCTTATTTATTGAATGACCCTCGTACTTTTGTTAATACATGCATATAATAGCTGTTTGTTTTAAATTCTTTCTTTTGTGTCTACTTATTTCTACCCAGACTCACATGAGTCCACCAATATTCTTTGTGGGACAAATGTTCAAGGAGGCTACATAAATATCTACTGTAAAATGTCAATGCACTCGTATCAAAAGCATTGATTCCCATAACAGAGTGATTTATTACCTGAACATCATAGAATCCTGCAAGCACAGAAAAGCTTTGAAATATTAGTGCCTGATTATACCGAATTCCTAACTTTTTAATTTGCTTTATGTTTTTAATGAACTGACAAAAACTGATTAAGAATAAACTGTAAAATCTATATCATCAGATATCAAAATATATTCACGTACTTTCATATGTTTGTGAACGTTTATCCACATGTTAGAAATAGCTGGTTTTTATTGTTTTGTTTTTTTAATTTGGAACTTATCAGCAAATAAAGCAAAAATATCAACTCTCTTCAGAGTGTATTCATAAAATAAAGTAACAGAAACAAATCTAAAAGAATATACATTCTATGTCTATTGTATATTCCTTTGCATCAGTTAAAATATGAACTCTTTGTAGATGTACTTAAAAAAAAATACAACAAAGTCATTTTTTTTTGTATATAGATATATATTAATTAGAATCTTTCCGAATGTAGATTTCCACAAATGTTACAAAAAAACATGTAACTTTGCTCCAGGATCTCTTGTTTTTAAAACTTTAAATAAAATAACATATAAACTTGCATAAAAATAGTTTTGTTTCAGTATGAGTTAACTTGTGAAATTCCGTTATAACAAAATGCAAGTCCACATACTTAAAAAGAAAAGAAGCAGTTTCATACCTGTGTACAGTTACAAATGTTTGTTTTTTCAAAAGGGAATTACATGAAAATAGAGTCATATTTCAAAAAGGTATGGGTCCTCCTTCTCGTACAGCTTCATGTGCTTAATAATAATAAACTTGTAAAAGTGTGCATCCACATATTTTGCATATATGAGGTTTCTTGCCAGTGTGTGTTCATGTGTACATTTTCAAAGTGAAACTTTGAGAAAATACACACCCATATATTTAACAAGAATGTGGTTTCTCTCCAGTATAGGCTGGCAAATGCATTTTTTTAAAATCAGAATTCCTTGGAAATGCTGAGGCACAAAATTTTTATGAGAGGGTTTTCTCTCCTCTGTGGGTTAACGTGTGTTTTGCCAAAGCTGATCTATCAGAAAATGTAGCTTTGCATACTTGACAAGAATGTGGTTTCTCTCCAGTATGTGTTTGTTTGTGTCTTTTCAAGGCTGAACTTTGTGAAAACCTATATCCACATACATCACAAGAAAATGGTTTCTCTCCAGTATGTGTTCGTTTGTGTCGTTTCAAAGCTGAAGTTTGTGAAAACATATGTCCACATACATCACAAGAAAATGGTTTCTCTCCAGTATGTGTTCGCTTGTGAGTTTTCAAATGCGAAATGTTGGAAAATTTGGCTCCACATATTTGGCAAGCATATGGTTTTTCCCCAGTGTGTGTTCGCATGTGTGCTTTCAAATATGAATTTTGTAAAAAGGCATTTCCACACACTTCACAAGAATATGTTTTCTCTTTAGTATGTATATGCATATGCTGATTTAAATTTGTCTCTTGGTTAAATGCAGAATTGCATATTTTACATGTATATGGTTTTTCTCCAGTGTGTATTCGCATATGTATTTTTAAAGAAAAATTTCGTGAAAATGCTGCTCCACACATTTCACAGGTATGTGGTTTCTCACCTGTGTGTGTTCGTATGTGCATTTTTAAATCTGAACTCCTTAAGAATGCATATCCACATACTTCACATGTAAACCTTTTACCTCCTGTGTGGATGAGTAGGTGTCGCGTCAAAGCATATTTCTGTGAAAATGTAACACCACATATTTGACAAGAATGTGGCTTCTCACCAGTGTGAATTTGCTTGTGTCTTTTCAAAGCTGAATTTCGTGAAAATGCACATCCACACACTTCACAAGAAAATGGCCTCTCTCCAGTATGTGTCTGCTTGTGAGTCTTCAATTGTGAACTGTATAAAAATGCTGAACCACATATTTCACAAGCATATGGTTTCCCGCTAGCATGTACACGCATGTGATTGTTGAAACTTGCTTTATGGGAAAATGCAGAGTCACATACTTTGCAAATATAGGATTTCTTTCCGGTATGTGTTTGCATATGTTTTTCCAAGGTTGAAAGTCTTGAAGATGCAGATTCACACCATTCATCAGAAAGTTGTTTTTCACCCATGTGTGCATGCGATTGGATTTTCAAAATTGAACTCCTTGCAAATGTAGATTCACAAATTTGAGAAATAAATTTCTTTTAAGTGGGACCTATGTATTTTTTTTTAAATTTGATCTCTCAAATAATTTGGATCGATAATGTTTGTATGAAGAGATTACTTAATATTCTGCCTCTGGGATATTTTGTTATTTAGGTCTTTATATCTTTCTGTCAGATGGAACCAGTTCTCCTCTGTAGAGTCTGTAAATGAAGAAAAATTATTTTAAAATATAAAGGTATTTTTACATTCAAAACATCAATGCATATAATCATTAATTCATGCACAATTTATAATTTAGGTTCAGTTTTAGATGGAGTTGATGTTTGTAAAATGATCTGCAAAATAAATAAAATATTTAAAATACAAAAACAAAATCAATCCCTGCCGGACTATATGATTCAAGTTTACTTGGGTCGTTATTCAATTTTTTTAGCATGTTTACCATTTCACTGTTCTCAAGGAAGGGGGTGAAAAGTTCTCAGCCCAACGAAAGTCCTCATACCTGAACAAATGGCCAAACAGCTTTTTTGGAAGGGTTGTGAGCTTTTCAACACCCCGCTCAGTTTTCAGATAAAATATGTGTGAGAGTAACATCACTTATACATAAATATTCCCATTTTGGTAAGTATATATTTTTCCCCTACAAAGAGGGATGCAGGTTCAATCCCTGCTAGAGAACACATTTTCTTAGATTTGTCGATTATGCAAGCTGATAGATATATTCTTTGGTATCAGTCAGTCTTGTGAGCCCATGGATCTGTGCCTGAAGAGGACAGGTTCTGTTTTATGAGATTGACAGTTGCCCATGCAGCATATCTCCCCTCTCCATATCACTAATGTTGTCCAAGGGAAAGGCAAGAGGCCAATACAGTTTGGTACCATTGTTGTTCTTCCAGAAAAGATATTGGCCTGTCTTAGGAACTCCAGATTTAAATACAGAGTTGTCCTCCTAGTCTGGCTGCCAACTATGGCTACAGAGCCGAGACGGACCTACTATTTATCCATAGTTGGAGGTTTTTGAATTCATTTTTTCCTCCTCCTAGACCAGTTGCCACCTGAAGCTATAGGATCCAGTCTATCCTGCCATTTACCTATAGCTGAGGAGAGATGGGTTATGCCTTTTCCAAGGGTATTAGTATGTAAGTGAATATCATGAACTCAACTGAAATTCGACAAGTATAACAGTACTATGACTTTTTGAAACCTCCTAGAAATTGTTTTTGTTTATTTACAAATATGCAAAAAACAAGTTCTAAACAGTTAAATGCATTAAAAAATATACAAGTACTAACCAATTAAATCATTAGTAAATAGAAAAATAAAGCTTCTGTAAGTTTGCAATTTTTGTTCATTTGTAAAGTTGCATATTATGCAACCTTACAAATGCATGTATTATGCACCCATGTGAGTGGTTAGAACATTCGCTTTCTAACCATGAGTCCCGGGTTCAAATCTCACCATCAGGAAGATGACTTCCTGATGTTATCAGACTGGATTTAGGTCGATCCCAGAATGCAGCACCTTTGGAGAGTGCCTGAAAACCATACCACAGGTCGACCCAAGTGAAATTCGGTACATGGAACTTTTGGAGGTCGTCGATAGCTGTGCTAGCACAAAGCCACAATTCATCATGTCCAAGGGCTTGAGCATGCTAGCCTTGTTCAAATTGTTGGTCATGCTCTCTCCCAGAAACTATAACTAACGTCTGCTCAGCATAATTGCAGTATAAACCACAGGTGGTTTATACTGCAACTATGCTGTACAATACCTCTATGGTACAATACCTTTATTGTTTTATTTTCCCTTTGTTTGCCCCCCCCCTTTTTAATTTAGATACATTTCAGATTAGTTACCATTTTAACCACTTCATGTTTAGCCTTTCACCATGTGTTCACTGTTCTCAATGTCATAGCCCCAAGAACTTCACTTCTTGTCCTTTCTTACACTAATACAACACCACACAGTAACCCTCTACCTTGAGTAGCTCTTGGGCCTTGGATTGGATGAACATTAGCAATAAAAAAAAACATTAAAAATTTATGGAGATGTTCTTTAAAGTGATCAATGTAGAAGGGTTAACATTGGAATTATTATGCGTCTGAGCGAGTGTTTGCAACAGGGATTGGCTAGCTGCCCTAGTAGATGGGTATCCTTGAATACAAGTAGTGACCAGCTATATTATGCTATAGCTGTAAACTGTTAAATGTGTTAAAAAATACTTAAGTACTATACAATTACATTAGCAAATTGAAAAATAAAGATTCCGAAATATTTTGATTCTTTACTCTTATTGTGTATAAGGTAAAAATCAAACTTTCCATTTAGAGTTCTTTTTTTAAGAATTAAAATAAATTCAGGCCTTTTCTTTTTTAACTTTTGGACAAAAGTTCATTGATTCATAACACAGGGACACATGATCACAAAAAATCCCTAACCCTAATACCTACATACGCACACATACAGAAAACAACGAAATGTCAATAACAAAATATTAAATCAAAAATGCATGATATAAAATCTTATACAAAAATGTTCTTACTCATTCTTGAAACATTTTTGTATATGTAAATCAAGTTGTTATTCACATAGGGGGGGGTGTGCTGCAAAGTTATTAGCATCCACTTGCATTGATCTCATACCAAACAGAAATCAAATTGAAATACTTAAAGTGTACATTTTATACTCCAATAAGAAGTTTGTCAGTACACCCATAGCCTAACGATGGAGAAAAAAATATAACAAATATTTTTCAATATCTCTGTATATTTCTGAGATGAGGTATTGTAATTATTTACACTATCTACATTGTTGCCATATTTACAACGTTTTCGCTGTTGTACACTCCAGCCTTCTTCTGGTGATTGGAATTTCAAACTGAACCCTTTATTTTGTCCACCAGGTGTAGATTATTCTAGTTTCACATGCTATGCCTCTTTCAGACGTCTCAGTATCCGTTATCTCCCTTTAACTTAACCCTCCAAGTTTTTTGTTCATCTCAGCTGTAGCCAGGTATTGAACTCACAACTCTTTGGGTCAAATCACTGGATTCAGCCAATGCTTTTTATCCACTGGGCCACGTGTCCTTGAGAGTTAAGCTAAAGGGTGATAACTGATACTGAGACATCTGGAAGAGGCATAACATGTGGAACTAGAACAATCTATACCTATGGACAAAATAGAGGGTTCAGCTTGAAATTCCAATCGCCTGAAGAAGGCTGGAGTGTACAATGGCCAAAACATTGTAATAAATATGGCAACAAAGACGGGGACAATAGTCCGAATAATGTAAATAGTGTACATAATACCTCATCTCATAAATATAGACAGATACTGAAGAAATTGTTAGCATAGAACTTACTTACATTTAGCCAATTCAACTTGAAATTGTTGAGACCTTGTTGTCAATCTAGTACTGTGCTTAAATTCATACAGTTTAGGTACCATAACAAAGAGCTTATCCGAACAAATTACCATAAAAGTATTTATAGAAAAGGCACAGGGAAGCAACTTTACAGTCGTGGGAAGTCAAGACACCAGATCAAGACTTCCTACATTGATCATTTTAAAGAACATCTCCATAAATTTTTAATGTTTTTTTTATTTTTATTTATTACTAATGTTCATCTAATCCAAGGCCCAAGAGCTACTCAAGGTAGAGGGTTACTGTGTGGTGCTGTATTAGTGTAAGAAAGGACAAGAAGTGAAGTTCTTGGGGCTATGACATTGAGAACAGTGAACACATGGTGAAAGGCTAAAATTTTTTTTTTTTTTTACATCTGTTACTCCCCACCACCACTTTACTTAATTTTATGAATACTTGAAAATTTAACCTTGTGTAATTTTGTGATTATATTAGTTAAAAGCAGAAGACTTTAAAGAATACAAATCATCGATTTGTTTTTTTTTTTTTGTAAATCAAAACCCGGTTTTGCCTAAAATTCACCTTTGAATTGTAGAATACAAAACCCGATAAAACTAAGACATTATTTAATTAAAAAGGCTTTTAACGGCTTTTATGAATAATATATATTAAGGACGCTATTGACTGAAGCCAATGAAATGTTTTCTTTTTTCAATTTTAAATACAAAATGTGATGAAGTTGTTAAATATTTTAAAATCTGTGTCTTTTTGGAAATACTGTTATTAAAAATATCTATTTTTACAGATCATAAATTTTGAAAGTTTATTACAATCTGCAATACAATAATATTAAAAAAATGTATTAGAAACGTTTTCTACAAAACTATGGATGCACGGTTCAGAAATAATAGGTTACGAGTTTTAAAGTAAAGGCCTTAAGAAATTGTTTTGTTTTCCTTTTGGATTTCTTTGCTTCGCATATATCAAATTCTTTGACTGACCATCATTGTCGCATTTTCAAGATTTTTAATTTTCTTTTTTACAAACTATTTCACTCAGAGACATCTGCAATTATTAATTTTTTTTTTTTTTAGATTCAATGTTAGGGATGAAAACAGTGCAGACTTTGGACATATTTTTGTAAAAGAAATTACCTTAAAAAAAAAAAAAAAACCCAATAAAAAAGACTTTTGAAAGTATTTAATTTTTAAAAATTAAATTATAGTTAAATAAGCTGGTTCACTTAAAATTCGAAAATACTCTTACTTCTGTTCCTCTATCTGATAAATTGACGTCAAAACGTCAATTGCAATTCACACCTCAAAAAAAAAAAAAAAAAAAAAAAACAAAATATCACCACGGTTAGACATGCTCTCTTATTTTCAACTAATTTTTTTCTGATAAAAAAATTAAGTAATGTTTGTTCTCAGTTACATTAAGTAAACTTTAAATTTTCTAATTTTCCTCAAATAACTTTTGGAAAAGGTATAATTGATTTTTACAAGATTTTTAAACGGAGAATTTCACTTTCATTTTTACAAAGTTGGCAAAAATGGCGGTCATGATTGATTTTATGGTAATCTTGCTCACTCAAAAAAAAAAAAAATTTATGACTAAAATTTCGGACTTGCTAGGAAGGATTGAAAAATGTAAAGAAAAAAAATAATCAAAAAAATACTTTATCATCTAAATATTTGTTAGGAAAGATCAAAGAAATTGTTTATCAGGTTTGGGGCCTTTTTTTCATCACAATGTGTTCTCTTTTTTTTTTAGCGGATTCGTGATGATATCTAATGCAACAAACAAAAAAACTGATATAGTTAATTTCAATTTTCAACATTTTTTTTTTTTAATTCTGCAACAAATCATTATAAAAATCGAATTTAATTAAATCATTTATGGTAATTTTACCATTTTGCCGCTTTTTCGCTTAAAAACAGCATAGCATGATGAAAAAAGACCACAAATTTAAAAAAAACAAATGCTTTAAAAATTAAAAATTAATGTCAAAAAAATGTTTATGTTCTTAGGAAAGACCAAGGCATTTTTTAATTAATTTAAATTTTTTTTTTTTTTTTTTTTTTTTTTACTCCTTTCTAACATGTTAGGAGTTTTTGTTAAAAATAAAGTTTCACTTTTATGCGTCAATTGTGTAACAGAGCTGATTTTAGTGCCTTTTTTCCGGGTAAAATAACAAACACATTGATTTGGAAATTCTTGCAAAAAAATCAAATAATTGTAGGAATTTAATGATACTTTCAGAACTTATTCACAAATGAATTTATTTTTGAAATAATTATTTTTAGGAAAACTTGCTAAAAATATTTTTTACATCTGTTACATCCCTATTTAATTTCATACGTTTTTTTACACTAGTTTTACTTTTGGTTGCGAATCGCTTAGGTAAAAAATAAATAAATAAATGATCACATAATTTTTTTTTATCTGACCAAAAAAGAAAAAAAAAAGGTAACGAGATTTTGTTTTTATTTACTAATAAATGAAAAAAAAAAAATAGAAAACTTTCAAACTTACCTTTCAATTCTGGACCAGTATTATTAACAAAACAGATTTTTTTTTTTTTTTTTGATCTGTCCGGACTTGATCAAATTAAGATTTCTCAGTCAAATTATTTTTATAGATCTTCTTTTGTGTTTGTTTAATTCAACAATGTTGAATCTAAAAAGACTAGCAAAGAAAACAGTATTTAAAACAACAAAGATACTCTATGTAGACGTTTAATAATGACTTATTGTAGAAATCGCTCAGGCTTAAACGGTGATGAAAACCAATTCGTTCCTCGGGTAAAGAATGCACGATACATTTGCGGATACAAAATTTTAGTTAGATTTTTACTCACTTGTTCATAATATTTTAATTTTTTAAAGTACAATAAATATGTCGAGATCGGTATAGTTTAAAAATTGAATTAGCAGTGTAATAAATGCTTATAAATTGTTACCCTACTTCAGGGCCAGTGTGTACTTAAACCCAAACGCCAGACCAGGCGGAGGGCCTGATTGGGGGCTGCAGGGAGTAATTTTTGGTCAACGCCCGCTATCTTGTTTACAACTTTTTTTTTTTTTTTTTTTTTAACTATATTTACGTTGCAAATTTAAACTAAGTTGGTAAAGGGTGATATCTGTTTTTCGGAATTTGAAGTTATTGTGTTTTTTGGGTTTTTTTTTTATTATATTTTTGTCCAAATCTATGAATTTGTTTTCATACTAAGTCTCGAAAAAACAAACAAAAAAAAAAAAACAACTATATAAAAAATAAAATTCACTATTTTCATGTTGAATGTGTTAAAAATAAAATGATTCAACTCTTTAATAAGAAAAATCTCAAGTTGATGTTAAAAACCGACACAAAAAAAAACATTTAAATTTTTCTAGTTGAATTGTTGACTTTATTGTATCAGTCAGTCAGTCAGTAATGTGCCATGCGTGATACACGCTTGGGCAATCATGTATCTTTTGATACATTACTGATGAGGCAGGTTCCCCTCCCCCCAATAGGTTGCCATTTCTTTCTGTGGTAGACTAGTTGTCATCCAAGGATACAGAACCCGATTTGTCCTTCTATTTACCTCAATGTTGGGGAAAGAAGAAGAAGAAGAGGATTCATACCTTTTCCAAGAATATTAGCATGTAACGGATTTGAATGGAATTCAAACTCGCCTCTCCAATTCCTCAATCTGAGCCACTATCCATTACTTCACCGTGCCTCTTCTCCTTATTGCATACAATCCATTATTGTGCATTTAGAATATAATGTAGCGTTTGTTTACATACACCACACCCACAAAATACTCAGTATCCATTGGATAGAAAATAAGCACTATTTTCTATAGGACAATTTGTGCATCGCATGAGCCACATCAAATTTTCTGATGTTTACTTTGCCAAACCTGGTTTATAAAAATATCAGTGATTGGTTGATTTTTTACCAATAATGTAATATAACACTCCTTTCAATATTTTTCCTACTCTCGTTCCTGGAGCCTATTCAGAAAGTATAAATAACACAAAAATCAAAGAAAAGAACAGTAGTAGAAACAGTAAATCTCCAGAGCTCAACCACGTACGTGAATTCTCATTCTTCTACTCACACACACAGACACAAAATTACAATTGCACTACGCTGTGAACTGTCTGTCCAAAAAGCCAAGTAACCAACTCAGAATTCTATCTATTCTTTTGTACAACTTTCTCATACTTAAACTCAGTTATCACATGTTGCTGAACTCTGAACATTTTTCAACAAGAAAGTTCTTTTAACACATATTTACAATCTCACATCAGTACAAGGGGAACTACTTCCTCTTTCTTAACTTTGTTTCACCAAACACAATTGTTGTACTCGCTTGTTTTTCAATCTTTGTGTTTCTTTGTGTTTCTTTGTAAAATTTAAATGTGATGTGCTAATCAAAAACGCAACCTTCACCAAAGCCTTCTTAACAATTTTATACCAAATCTCATGAGCACGCCACAATAATATAAAACTTGTCTTTTTTTTTTTAATGAATACTACCTTATGAAAATTGAAATGTAGTAGAGTCAGGGTGCGGACAAGACCATTGCACTGTCCACACCCTAGTTAACCTATTACTGACATTTTAAAGGTAATAGACATTTCATTTATCAAATTGTTTAATTTTTTTTTATAAATCTATAATTAATAACAGATTTTCATTTTTGTTATTTAATACCAGATTTCACAGTGTGAATTAATGCGTTAAATGGAATTTTTTCTTTAAACATTTTTATTTTCACTATTTACATTATTCGGATTATTGGCCATATTTATCAAGTTTCAGCCATTGTACGCTCTGGCCATCTTCAGGTGGTTGGAATGTCGAACTGAACTCTTTATAGTCTGTCTATATTTCTGAGATGAGGTACTATGTACATTATTTGGACTGTTGTCCTCATCTTTGTTGCCATGTTTATCACAAAGTTTCGGCCGTTGTACGCTCCAACCTTCTTCAGGTGGTTGGAATTTTGAACTGAACCCTTTATTTCGCTCTTTGATGGATGTCAGTTATCCCCTGCTAATTTCCCACTGAAAGTTCTCCACTCAAGGACACATGGCACAGTGGATAAAGGCGTTGGTTAGATCTAGTGACAGGACCCAAAGATTGTGAGTTCAATACCCGGTTAAGGCAGTGGAGAACTTTCAGAGGGAAATAACTGATAACTGACATCCATCAAATATGGCACGTGAAACTAGAACAGTCTACTCCAGTGAGCGAAAAAAAAGGGTTCAGTTCGAAATTCCAACCAAGGTCGTGATAAATATGGCAACAAAGATGAGGACAATAGTCCAAATAATGTAAATTTCGCTCACTGGCTCACTGGGGTAGACTGTTCTAGTTCTGCCATGTCTAATGGATGTCAGTTATTACTTATCTCCTGTTAATTCCCCTTTCCAAGTTCTCCACCGCCTTAACCAGGTATTAAACTAACACACTTTGGGTCCTGTCACTGGATCTAACACCTTTATCCACTGCGCCATGTGTCCTTCAGCAACCATTTTTTACCAGTTGTTAATTCCCCTCTCCAACTTCTCCACTGCCTTAACCAGGTATTGAACTCACATCTCTTTGGATCCTGCCACTGAGATAACTGACATCAATTAGACATGGCACGTGGAACTAGAACAGTCTACCCCAGCAAGCAAAATAAAGAGTTCAGTTTGACATTCCAACCAGTTGAAGAAGGCCGGAGCGTACAACAGCCGAAATGTTTGTGATAAATAAAGCAACAAAGATGTGGACAATAGACTAAATACTGTAAATAGTGTACATAATAGCTCATCTCAGAAATATAGACAGATTTTTATTTTCTTTTAGTTTTAATCTAGAAGTAATACATCTCGTTTTATTGAAGTTGATACATTTTATTATTGTTTTGGATGACAAACATGAAAAAATTGCTACTTTGATTCTGTAGCAGTATCTATTGGACCCAAACTTTAGGATAAATGCTGCTTCTCCAACAATTGCCATGACTGGACGCGGAAAAAAAGTAGCACAATTAAAAAATGACTAATCAAAAAAAAAAAAAAAAAAAAAATCATTGATAACAAGAAACAGTTGAAGATATCGTTCTGGTTTATTGATATGCTTCAACGCTGAGATGAGAAAGCTGTGACTAAATTATTGAAAATAGTGGCAGCAAAAATAGGGTTCATTCTTTGTAGCACTGACCAAGGCTAGCTGGCAAAAACGTTCCTCTTTTATGGAGCTTGAACCCATTCCTTCTGCTAGCTTGATTGGAATATATGGGTCAAGACTGATTAATCCTAGATAAGAGTGTTACCCCCAATTTTGCTTTGAGATATCACGTCCATTTAAAGGCTTACCTTCATCTCCCTGCTTATTTAATTATCAAAATCAATATATTGTTATATTTTTATACTATAGATGAATTATTGATTGTATTGTCAAATTAATCAGGGAGTTCATTAATACTGTCAAGTAAGCCCTTGATACTCACTGAGTGCCCCATAAAACTAGTTTTGTGTCAGACTAAAAGCTAAGCTTAATAAATATCAATATATGGATTTAGAGAACAGCTTGAAGAAAAATTTGGCAAACTTGGATCTTTGTACACAAAAAAGAAGTGTCAAAAGTATAGTTTTTCCTTTGACACCACTATTATTTTAACTACTGTCACTCCTCAGCAATGTTTATCGCCTTAAAAAGCGATGATTAAAATTTTAATAAAACCTAAACATATGAAAGTGAATTTATGCACTTCCTTTGTTCTTGAGAACTGACAATAATAATAATGAACAATATTTATTAGTTTGTTTATTTTTTTTTTTAAGCATTTCACCCCAAGCAAGGCGGGAAGCCACTAGGATGCAAGGGGTTACAGAAAATTTAGAGCAAGATCAGATAGGAGTGATAGAAGAAAGGATGAGGGTGGTGGAAAGATCAAGGCAACTGGAGATGTCGATTACATTATTTACTGTTTATTGGAATGATTAGTTGATGTTTTTGCCACTCATTCCAATAAATTGCCATTTTATAAAGTTCAATAAATCAATTGGTGATTTATAAAATGGTAACTGATAAATATTACATTGCATTAGTTTTAATTATATTAGTTTTTAAAATGCTGTAAATATAAAATTATTCTTGTCAATAAATAATTTCCCAACTCCCACTGATAGTAGAAATAATCAAATTTTTCATGCTTCTACGGCAGTTTTCATGTAGTTTGCAGCCATCTTCTACTGGCCAGAGTGAGAGCCAATAGCTGGCTGCCACGAATAGGCAGGAAGATTCTATTGGCCAGCGTGAGAGCCAACAGCTGACTGACATGAATGTTAACTAACATACAAAAAAAAATCGAAAGTGGGAAAAATTTAAATCTGCATGGCACTTTACTCCAATTGGCTCATTCGCTTGCTTAAACTCAATGTTGATTCTGATTCCACAGAACTGGGTTGGGTATGAAAAATATGTTGTTAACATTCTTTTTTCATTCGGTTTTTCTAGTTACGAGTCCTTTTTTAAAGCTTATCATTTTGTGTTCATTTTGTTTAGTTCTTTTTTCATAACAGATTTAATGTTTAGTATAGAGCTTAGAAAAAATTCGCAGTGTGACATAGGCAAGAAGTAAGGCATGTAGCAACATCAACATGGCAAAGGGCACTCCTTTAAAGGCAAGGAAGGGCAAAAATATTTTAAGTCAAGTGATAACGATTGAAAAAACGAGTTGTACGATTTTTGAATCAAGCATGGGCAATGCTGCTAGTATATAAATAAAACCCCAGCATCTACTCAAATATGAGTATTCATTACAAATAACATTTAAACAAATAAATTAAGAATATGTCGGATTAATAAATGAAAATCCATTCCTAGAAATCTGTAGTATACCAATGTACTATCTCATCCATTGAGAGTCCTTATACTAATATGTTATACATTGGGTCTATGAAGAATGAATTTAAAACCAGATGGAGGCAGCATAAGTGATCCTTCAACAATATAAATAAAAGAAATCAGACATCTCTATCTAAATATTTTTGGCATTTGAAGGAAATGAATAAAACACCAAAAGTAAAATGGAAAATTATGAACAAAACTAGAACTTGTAAAACTTGGGATGACCCATGCCCTTTATGCCTACATGAAAAACTACACATTATTAAGTTTCTAAATAATAAAAATCTATTAAACAATAGACATGAATTAACGTTTTTTTTTGCTGACATCAAATTTTCGCATTGAATAATTAGCATCAAAACAAACAAACAATAAAATAATTTTTAAATTCCATAGTCTAAATAAGTAGTTTAAATGCCCCAACAAAAAAAGAAAAAAAAGATAACCCTTTATGAAGTCATCAAAAAAAAAAAAAAACAAAACAAATGTTAGCGACTTATGACAGTTTTTTTTATATACACAAAACCCTTTCAGAAAAAAATAAAAAATAAAATAAAAAAATAAATCTCCATAGACACTTAACCAGACTAGATGATGTCATCTTCCGATTTAAATTTAGACATCCCAACCTTACCCTGACTTGACGTCTTTGAATGTAACTGAGATATTGATACAAATTATTAACCCTTATGCCCCTTTTCTTTAAACAATTACTCTAGCCGTTACCATAGTAATTTTAATTTCTATAATGAATATGCTTATAAAACTTCATAAGTAAATTTCTGGAATAAGTTATTCCAAAAAAAATTTTGCTTGAAGATGGAACAGAGCTTGGTACTTTAATTCAAATAATTATATTGAAGTTTTCAGCTCTTGTTTTGAAACATGAAAACTCTTATGTAGCGTTGGAATCATATTTTTAAATAAATAATTATATTTATGCTCTACTTTTGTATCGAGCACTATTTTTAAAAGATAATAACAAAAATACTAAAGAACTTTGGATTATTTACCTAACAAGTTCTTTCCTATATATTTTTATATACACACACACACACATATATATATATATATATATTAGTTAAGATATGAAAAACTTGGTAATCTGTATGGGTAGTCCCAAGGAGGATGAAATCCTTAGAGCTCAATGTAAATCAAGAGTTAATATTTGAAAGAAAAACAGACCACTTTAAGGTTCCATTATAATAAATTTCAAGAAAAAAGGATTTTTTCCAAAAATGTAAAAAAAAAAATTTTTTTTACTTTTGTTTCATTTTTTGGAAGTGCTATCTGATGATCCGGCATTCTTGAAAAGGGCTCTGGTGAAATAAATTATTATAATGGAACCTTAAAGTAGTCTGTTTTTCTTTAATATATATTTCTGCTTGTATTTTTGGTTAACTTGCAGTTTAGCACTCATGCTCAGTTTGCATTAAAAATTTCCAGAATACTTACATTTATATGTAATTGTACATGCTTCATTCAAATCTGGCTTGGTAAATTTGATAAAATCTACCGTAAAAGTTTGGATTCATTTGCATCACAACCAGCCATTACTGGCGTTGTTTGCATACATTTGCTGCAGAATAGCTATCAATGTAGTTACCACTTGTCTTAATTATTGTGCACATATTGCGCAAACTGAGCATGTGTATGTAAATAGTGCTCGTGCACAGTAATTGAGACAAATTTAGACAAGAAAGATCAGTTCCACGCTTAGCTTTCTGCAGCAAATGTATGCAATGCCAGTAATGGCTACTGCTAACAACTCGAATGAATCCCAAATTTTTCTGTTGATAACTCCAAAATGGTAGATTTTATCAAATTTATCAAGGGAGATTTAAACGAAGCATGTACAGTTACACTATTCTGGAAATTTTTAATGCGAACTGAGCACAGGTGCTAAACTGCAAATTATCCTATTTTTTACCTTCGTGGAAACGTTTTCAGCTGTCAATTTCTTTCAACATTCGTACTTAACATAAATTTTAACTTCTTAATTTTTAACTTAAATTATATAATTCAAATATATTTTTGAGCTTTATTTACAAAATGATATCCATTTACTTATTGAACAACCCATGTATAGTTACCCACTCACAATATCTACTTATATTCATTTCCCTTTTTTTCTCTGGTGCAAATTGAATCTGTCACCTTTTATTATTTTCATTATGAATTATGTTGGATTGTTAATAGGAAATACAAGTACAAGAAATGAAATAAAATAATGATTTCTCCACCAAATCACTGAACAGATCCATCCTTGACCGGTAGTCAAATTAAAAACAAACCCCCAAACCTTTTTTTTGCTGAAATAAAAGTTTATGTCATTTAACTGGTTTGGCTTTTAAAAGAAGGAGTTTTTAAATTTATATGTAAATATATATATATATATATATATATATATATATATATATATATATATATATATATATATGAAGGCCATTAAAATGTTTATATGGCCATCAAAAAAAATCATCAACTGAAAGGTGCCATGAATAGAAAAAGGTTGAAAACCACTATTGTAGATCAATGCTCTTGATAACCTGAAGAAGTGTTTTTGATATTTTTAAATACAGTTATATCGAGAAAAAAAAATGCATTTTTTTTTTACCAAAACAACACTAAAAAATTGATTTTTGATAGACAATAACAAATTTGCACTATCAAAAAAGAGTTAACATTTCCTTTTTGTCTGAACATTTTTAATTGATTTCCCTATTATATTATGACTGATACTGTTGCCTTTTTTTTATTTTATTTTACAGAACCTTTAAAATTTGTGTGCATTTATGTGCAGAACTGTTTTTTGCCAAAATAAAAGTTAATTCTATTTAACTGGTTTGGTTTTTAAAACAGTTTTGAAGTTAATATGGAGAAATATCACCATTTATTTGTAAAATGAGCTTTTTTAAAGTAAACAGTTAGGAAGAGGTTCTAAAAATAAAAAAATCCTCTATCAAAGGGTGCCATGAATAAAAAAAGGTTGAGAACAACTGGTCTATATTAACAACCATGCTTGAAATCAGGGAGAGTCCTGGTCCATCCTTGGTGGCAGAAATGTGTTCAGAAGCCTCTGTTAACACTGCCAGTCACTACGTTGGGATGAATATATGGCTGAGCAGTTGGTAGGTAGGAAAAGCTAAGTTGTTAGACCAACATAGTAAAAGTTGCCCCAAATATCACATTTCAACCCATCGAAACAAGCAGAAGCCCTGAATAAAATGTCTATCTTATAATATAGGAAATATTTTGGATTATTCTTTGATGTGGTGTACGTCTTACATCAAGTTATTTTGTGAGCACACAGCATGCCCTTTTCCCAGCTTTTGATGCATATCAACGAGATCAAGAACTGTAATGTCATGTAGGTTACTCATTGGCGAGTAAGTAGAAAGGTAGAAGGTCAGTCATGTTATATGCTTACAAATGTAATTTTTAGTGCCCACATGATTTTTATTAAAAAAAATACAAACCTTTTATAAAATTATGCATTTACTCTTCTATGTAATATAGTTCATTAAATTTATATTCCTGGGCATGATGATAAACTACATCCAGCAGCAAGGCCTTTGATCAAGAGATTGGAGATTGAGGAGCATGGAAATACTTGGAAATAATTGCTGTTGTTCCCAGGCCTACCCTGATCTGGGATGGTAACACCTCCTTAGATCCCAGCTATGGGCAAATAATGAACCCCCAAAGAAAAACAAAAACTATGAAAGTATAAAAATACCAACAATACATTTTTATATAAAAAAGAACTAACAATACATATTTATAGTAAAATGACCAACAATACATTTTAAAGCAAAAAAAAAACAACAAAAAACAATACATTTCATCTGTAGTTGAAAGTATACAATTGCTTTCAAAGTATATTTAGTTATTTAGATTTCAGCATTAAATACCCATAGAGGTGTTGATGTGCTGCTAAATGAAACCAACTGACCAACATGAAAGAACTCTTTCATAACATCAATCCATATAGTATCTGACAATTTCTTAAATCAAACTGTATTCCAAAATATAACTTCAATAAAACTACAACATAAAAACACACATATCACTGTCTCTAGTCATTATGTCTACACTAATATGTATATGCACAAAAAAGCTGAGTATCATCTGCCATATACTCAACTGTGAAAGCAGAATAACATTTTTATTATTTCAAAGCTCCAAAGAAAATTAAATTTCAGTATTAAATGACTGATAAGGAGTTGATATGGCATTAAACAAATCCATTATTAAATTTAGATTTCTGGAAAGTACATTGGAGATGAATAATATGGTTGGACTTCAGCATAGTTTCCTAAACGTTGCCAAAATTATAAATTTACAAGATAAAATATGGAGAAAGGTGTTCCTAAATGAAGGATATATTTGGGATCAAAAGTAAAATAGAGAAAAAAAAAAAAAAAGAAAAAAAAAAGGATTTTGTGCAATTTTTATTGAATGCTGCTCAAATTAATGTATTACTAAAAATGGTTTTAAAAATGTATTATCATCATGAGTTTGAACCAAAACTTTAAATATACCCATTTATGAATGAAACATTGTCTAGATCAGGTTTTCACAAATGGGTGATATAGCCCACCAGTGGGGGATTTCAACTGTTGGGTGGGCGATAAACAACTGAACAGAAAATGGTGGGCAATTGGAAATTTTTGATGGGTGGTATAGGATTTTGAGTACTAAAAAGCTTATTTCAAGCTATTCACCAAAAAAATATTCAAAGTGTTATGCAAAGAATCTGTAAAAAAAACCCAAAAAAAAACAATACTAAATGAGAATAACTGGGTCACATTCCTAGATAAGATATAAATATCCCCAACAAGCAAGTAATATTTTGATATTCTCTATAGTTTTATAATAGTTATTTAACATTCAAATAGTTCTTCAGACAAAATAACACATTTTTTCAGATATAACCCAAAGGGAAGATGAAGAACAAAATATTTGCTCAATTTTTATTAGTTGCTAGTTGTGTATATTCATTTTAATTTTATAATTATGAACAAAAATTGTTTCATTTTTTTGTCAATACTTGCAACGATAACCCTAATCATAAAACTAAATTAGTTTTCAACGGTCAACTTTGTTTTCCCTTGTTCTTTAATACGGTAGTCGCAGCAGCCATCTCATAAGTCAGTGTTATTTGTTACCTCCTTTTGGTGTTTTTTATGACATCATGAAGTCAGTTTATGACCAGTAACAAACTTTTACTTAAAAAATGTTTGGTATGTTTTTGAATATTTATTATACAGATAGGTGATGGAAAATTTTTCCACATGAAAAGGGATAACGACACAACAACGGTTGGGAAGCCCTGGTCTAAATGTTTCAAGTCAGCTATATATGACCAAACAATTGCTTGTTTTATTACACTTAAATTAAACTAAAAGTTATCATGTATCCCAGCACCTGATACAAAAAGGGACCCACATCTTGACACCAAAGTTATCCTTCTGAGATCGTATACATTTCTCTGTAGAATAAACAATTTTGTTTATTCTACAGAAAATCAGACCATAGAGGCATTAGTATATAAAAAAGGTTTTAGCAAAATGCTTGGTTAAAATGCTGTCTACACTGAATATTTCAGTGAGCATGTTCTTTTTGTTTTTTTTACAATAATGCAACAAAGCATCCATAAATGAAACAATATTTTGTTAGTTTGAATATAAAAGCCATATGACCAAAATATCATACATCATTAATTAGAGGATAAATAACAATTTGCTCTAATCATAAAGATAGGACAATTTTGTCATATATTGGATTACAATTAAAAACCAGTTTGATTTGAGAAGACTTAAACACTTAGAGTTCTCAAGATAAAATTTTTAATTTTTTAAAGTTTTCTATTGAAAAACAAATAAAATTGATTATTTTATCATTAAGGTTCTTAAGATGACATTATTTCCAGTGAAGCCAAACTTTTATTAAACTTTTAACACCATTTTTGGTTGTCTCATTTATGAACATTTCCAAATATACTATGACTGAACTTTCTCAAATATGATTCTCTGAAAAGAATCAACTATATACTTCACAAAAACATGACTTTCCTCTTTTGTGCATTCACAGATGCATTTGTAAATGTAATTTAAGCTGAAATAAACATAACTTTAACAGGAATGTGGTTTCTCTCTAGTGTGTGTTTGCATGTGGCGTACCAAACTGAATTTCATTGAAAAGTTATATCCACACACTTCACAAGTATATGGCTTCTCGCCAGTGTGTGTTCGCATATGTTTAACTAAAGATGATTTCACTGTAAAAGAATGTCCGCATATTTCACAAGAATATGGTTTTTCTCCAGTGTGCGTTCTCTTATGGCTCACCAAATGTGACTTCTGTGAAAAGCAGGTTTCACAAATTTCACAAGAATATGGTTTCTCTCCTGTATGTATTTTTAAATGTTGCATTAAAAATGACTTCTGTGAAAAGGATGAGTTGCATGTTTCGCAAGAATATGGTTTCTCTCCAGTGTGTGTTCGCATATGTACAACTAAAGCTGACTTCACTGAAAAGGAAGATCCACATATCTCACAAGAATGTGGCTTTTCTCCAGTGTGTGTCCGCATATGTCCTGCCAAGTATGACCTATCTGAAAAGGAAGAGCCACAAACTTTGCAAGAAAATGGCTTCTCTCCAGTATGTATTCTCTTATGTGTCACTAAGTGTGATTTCTGTGAAAAGGAAGATCCACACATCTTACATGTATAAGGCTTTTCGCCAGTGTGTATTCGCACATGTTTCACCAAATGTGGCTTTTGTGAAAAGGATGAGCCACAGATTTCGCAAGAAAATGGTCTCTCTCCAGTGTGCGTTCGTGTATGTCTAACTAAAGCTGCATTGCCAGAAAAGGATGATCCACATATTTCACAAGAAAATGGTTTCTCTCCAGTGTGTGTTTTTATATGTCTAATTAAATGTGAGTTACTTGACAAAGAAGATCCACATATTTTGCATGAATATCGTTTATCTTTAGTGTGTGCTTGCATGACACCCACAATGTGTGGTTTTTCAGAAATGAATGATCCCTGCATTTCACATGAACGTTGTTTTCTACAATGTATTTTCAAATATCATTTCAACTGAAAAATATTCAAGAATGAATTCAAAAGTTCACTGTTAAGTTTTAAAAATATTTATTCAGTTTTCTTGTGCCAGTGTTCCATTTGCTTAAATCCGTGTTAAAAAAATTATTTTCAGGGCTAATAGTTTTCAAGACAAAAATCTGTAAAAGAAAAAAAAAAAAGTAGTAATAATGAATTAAAAAAAAAAATTTCAGAAAATAAGGGATGAAAACACTATCAACTCAAATACTTACAATTAGGAAAATTTATGGACGATACTTGATATCTTCATTATACCATCTTTAAGCCTCTCCCGGATGGATCTATTTTTAGAATCGGCTTTATGCATTTTTGTTTTCTTCCTTATACTGAAACCTCTGTTCTTGTACAATTACTAAAAAGCAATATCAAACCTGGTCAGTATTTGGATGGAGGACTGCAAGGAAATACCAGGTGCTGCAATGCTTGCATATGCTGGTGGTTTAATGGATAATGGCTCAGAATAGTTAATCAGAGAGCTGAGTTTCAATTCCAGTTGGGTTCATTATATTCACTTACATCAATTACCCTTGGGGAAAGAATTTGTATCCACTTCTTCTCCCTCCAGCTATGAGTTAATTAGTAGGATTTGTATTACTAAATCATTACCATCTCCAAGAAATTTTTATATCTAAATATATTTTCTGGCTTTAAATAACCTGCGAAGGTTGATCATCTGTAAGAAACAAACCAATCAATTTACAATGTGAACAAATTAGTTTAAAAAAAATTCCAGATCACAGAGTAATCTATCTATAAAAGGCAGGATATATGTGTGTGTGTGTGTGTGTGTAACAAATGCACAGCCGCAATTTTTGACGGATTTGCACCAAAATTTACATGCACATGCTCCAAGTTAGTGGGAAGGCCAAGACTTACTTTGCATTTCCCAACTACCATCGATAGTGGAAATAATTGATTTTTTCATGCTTCTACGGCAGTTTTCATGTAGTTTGCGGCCATTTTCTACTGGCCAGAGTGAGAGCCAATAGCTGGCTGCCACGAATAGGCAGGAAGATTCTTTTGGCCAGTGTGAGAGCCAACAGCTGACTGACACGAACGTTAACTAGCATGCAAAAAAAAAAAATCAATAACTGCATTCGTCACAAGTGGGAAAAATTTAAATCTGCATGGCACTTTACTCCAATTGGCTCATTCGCTTGCTTAAACTCAACATTGATTCTGATTCCGCAGAACTGGGTTGGGTGTGACAAATTATTTGTTGTTAACAATCTTTTTTCATTCGGTTTTTTCAGTTATGAGTCCTTTTTTAAAGCTGATCGTTTTGTGTTCATTTTGTTTAGTTCTTTTTTCGTAACAGATTTAATGTTTAGTATAGAGCTTAGAAAAAATTTGCAGTCTGAGATAGGCAAGAATTAAGGCATGTAGCAACAACCAGCACAGCAAAGGGCACTCCTTTAAAGGCAAGGAAGGGCGAAAATATTTCAAGTCAAGTGATAGTGATTGCTGTATGAGTTGTACGATTTTTGAATCAAGCATGGGCAATGCCAGGTCATGCTGCTAGTTGTAAATAAAACCTGTGTTTTTATCCCAGCTTTGTATTTATCTTCACTTCATTACACTGTGTGGAATCTTAAAATAAAAAATGCAATAAAACTAAGACCTTATTTAATTAGAAAAGCTTTTAATTACTTATATAAATAAGATATATCTTAAGAAACAAAAAACTTTTTTGATGAATAACGAATTTTTACAAGAATTGTTTTCATTTTTCTAAAATTTTAATTCAAATAATTTATAAAGTTTTAAATCTTTTAAAATATTTTAAGTCAAGTGATAGCGATTGCTGTATGAGTCATACGATTTTTGAATCAAGCACGGGCAACGCCGGGTCATGCTGCTAATTAATTATAACAAGGAAAGTATGACAACGCGGACAAGATTTGAATCTATCTTCTGGCTGACATCTCTTTGAGGAGGAAGTATTAAGATTTTACAAGGAGTTTTGGAAAATTGTCCTAAGCAAATTTGAAGGAGCTGAAGTAACATACACGTGAGATTTTTTTTTTTAACTCTGACAAATGTTATCACTTGAGGAACATGGAATTAATGATAAATAGTTCCTGAAAAAAATTTTTTTTTTCTCCATTTTGTTTAATAGGAGAGTCTTTTTAACTCGTGCCAGAAGGTTATAGACATCTACAAAATATTCCTTTTGAAATGCAATTTATTGGGATTGATTTTCTTTTTGAAAATTTACCACCCTTTTGCAGGTTATGTAAAGCCAGAAAATATTTTTTAGATCCTAAGAATGTTTCGGGAGATAGTAATGATTTAGTGATACAAGTCTCACGATGTAACCCATAGTTCGGAGGAGAAGTGGACTCATACCTTTTCCCAAGGGTATTTGAGTGTAAGTTAATATAATGATTTCCAATTCTGAACCGTTACACCCTCTACAGTTATAAGCTTGTAAAATATAAAGTTAAGGCAGAAAATATGATCAATATTATTCCGTAATTTCTCTGCATATTCTATTTAAATGTTTCGTTTTACTTTTCTCAGGTAATTAAAAAGAAAGTAGAACAACATATACAGGTTGTCAATCCCATATCTCAATATTTGCAAACTGAAAATCATTGAAAATCAAATTACAGTAAGAACCACAGACATGCTAAAAGAAAAAAAAAGCTGAAAAACATTTTAAATGTCTTCTCTGAAGTTAAATTGAGGTTTTATTTGAAAGATAGCCTAAGTTAATCTGTAAAAAACTTATTTTATATTCTCAAATAATGATTTTAGACATTTTTAAGCCAAAAAATAAAATAAAAACTAAGTACATCCTAAAAAAGAGCATACTATTATGAAAAAGGACCCAAACTTGATAAAAACCAAAGTTCATCATCAAAATGTTTATGTTATTATTAACAGGAAAGACCAAATTATTTTTTTATTATTTTATTAATTTTTTAATCCTTTCCAGCACATTTGAAATTATGATTAAGAATCTTGTTTTTCTTGTGTCATTTGTGAATGAACTTTTTTTTATATCTGTTACATCTACTTAACTTTATGAAATGAAAATTCCATCCTCTTCATATTTATAAACAACTGTATAAAACAGAAAACTCTTTGGAGAATTTAAATCATCAATTTGTTTTTGTCAAACAGAAACACTGTTTACCAAAAATCTGCTCTGAATTGTAAAATAAAAAAATGTAATAAAACTTAGATTTCTTAAATTTTGTATCAATTCTAGCCACCCATACTAGATGTCATTGCTTTGTCACTCATCGGCAATCCATTATCACCTCAGATAAGCTATGATAACAAGGACCAATCATTAAATAAATGGTTGTATATTACTTTTTTATGCTATAAGTAATATTTATTTCAAATCAGATTAATTTAACCTTAAATTTTCTAATTTTACTCAAATAATGTGTCAGAAATATATTTTTAAAGAATTTTAAAATTGATAAATTTTTTTTGTTTACAAATTTCTTAAAATTAAGAGAATGTTCACTTTTAAGAAAATTTTAAGAAATCGAAATTAAATTTGACATTCCAATCTATATAATTTCTATCTGAAATACACCAGAATATTTTACTTACTGGAAATAATGAATTTAATCATTAATTTTCAATTAAAGCTAAAATGAAATCTTCAAGAAAGTTTTTCATTTTTAAAAATTCATTTTAAACTTTAGGTATTGAAAATTTATGCCAAAATAGTGGAGGTACCTAGTTTTAAAACTTTAAAATTTAAAGACAGTTTTACTCTTTTTAATTTCTATTTCACAAAATGTATTAATTTTTTTTTTTTATGTGTCATAAATTATTGATTTGCCCTTATCATGGTCTCAGTTATAAAATTTTAAAATTAATTGAAGAAAATTTTATATTTTCATAAAGCACCTTCAAACGTAACCAAAAGTCAATAAAATATTAGATAATTGCTGAAAATATGTTAATTTGTAAAAATAACTATGCAGTTAAAAAACCTCCCAAAAAATGTGTTCACTTAGATTTTGTAAATTTATGTCAATACTTGCAGTCATCACCTCGGAGCCTATCTATAATGTCAATAAAAACATGAGAAAAAGAGGATCTGTCATTAAGAAATGCTTGTATACTATATTTTTATGCTATAAGTAAGCAATATTAGTTTCAAATCAGATTAATTTAACTTTAAATTAGCTAATTTTACTCAAATATAGTGTTAGAAATATATTTTTTTGGAGAGATTGATAATTAAATTTTAAAACTTGTTAAAATTTAAGAAATGGCCGTGAGTAAACAGATTTTTTTGAAATAGAGCAAATATTTGACATTCCAATACAGCAGAATACTTTACTTACTGGAAATAGTCAATCCTTTAGCTTTTAATTAAAGATAAAAAGAAATCTTCAAGAATGTGTTTTCATTTTTAAAAATCCACTTTAAACCTTACGTATTGAAAATATATACCAAATTAGTGGAGGTACCTATTACTGAGTAATTAAAAATTAAAGGCGCTTATGTTATTCAATTATTTCTTATGGCTAAAGCCTCCATAGAACACTAGACATCAAGCTGTCAAACATGTCAACATCTTAAATAAACAGCTACTGCTGTGTGAAAAAATACATTTTTGCGATATTTTAAATTTAAAGTAAATAACATTTGTTTCAAATTAATTATACTTTGCAACAGCTAATATTCTTAATATTTTTTTTAATAAAGCGAATTACATTGCGATGAAAAATGACTAAAAAATTGTGCTATTTAACAAAAAAAAACAAAAACGAAAAAAACCTCTTCCAGTCAATTAAATTACTTTTTGAACTACAGCAAAGTATTTTGCTTACTGAAAATATTAAATTTAAATCTGTTAGCTTGAAATTAAAACTTAAAGCTTCAAGAAAGATTTTTTTTTCATTTTTAAAAATGCATTTTAAACCTTAGGTATCGCGTTTTCTGTGATAGTACCCAGTAAAAACTCACTTCCACTGGTCAAGCAATGAAGTAAAAATGGACACTGACAAAAAAAAGAAATTAAAAAACATTTTAAAAATCTAATATCTGTTCCAGACATTTGTTTTAAACAAAATTAGTAACTTTAAGAATAGATTTTTGACAAATTACTTGCTATTTGCAAAAATTACATCTTCCCCGGCAAATAGTAATCTTAAAAACCACCGCTATGTAAAAGAAATTTGCGCCATAAAATAAAAAAATATAGTAGTCCATAAATTACAAATTTTGTGGTTAATAATTAATACTTTGGTCTTTCCTTTTAACAAACATTTTAGACGATTAGATTTCGTTTTCATCAAGTTTAAGGTCTTTTTTCTTCTTTTTTTAGCGATCATGAAGTTACCGATTACAAAAGATCAGAGAAATATCCGATTTAAACAGAATTTTCAATACTTCTTCATTAATGAATGAATTGTATACTAATATTTTTCAGGTCAGCAACAACGCCTTAAGTGATATTTGTCTTTAATATCAAAAAAATTATTAAAAAAATAATTTAATTCATTTGTGAATAAGTCTAGAAAATTTCATTAAAATCCGACAATTATTGGATTTTTTTTTTTTGCAAGAATTTCCCAATGTGCTTTTAACGTAAAAAAAAAAAAAAAAACGCTAAAAATTTCTATACTTTCTTAATAAGAAGAAACATTTTTTTTGTGAATAAAACTTTTTTTTCAGTATGATATGCTCTTTTTTATAGAAATTCTTTTGAGGTACGCAAAAAAAAAAAAAAAAAAAAAGAGATAAGAAGACCGGTGTATGTAAGTAACAGATTTTTTAAAAAGGAAACGTTTCTTAAATAATTTCATTCATTTGTGAAGAAGTTCTGACTGAAAGTTTCATTAAAATCCGACAATTTGATTTTTGAAAGAATTTCCAAATCAATGTTTTTCATATTTTCACCAAAAAAAAAAAAAAAAAAAATGACGTTAAAATTTCCCGTAAAAAATTATTTACGCGTTGACACAAGAAAAAAAACGTCATTGTTAAAATTATGAAAGTCCTAAAAATAATTAAAAAAAACATTAATAATAAAAAAAATTGTTTGGTCTTTCCTCTTATTATAAAATTAACACAAAGATTTTTTTTTAAAGGATAAAAACAAAAAGTAAAACTTTGTTTTTTTAAGTTTTGTGGGCATTTTTTCATCATGTAATAATCTCAGATCATTTTTTATTTTTAGTGAATCTTTGGATGTACCTATCAACCAATGTATTTAATTGAACTAAGCATATGTTACACAAGACCTCAAGACGTTGTGAGCCAATGTATTTTTATATCTAAGCAGATGACATTCATTTAAGAAGATCCTAGTCATTCTTTTTGTTTACAAAGATGCACAGAATAAAAACGAAAGAAAAAACGAATGAAAGAAAAAGTCAGTGTTTGTAATGATTTACCTGTCACAATTTAGTCGCCTTGTTAAAATTTCTTAACTCGCTTTTTCATAAATTGAAAAAAAACAAGTCTTCTTTAGTCTGATATTTTTTTGTGGGAATGCAATGTTTTTTTAAAAAAGGAGAAATAAAGAGAATGTAACTTGTCCCTTTGTTTCGTCTCGGAATTGATTTGTAAAGAGCGAAAGTAAAGGGAGATAATTAATAAAAGAATGATAGACCTGAGGTTAACCCACATCATAAAAATATATATATATATATATATAATTATGAATATATATATATATATATATATATATATATATATATATATATATATATATATATATATATATATATATATATATATATATATATATAAAAAGAACAGTGAGATATATAATCCGGTGTTCTTACTTATAGATATTTTTATTTTTACAAAATAGTGCTCAATGTAAATTTACAGAGCATTAATATTATAAATTAAATGATTTAAAATATGTTTTTTTTTCGCTACACAGTTCTAACCATGTTTCAAAAATAGAAGCTGAAAGCTTCGAATTTAATTTTGTAATTAAATTAAAGACATTAATTTCATTTCATCCTCAAGCGAATTTTAGAGTAACTTTTAAAATTACTGGGTTTTAAAGACACAGCAAAAATCATAATTCACGTTTCCAAGGATACAGAGAAATCCATTCAACCAGACTATGGGTGTTTGCATGTTCATTATCGCTGTATTTTGATGTATCAGTTATTAGTTATGTTTTGGTAGGGGTAGGGATGTATTTTTCAATGAAATCTGACATTCGTTAAATGCATGTCGTCTGGAATTTTTTAAAATTTTATTGTAACGGCAAAAATTCTTATGGCGTTTTTCTATTTGTATATTTAAAGATTTTTGTGGCGTGTTTAGGTTAATTTTATTTAACTAAGATTTGAAAAATATTTTCACTTTTAATTTTTAATATACTATATTTCTTCAAGTCATTGTCAGAGTTATCTCCTCCTAAATTTTGAAACCACCACCTGGGTGAGCTATCAATTTACTAATTAGCAAATTTCTCACCTCGTCCTCTTTATCACTTTTCATTTTCAGCGGACATTACAACAATGTAATCTCTCGTAAAGATTGCATTCTCCCCTTTGTGAAGGTGGGACGCTATGCGTTTCCTCTGGGAAACACGCATGATCATTACACACACACATACGTATGAACATTCACTACACATTGATCACAAACTTTCTACAAACATTCACTCACACATACTTTGTAACAAACTCTCTACATTCATTCATACATACTCATTATCGTTTTTGTCAATTGTAACCCTTATTGTCTGTTAATACACATATATTGGTTTGTACATATATATACCAGCCTTTGTTGTTTTCTTACACATTCCTTTTACATTTCTTTTGGTGGACTCCTCATGCGCCCGCCATATTTGTAGTGGGCTACTTCAGGAGTCTACACGTGTTTAACTCACAACACATAAACACACCAGCCCGCTACACCCTCACCAAAGGCCACCATCTTGTCAACATCGTTCACCCTTATGTTCAAGGAAAATCATTGAGTAAGGAGGAAGTTTATTTTGCAGTGGAATATGCTCGTGACAGATATCCCATACTTGTTCTCATTATTATGAAGTTACAAGTGAGGTCTTTTCCCTTCCAGGTGTTTAAATTTGCAAACTCCATAAGCATAATGGCATCTTCTATTGACTGGTGGTATTCACATTGTTTTATAGGAATAAAGTGTCACTGCCGACACTTGAGTTTGAACATAGATCGCCAGTGAGCAAACACAGGCGATCCCATTATTGAATTACGTAAACCATGTGACCATAAAGTAGGAAGTCGCGTGACGTTTAATTGATCACTATTTCTATACTATCCTCTATTACTATACAGATCACTATTTCTTTTCTATCCTCTTTTACTATACGGATCACTATCCTCTATATTATTCACTATACAGTGGTTACCTGCCAAGTGAATATTATTGGGCAAATACTATTAGTGCAAGTGATATTCGAAGGTGTCTGAAACCAGTATCGTTCTACGGTGTTACTATATGTTATATCTGTGATTACAAAGTCTCTACTACAATGAACATTACAAAAGTGGCAACGAGTATTCATTGACATCACAAAACACATGCAAATGTGTTTAGCAGTGATATAACTTTTGCGGTTAAGCAACTCCTACGAAGTGGCTTCAGTTTTTGGTATTAAACTAGTTTTCTCACCCTACGGACTGGTACATTCCAAACTGAGAAGCCATCTTGGTACAGATAAAACAGCAAAACTGGTCGTAATGACAAGAGTATGCGGGTGTAGGCTTTAAGAAGGCTTTATTCAACTGAGAATACAAGGTTCGCATATAGTGTCCTTTTATAGTCCCAGTAAACAGAAATAGCTCTCTCAAAGAGGAGAGTAACAAAACAAGGGGAGACCACTCTTGATTACTCATAACACTGGTCTTTCTATTAAAATCCATGAATGAAAACAGTGCTCATGTTGAATTTTAAAATTTATTAAGGGGTAAAATTTTATTTTATGTAAAAAAAATTACTGTCAGTTGATTATATGTTTAACACTTTTCTTCCTACATGAAATTACATGAAAAAAAAAGTTGTTTTATTTCTAAATCTTTTGATTTAAATAAAGACTTTTGTAAAATTGATTTAAATTGTCAATGATTTAAATCAATTTGATTTAAATAGGTATTGTTTACATTAATATATCACAAATAACAAATACATTTTAAATTCTAAAACACATTTTAGAATTTAAATAGTTTGATAAAGAGGAATGTCGTGTTAAATTTTATATGGTAATGTTTCTTTTCTTTTTTTGTGTAAGGAAAGAATATATTTTTGTATGAATTCAACTTGTAGTATTAAAGTCCTTAAAATCAAATACCTTTGAAAAAAAAACTTAAGGTTTTGAGTTGATTTGAAAGTAATAAAGTGTATGAATGAAAGTTGTATTTAAAAAGTTCTTTCTTACTGTTATCAATAACCAATTGCGTAGGTTGCCATTTTTTTTCAGTGCGATTCTAGAAAGGGGAGTACCTATGTTCAAATGAAATAGTGTAGCAGCTAAAATCTGTATATGTCAATCATTGGTGATGACATTAAATGTCCTTTTAAAACATAGGATTTCATAAGAATGGATTGGATTGGCTGAAAAACAGTTTTATTTATTTTTTCTGTTAATGTTAAGCTGATTTTGAATATCGTTTGTAAAATTATGTTTGCAATTTGTTACAAGCTGTCAGTGGGAAAACTTCAGGATGGTTTTAAGGGCTTCTGACACTCATACTATTCCACCACTTGGAAATAAATTTGGGACTAATTGAGATTAATTGTGAAACCCATGAAATAAAAATAATTCTTTGTACAGAACGTAAGGACCTACATGCATCAAATTGTCTTTAAATTAAGTCGCAGCAAAGGAATTATCATTAAAGGTAAGCTTAAATAGTAATGCAATAGTTAAATGCCGCGATCAATTTTGAGTTCTTCTGTAGTTTATTGGTGCCTACTCCTCAGTTTATTGATGCCTCTACTCCTATCTTTTGTGATGAAGGACCAATCAAGAGTCCTCCACAGGAGCTAGCTTAAATACTGCCTGATAGGGCTGCTTTTAAGCTAGTATATATATATATATATATATATATATATATATATATATATATATATATATAATATATAAAATATATATATATATAAATATATAAATATATATATATATATATATACAGTGTAACCCGGATACAAGAGATTTTTTTCTGGTCCCAAATTAGAGCCTGTGTTAATGTATATGATTAGACCAAACCCGGATATAAGAGACTTCTCCGATCCCGACAACTCTCTTATATCCGGGTTACACTGTATATATATATATACTAGCTTAATAAAACTTATCTTAGTTGACATATTTCATCTTCTGAGGGACTTTATCAAGGAAAATGTAAGGATTCTATTTTGTGACACGTATTTATATACAACTGCAAAGATGTCATTGGTTTTGAGTAGAGGTATTTTTGAGAATTTTTTAGGTATAAGAGTGCCCATGAATATTCATTAGGTTAGCAGAAAAGTCAGACAAGTTCATGGTGGACATGAGGTGATATCTAATATCTAATAAATAAAAGTGAGTATATCATACTAATTCCTTATAATAAAACAGCATATGTGTATAGAGAAGGAGTGCGCATGTACATGTGCGTGTTGGTATATATATATATATACATATATTGACAAAGTGTGTATGTGTACATATGTGTATACTAATTCCTTATAATAAGACAGTATGTATGTATGGAGAGGGAATATACGTATTTGTATGAATGCTGACAAAAACACAAAAAATGGAAATAGATCCAAGAACAAACAGGGGTCATTAAAAGAATATAGATATCTTTCACACTCTTTCTCAGACCAATCTTAATTGTTTTATTAACCTTCACGCAGAATTCTTTCACTGTCAGTTCAAGAAAGACATTTGGGTCACTAACACACAAAAAAGAGAATGTCTAATATCGAGAATATTTAACATTGAAAACATAAGAAAAATTAATTCCTTTTAATAATATGTGGATATATCCACTCTTTGCCTGAAGAAGGTCATGAAACTGGAAACTCGTGTAGCAAAATTATGGAAAATAAAGGATAATAGATTTTTACAACCAAAAACTTTTGCGGTTTCTCTCTTCTTTTTATTATACACACTTTTCTCTCATTGGAACTACTCTAACCTCTTCCCTTTTTATATATATATATATATATATACAAATTATTATACAAATTATTATACAAATTATTATTTAAATTATTTTGGATTGGAATTTATTTGTATGTATTTTGAATATGAAGTTATGAATTTAATATGTTTTCCTTTTGTCTTTATTCATATTGTCCTTTTACAAATATACTCTATCAGAAATTTTTACACACATGTGTGTATATATATATATATATATATATATATATATATATATTTATATATATATAAACACACATGTTGGCCATTGGCTTCAATAAAAAGCTTATCCATCCATTGACAGTCCTTGGATATAATTACTTTATATAGTCTATATCAGTTTGTGATAAAAAATTTCAGTTTATCAGTGATATAATTTAATTTGAATGTTAGTCCTGGGTATGATGATAAACTACATTTGGCAGCAAGTCCACTGATTGGGAAATTGGAGGTTTTGAGATGCATGGAACCTCCTCTTAAATGTTCTTCTTCCCAGGTGCACCCTGACCCAGGATGGTAGTACCTGTTAAGGTTCCAGCTATGGGAACATAATGAACCCACAAACAAAGATAAAACACTATGAAAGTATTAAAATACATATTGATAGTAAAAAAATAAGTATTTGTATTAAAATTACCAGCAATACATTTTATCATAGAATTACCACCAATACATTTTAACTGTAGTTGAAGGCATACAGTTGCATTCAAAATATATTTAGTTGAAGCCATAAAATTGTGTTCAAAATATTTCAATTAGAATTTGGCATTAAATGACCCATGAGAAGTTGATATGCCCTTAAACGAATGTTGAAAGATTCCACCAAGACATTAATGTTATGAAAGATGTGACAGAAGAATAATGGCTGATTATTGCACAAACTTGAAATGTGACAAATTTACGAAGCAATCATGAAAATCAAATAAATGAAATATTATTTGTTGCATTATCGGAACATCGAAATAACAATAATAAAATAAATACAATAATAAAATAAAATTAAATAAAACATATATAAAACAATAATAAAATAAAAATAAATAAGACATGGTTAAGCCTGTTAAAGAAATTTACAAACATATGTACATGAATTCAAAAGAACTGAAAAGGAGTAAAAACAGTCTTTAGTTGATTTAAAGTCTTTGGGTAGTTGGTGCACAAAAAATCTGTAGTTTAAAAAAGACTTTTAAATAGTTGGTCCACAGAAAAAGCAGTGGTTGAGAAAAGGCTTTTTATCATATGCGAAGATTCGTTGACCCTTTAACATTGTTAACACTTTCTTTTGACATAAATTTTTTACAAACTAAACACCAAAGAGGATCAAAGAGCCTTGATATTTCTCTGACTCCTGATTGGTCAATTAATGCCGATATCATGCTTTCATTTATGTTCACATGGTGAAAATTAATTTACCACCAAAAAAATCTGTCTATGTGTTTTGAGCCTATCACGTGACATACAACATTATAAATACAAAAAATAAGTTTTTTTTTTTTTCTCTGATTAGTCAAATATTTCATATGATGATGTTTTAATTTCTGACCAACAGACACTTTAAACAGTGTATTTTAAGGACTCTTTTTGTCATGTTTTTTTTTTTAAATTGTCTGTTATTGGGTAGAAAATAAAGTTTGAGCATGTTTTAATATTGTTTTGTATGTGGTTATGTGACTGTTGAAAATAGCATTTCTTTCCTATAATACTCCTCCACATACACACACACACACACTTTGTATTGATACATATTGAAAAATTATAACTTTCATTTAATTAAATAAATTTATTACTTATTTTATTAAAAATATTATCTATTTTAAATTAAAATATTACTTATTTTCTGTATGATGGTTTTTTTTTGTTTTGTTTTTTTTACACAGAAGTCGGAGTTGACTTTTATTTTCCATGAATTGTTTTCGTCCAATAACAAAGTGGACCGTGCCCTTATGATTTTATCTTTCTGTGTGATTTCATACAACTTACAAAAATATCTGGAAAAAAAAATTCACAAGAAAAAGGAGAATGCATAAATCCAGTTTCATATATTTGGGTTTTATTTAAATTACAATTCTAAAAGAAAAACAGTTTTTAAGAAAGTTGTCGAAGGAGTATGCAGTTCAAAGGTGTCAAGCACACAAAAAATACAGTTTTAGGAAAAAGCTAAAAAATATATGGTAGCTAGTGTGAATCTAATTATTTATTTTATCTATTAATGATAATACTGATTTCCTAAATAAGCTCGTTAATCATTACACTTCGACGAGACACGCTGGAATTTTCAAATTATTTTTTTACACAAGGAACGAAATAATATTTAACACCGCTCTTCACTTCGCTTTTTGTTATTGCAAGCAAATGAAAGATCTTCTTCAAGGTAATTTAACTTCTGCATCTTTCGTTTTTATTTTAAATCATTATAAACATTGTGTCGACGGAACGAGAAAAATACAAAAATTTTGCAGATTTATTGAAAAATCTTAACAAATCGAAAAAACAAAAGCACTTGAAAATAAATAAAATATAAATTAATTAGCAGATTTACTCAGTTTGGGTTGGCAGACGTCTTTTCTTCTGAACAACAATTTTAAATTTATTAACTTGTAAGGAATTAATAGACACAGATACTAATTAACACGGACTGAGTAAAAAAAAAAAGAAAGTAAAAATGACAATTCTAAAATGCGTTTTATAATAAAACGCATTTTAGAAACTTTTATTTTAAAATAATTTTAAAAAGGTAGGTGCCGCCAAGAACTTAAATGGAAGAAAAACATTTTTTAATTAAATGCGGTCTTTGAACTTCAATTTTGGTTCCTTTTGTTTGAAAAATAATGACGTAGCGCTAATCCGAATTAAAAGAAAAATTCATTGGTAAATTTTCATTTCAACACCCGAGCACTAATATCCCTTCAAATTTTTTCCAAATAGTCTTATTTCTGTGCAAATGTATATGCTGAACTCAAATCAACAATTAGATATTGAAGAAACCTACCTTTTTGGATGTTAACGACTCGGAAAAAACGGACTTTTTCCTGGTCTTTCGTCAGCCATTACCGGCTTATTGATAAGTAATTCAGTGCTGAATTTTGTTGTTGGACGTATACAATTTGGGCCTATTTACTTCCTTCACAGTAATTCCTTGTAGTTAACTTTCAATTTAGAGTTAGGTGTTTTTTTTTTTTTTCTGGTTATTCTTTTATTTTTTTAAGAAGGAAGTTAACTTTCAAATTAGGGTTAGGTGTTTTTTTTTTCTTTTGTTATTCTTTTATTTGTCGATGTTTACATATATTTGAAAGTTAACTTTCTTCTTAAATTAAGTACAAAAAAAAAAAAATCACTTTACGGAAACACATACTGATTTCTGAAAGAAAATTGTTCAGCAGTGAATGACGCTCAGGTGTTAAAATGAAATTTTACCAATTAATTTCCGTATAAAAATAATTTTTTTAAAAGCATTTTTAATGCATTTAACACGTTTTTTTTTTCGTCATTCATCAAACCGTTATTATGAAAAAGGTAAATGAATGTTTACAAATCTCTTTAAAACCCAATATTTGTCCTAGAGACGTGTTTTGAAGTCTTTTAGTAAATCTAAGGAGTAATTAACTGGATTTTCTAAAAGTAATGCTTACCTTCTAAAACAAAATGAAAATAACGTTTTATTTTATTTTTTAATTATCCATTTATTATTGTTTATTTATTTAGTGTTTTTGTTTATTATAATTTTTGTTATATGCATTTACAATCTTTATTAAAATATATATTTAATTTTAAAGATAAGTTTTGGTAAATATAGGTTGTTTTATTTTTAAAATAGGTATTATTTTTAGTAAGTTTAATTTATTAAGAATATCCCACTAAGAATTATTATATATTAATGCTGTAATGAATATGCATACACCTGGGTTCCCCCTCACAGTAATATGATTGGCTGGTGTCAGCCATAAATACAGACTGATGGGGAGAATCAAAAAAATATTGGTTATACATGGCAATTTTTAAAAGTTGAATTAAAAATAAATAACATAGATGAATTATTTATTAAAATCTGCTTTTCAGAAATTATATGCAAATTAATGCAAATGCCAAGTGTTAGTAAATCTGCTTCATGCAAATTAATGTAAATGTTAAGTGTTAGTAATATATATAAAAGGCTGTCAACAGTATAGACTTATCTGTTTTGTTCTATTGATGTAAGTTGGGCACAGAGAGGCATAATCTAGCCTCCATGAATTTATAAAAGATGAAATAATACACAATACAATCTTACAAGAATCTTAAATTTATTACAGTTAAATTTATTTATCTAAAATTATTTTTTCTTTCAGAGATGATCATAAAATGTGAAAAATTTGTACCTCACACACAAATTTGAAAGGACTTTGCCAGTTTATATGGATCAACTTTTCAAGACATTTTTTTATGTCAAAAAATGAAAATATTTCAGCAACAACCTGGATTTTATGGATCTTTATTTTCTAATTGCTGAAAACACTGATGTGAATTGGACTGAGGAAAAGAAACTTATGTTCATCATGTAACAGAATTTACATTTGAAACAAAATAATAAGGAACTATATTCCTTTGATAGCTTCTCTTTTAACCTGTTTGGGTTTTAAAAAGCAATTTGTCCCTAATGTTTAGCAATACTTTTTAGTAATTTTTTTCATGTATTTTATCATATAACTTTTAAAAAGAATCCAGGCACACATTTAAGGGAGGTCATGCTCTTTTGAAATTTTTTTACAAGAAGTTCACAATTGGAAATTTATAAGTGATCACAACTGCTAGTAAGATGGTATTATGTGATGAAATATATTAATCTACATTTGCTTTGAAAACTTGACTATTCCATATGAGACCAGATACTGGTGAAAAACCTTATTCTTGTGTAGTGTGTGGAGTTACATTCACACAAAATTCATCTTTGAAAAGACATATGCAAACACACACATTGGAAAAAACACACATCTGTAATGTGTGTGGATCTGCATTTTCACGAAAAACATCATTAAAAATCCACATGCAAATACACACTGGAGAGAAACCATATAGTTGTGAGGTGTGTGGATCAGCTTTTTTATTGAATTCAAAATTGAAAAGGCACATGCGTACACACACTGGAGAAAAAAACTACTCTTGTGAAATTTGTGGTTCTGCCTTTTCAGAAAATTTAACTCTAAAAAGACATATGCGGACACACACTGGAGAGAAACCATTTTCTTGTGAAGTGTGTATGTCTGCATTTTCACTAAAATGTAGTTTGAAAAGACACATGCAAACACACACAGGGGAAAAACCATATTCTTGTGAAGTGTGTGGATATTCTTTTTCACTTAACTCCCTTTTGAAAAGACATATGCAAACACACACTGGAGAGAAACCATATTTCTGTGAAGTGTGTGGTCTTTCAGTTTCAAGGAGTTCATATTTAAAAAGGCACATACAAACACACACTGGCGAGAAACCATATTCTTGTGAAGTGTGTGGATCAGCACATGCAAGTAGTTCATTACTGAAAATTCACCTACGTGCACACACTGGTGAGAAACCATATGCTTGTGAGGTGTGTGGATGTAGATTTGCTATAAGTTCAACATTGAGATCACATATACGAACACATACTGGAGAGAAACCATATTCTTGTGAAGTATGTGGGTATAAGTTTTCAAGGAATTCTGATTTGGAAAGACACAAAGAAACACATACTAGGGAAAAGCCATATTCATGTGAAGTATGTGGATATGCATTTTCACAGAATGCAACCTTAAAAAGACATATGCGATCACATACAGGAGAAAAACCATATTCTTGTGAAGTTTGTGGGTGTGCATTTTCACAAAATTCAACTTTAACAAAACACATGCAAACTCACTCTGGAGAGAAACCATATTCTTGTGAGGTATGTGGATCTGCATTTTCCCAGAACTCTGGTTTAAAAAAGCATATGCAAACACACACTGGAACGAAACCATATTCTTGTGAAATATGTTCTTCTGCATTTTCACAGAGAGCTTATTTGAAGAAACATTTACAAACCCATATCAAATAGGAGGTATATTGTAAAATTATTTATTAAACACTATAATATTCAGCTCTGAACTTGCAAATATTGATGTACACCTGAGGAAAACCAGAGGGTGCAATGGCTGAAATCTTATGATAATAACAACAAATATAAAGATAATAGTCCAAATACAAATGGTGTAAATAATAACTCCTCATCCCAGAAATTGAGACAGAAATTAGTGTGCTTTACATTCATTGATGCTATGTGATTTTAACATGTGGATTTTGCATCCAACCTTTAACCTCCTCCACTGTTCAAAATCTAATTCAAGACTCCAAATTCAGTCTTGCTAGACAGTTTTTCTTGATAGAATATCTTACATATTTATAAGTCTTTCATTCATCTTTGCTTTGCATATTTAGAGATTCTTGATAAAATCCAAAGAATCTTCAATGTTATTAGTCTTAACCTGGCATCTCAGCTTCAGTCACTTTCCCACTGCCATAATGTAGCTTATTTGTCCCTTTTCTAAAAAATACTTTCATGTTAATTGTTCTGATGAACTTTCCTCTATGGTATCTAAACTTCATGAGCACAGTACTAGATTGGCAGCAAGGTCTCATCATTTTAGAATTGAAATGGCTAGAGGTAACTAAGTTCTATGCTAAGTTTTTTCTATCACACTTCTCACTTCTGGAACTCTCTTCTGGCTTCTTGCTTCCCTTTCAACCTTGATCTTTAAAAATTTAATCATTATCTTCTTAATGTTTTTTCTCATATTCTCTAACACTCAGTAACCCCTTCCATCTTAGTGGATTTATTACTTTGCTTGGGATGAAATGATTTTTAAAAAATACCCAGATTAAAAGGCAGTAATCATAATTTCTGTTAATGATTATTTTTTTTGTTCATTATTGTATATCAGAGGTTTGCAACCTTTTTAGCATCAATGTCCACTTTCATATGGAAAAATTTTCCACCACTCACCTGTATAGTAAATATTCAAAAGCATACCAAAATTATTTAATAAAAGTTTGTTACTGGTTCATAAACTGACTTTATGATGTAGTAAAAAATACCAAAGATTTATGCTACTGATACTACTGTATTAAAAAGCAAACTTGACTGTTGGAAACTATATACATAATTCAGTTTTATGGTGAAGGCTACCTTTATGGTTAGGGTTACTGTTGCAAATATTGACAAAAAAATGGAATGTTTTTTGTTCATAATTATAATATTAAAATGACTATACACTACTAGTAACTAATAAAAATTTGACTATTATTTTTTTGTTGTTCTTATCTGATTTATATTAAAAAAAATGTATTTTGCCTGAAGAACTATTTGAATGTTAATGACCCTACACAAAACTATAGAAAATACCAAAATATTCCTTGTTTGTGGGGGATATTTATATCTTATCAAGGAATATGATTCAGTTATTCCTATTTAGCCAGGTTCTTATCATATCTCCTTTAAATTTTTTGGGGGGTAGGGTAGCATATTTTGAAATACCTTTTTAATACTCAATATCCAATATTAACAACCAAAATTTTCAATCATCCATCCAAAAGTACAAATCACTAACCAGTGGGTGATATAACCCAGGTTGGGAACTCTGGTGTATACAATTCTGAAACAATCTGTAAAAAATATATCTTGCTGGTTACTGTGAGAAAAATTGTTAAAAGTATATTTATACTCTTCAATGTCGTATGTACACTTTTCATGTATTCAATAAATATATTCTCATCTTTCATACAAGTATTTAATTAACTAATGAAATTCTTACTGTTTCATTAAATGACCTTAAAGAAAAGAACATCCCATAATATGAAATATTGCCTAATTATTTTAATAGTGACAGTTAAAATTTCTATAAATCTCTCCAAATAACTTTCAAACATCTATGTACCATGTACTTTCAGGACCTTGGCGATCATGGCTCTCCACAATTTTCTTAACTCTTGAAACTTCAAATATCATCTTATCCTGTATTGTATGTTATAGTATTGATACAAATATAAATTTGTCAATTAGCTGATTGATGTTATATTCAGCAACCTGATTCCAGACTTTTGTAGATGAACCTTTTTGTAATCATACCATCCACTCGTCAGGAGGTTTTAGCAATTAACTGCTGATTTTCTTGCTATTCTTATACAAATTCAAAAATAATTTATGTGCTATTTATTGGTGTTGGGTTGTTTTTCTTGTGTGCGTATGTACATGTGTAGAATGTTATGGTTATTTCTTCTTTTCCTCATGTCTCCTTGTCCTCTCTAATTTCTTTTCCTTCTTTTTCTCTCCCTATCGATTGCTTGATCTTGTTTAGCAGCATATCAACCACTACAGGTTATTTAATGCCAAGATCTAAATATTTTGTACATAATTTTATACTTTCAGGGTAAACGTATGTTTTTTTTTTTTCAGAAATATAGTTTGTAGATCATAAAATGTATTGTTGGTAATTTTACTATAAAAAATGTGTTTTTATACTTCTTTAGTGTTGCACTGTCATTTTGTTATAAAAATGTATTGTTGGTCATTTTACTATAAAAATGTACTGTTGGTTTTTTGCTTGGGGGTTCACTATTTGCCCATAGCTGGGATCCTGACAGGTGCTCCCGCCCCGGGTCGGGGTGAACCTGGGAACAACAGCAGTTAAGAGGTGGTTACATGCTCCTCCAAACCACCAATCTCCTGATCAGAGACTTTGTTGCTAAATGTAGTTTATTCTCATAACAAAGACAATCTATCAGCTCTGAGTGTCAAAGATAATGTAAAAGTGTATTATATTGTAATATACATTGTGCATTATCTTTTAATCATGACACAAAGCCAACTGTAGTATTTCATGATGTGGCAGGGGTGATATCATCCCTGAAATAATAATAATGATATACTGTAAAACAGAAAACACCAAGTGAAGAGAGGCATTTTTGAATAACCAAAATGTTAAAATGGTGTAAAGACTTTGAAATGTAAATGTTATAGAAAATTAATTTAGAACACAAAATAAAATCGTTTTGTAAGTGTACAAAGGATATCAGATTACTAATAGAAAATTATTGGAACTTTTTGGATTTTGACACTATAAGAATTGAAGTTAAAATCAAGGATGTTTTGATCTAGAATTTATTTTTAAAACAAGAATCTCTGTAGTTTACAAAGAGTGGCAGAATAATTAATAGTGAGGTGATAAACAATAGAGTCTTCTTGTGAACCTTGGAAACCAATCAATGAAAAAGTAAATTGTTTATTCTCGGAGGAGCGGAATTGTACTTTGGTAGTATGTCAGTACATTCGCACTAGAAAAAGACATATCACCAGTCTGGGTCATGTGAGGCCAGTTCTCTTAATAAAAAGGCAAGCCAACCGGAGGAGGTAGAGGGAGTTTTGGGTTCGTCTGTCTTTGAATGCAGTTGAACTGAGTGGAGAGACGTCAGACATTGAAAAGGAAGCGTCTGCTGTGTATTGCTGAAGCTGAGGGTGAAGAAGTGAAATACCGCTGTTAACATCTAAGTACTGCTACTCCTAATAATACTACTACGACTACTGAGAATGCAAACATTGAAGGTTGTAGTAGTTGCACTAAGAACAGACCAAAAAGGGTTAAAACGAATGCCACATCTCTTCTTACCAAAATTATTCAAAGTATTTGTGTTTGGTTATTGTTCACATGCAAGAAACATTCAATCTTGTGCAACAAGAATTATTTTTTCTGTGTGTTTGCTTTTATATATATATATATATATATAAAAAACTTTTTTCATTTCAAAATCGAATCGACTTGGTTATATTTATTTTTTCTGTTAACCCGACAACCTTGCAGGTGGCCCAACAGAGAGATTCCAGATTTCTACGATCTGATGACCAATCTCCAGGATCAAAACAATTACAACATGGCTTCAAATTGACATTGGGAAGCAGAGACTTGTGTCTAACCTGTAATACTGGACCATACTGGACCAACAGCTAGTCTTGTGGAGTTGGTGGGTCCAGTGGGGTGAGGATATGGTGTTACAACAAATTGATAAAACAGCTGTCTGCAGACTGCCCTGCATTGTGTCAAATGCTGCATGAGCAACAATAGAAGTATTGGAGCTAACCAATTACTAATGAGCATTGGCCCAGATATATGGTGGTCATGTGATTTAAACTCTCATGTCTTTGTTGACATGAGAGTTTGTTTTCATCATATATTATGGGCATGTGTCCGAGTGGTTGGAACGTTTGCATTCTGACAATGAGACCCGGGTTCAAATCCCACCATGCTCAATTTATAAGGAAGGTGACTCCCTGATGTTATTGGACTGGAGAGGTTGATCCAGGTTGACCCAAGCCTTGTGAATGAAATTGGGTTGCTGATGTAATATAATGTTTTTGATGTGTGTTTATAGTTATGGGCACAAAGCCAAGTGGTTAGAATGTTCACATTCTGACCATGAGACTAGGTTTGAATCTCACCATGCTCGATTTGTCAGGAAGGAGACTTCCTGATGTTATCAAACTGGAGGAGTCGATCCCAGTGTGCTGCGCCTTTGGAAAAAAAAATAACCATACCACGGGTTGACCCAAGACTTGTGAGTGAAATTTGGTCAACGCAACCCTTGGCTGCTGTCAATATCTGTGCTAGCACAGTCACAATTCATCATGGCCAAGGGCTTTAGTGTGCTGGCCTTGTTCAAATTGTTGATCATGCTAGATAACACACTTTTTCCCAGAAACTGTAACTGTCTCCTCAAATATGAGTGGCCAGCTATACATATATTAAGAGTAAGTCTACCAAAGGGAAGTTAAATTTCCAATAGACCAAATTATATTCCTCTTTCAAACATTTTATTGTTTATCACTGTAAGGAATGCTTACAATAAATAAGCATTTTCAGATCCACATAGTAACAATATTGGTATTAAATGCCACTGTTATATACTGCCATATGGGTATATGGCTGAGTGGTTAGAAAGTTTGTTTTTTGACCATGAGATCTGGGTTTGAACCTCATCATGGTCAATTTGTTAGGAACAGAACTTTTTGATGTTATTGGTCTTGGGAGGTGATCTCAGCATGCAGCACCTTTTGGAAAGTGTCTAATAACTATACCATATGGAACTCTTTGGGAAGCCATTGATGGTTGTGCTAGCACAAAGTCATTGTGATCAAGAGTTTGAGTGTGCTGGCCTTGTTCAGACTGTTGATCATGCTAGATAACATGCTTTCTCCCAGAAACTGTAACTAAGGTCTGCTCAGTATTGTTGCAGTATAAACTGCAGTGGGCTCTCCGGGTGTTGAACAAACACAAATAGGCCTGAGCAGGCCTCTGCAAGAGGGATTGGCTAGCTGCTCTAGTAGACGGGTATCCTCAGATACGAGCAGCCAGGCATTTTTTTTTTTGTTTTTATATATATTTTTTTTAATATTCTGTCACAAATCTGTTTCTCTGCTATCCTGAATGGATAAATATGCAGCTATATATAAAAAATAAGCAAGACTATATCACCAAAACACTCTGCTGCTGTAGAAAGTTGTAAACAATGTGTGGTGCTGTCCTTGTAGCTGTTCAATGAATTAGTGGCAGCTGTCTCAAAAAAGTGCCAGACCATAGAGTGCCAATTTCACAATTTTATTGTGTCAATTCTATGGTTCAGTCATATTTATTTTTACTATAAACATAAATAACCATCTTTTTTTCTTTTTCTTAAGATTAATGGGAATAAAAAAGAAAATTTATTGAACTTCTAAGTGTTAAAATTGTTGCAGTGAAAATATATAGAAGACAAATTATATGATTAACGAAAATACACATCTTGTCAAAAGGTTTTATCTTGTTTTATTATTCTGTAGTGTCCACAAAAAAAAAAGTATTAAACATGGTGTTACCATTTTTAATGAGAATGTTGACTCCTATGCAGTAGACAAAAAAAATAAAAGCCTATTAAATGGCCATTTACTCACATTTCAGTCATTGTACCATCGTGTCTTCTTCAGGAGTCTATCTTCGTATAAGTGACATACAGAGGTTTGGTGGTGTCTGATGATGCCCACGGCCAACCCCTTGATTGCATGCCCCCCCCCTAAGACTCAAGTAGAGGGGCATAGTACTGAAAAATGTGGGAAAGGGAATGTTGTAAACTATAATTAGTTAAAAGTATTCACTACTATCTCTTTAGTAGTTTCATCTTCAAGGTTAAGATTAGTGGCATTTACAAGGGCACCCCCACATCGTAATCAGATGTCACACAAGGTTGAGGTTTAAAGTAGGTTTAATGACAATACGATGCCAAAATTCCCAAGACCCCTTGGCACTTTCCCTTTTAGAGACACTTCAGTCTCTGGGCAATAAACCCAACCACCTCCCGTGAGAGAGGTATTGCCTGGGGATACAGCCCCCTGGAGCTTGGTCGAATATTCAGTGAATACTAATCGAAGACAAAGGTGAGGATTAGTGGTATCTAGCAGGGTGCTCATGTTACAACCAGATGTGACACAAGGTCAAGGTTTAAAGTGAGTTTAACGTCCATACTGCACAAAAATTCCCAATCCCCCTCAGCACTTCCCCTTTTGGGGATGCCTCAGGTGCCAGGTAATAAACATAGCCCCCTGGCAAGGGAGAGATACTACCTGGTGGGGGGAATCCCCCTGGGGCTTAGGCTAATATTAAAAGAATACAAATCCCAGTCAAAAGGTTAGGATTAGTTTAGCTTGCAGCTGTATCAACTGCTATTTGTATGGTAGAGATTTGCATATGAACACAAAAGGGAGAAATTTTAAATATGTAAAAATAGATGGAACATGAAATAAACACTTTATTCAAATTAAATATAAACTAAATTTTTATTTCACTCTTTGATTGGATGCCCTCCTGTTATGGATGTGTGGGTCAGAGAGTGTGATGGCCTTCATCACACTCTCTGACCCACACTTCTGCAATCTTATTGCCTCATATTCAGTAGCCTTTGCGGAATTTTGAACTAAACCCTTTATTAAATCCATGGAGATAGATTGTTATGTGACAGGAATGCTTGTGTTTATAGACAACAGTGTCTTCTGGTATTATTTTTCCAAGTAATAAATGTGTAACTGAGATGTTATGAGGTTCCCGCGTGTCGGTGTAAGAATCAAGACAAACACAGTTGTAGAGGGAAATACTGGTATATTCAGGAAAGCAATTAACAATAGAGTGATTAGTAGAACGAAGGTTGGTTAGTACGAAACAATATCCAAAGTCTATAGTCCAACGGTATGTAACGGGTAAGCTTATCTGGACTGCTGTCGCTGACCCCCTTCCTCCTCTCTCTAGAGCTGACTTATATAAGAGGGACCAGTCCATTTCTAGTTAGAAGGTGGGTGTGCCCCAACAGTAACACAGAAATAATATAAAACAAATGACATTGTATTACCAAAAGTATTACAATTGCAATAAAAAAAGAAAACATTTAAAGACTAGTTTCATAAAGCATTTAAATTAGAGAATGTGTGTGTGTGTGTTTGTATAATTAAAAGAAAGAAAAAACTTGTAATTCCAACAAATGATTTATTTTTTTATGGAAATATTTCGACTAGCAGTTGCCAGTCTTGGTCATTCCTTAATTTGAGTAAAAACAGTGCAAAGAAGTTTGAAACACTTGAGAATTTAAATCAAGGAAAGCAAATCAAGTTGATGACGTTTACAACGTAATAGCAAGTCGAGGTATAAAAACAAAAAAAAATTTTTTTTCCTATATATTTTTTTTTGGAGCAAAGATGTCCAGACAAGATGGAGTTGTTCCGCATCTATCCTATTGCAGGCATTATTTAAAAAAAAATATGGGAAAAACGAAAGAAAAAGAAAAAAGAATATTTTTTTTTTGTTTTGATCAAAGGGCTTGCTGTTGGATGTAGTTTATTGTCTTACCCAGGATTAAAGTTTGTTGGAAAAGCATGGAACCAGAAGGGAGTTTAACAAGTGAGAAGTGCAAGAAAAGAAAATGTTAGCATAGAATTTATGGTTACATCAATCCAGCTCAACTGTAAATTGATGAGATCTCGATGTCAATCTAGTAGTGTGCTTAAATTCAAAATAAGGCAACCTTACAGTGGTGGGAAATTGACTGTGTCCAAGTTGCCAGATCAGGACCAATAGTATTGTTAATTCTTCTTTCTATTTTATCAAGGAGCTCAAGGTAAATAGCAGGGGCACTAGACCATATGTGGCAACAATATTCTAAGCATAGATGAATGTCTTGTGTTTTTTATCTCTGGAAGAAAATAAAATAGTTCAGCATAAGTCTATGAAAGAGTTATAAGGTCTTAGCAGTATCACTTTGAGATTTGAATGTTGACACTTGATCTAGGAAACATTAAAAATGAGGAAGAAAATAAAATTGGTAAAAGAAATTCAAGAAAAGTTAATACACAAAGATATAATGATTAAGTTAAAAATGTTCTCCTTTTGTCAGGAAGAGTTTCTTAAAAAATGCTTGCTTTTGACCGTAAAATGGTTGGCTCCCTGTTCTGCTCCAGTAAGTGCCTGATTCCTCATGGTATCCTTTACCATTAAAAGAACCAGATCAGGCTGAAAATAGAGTAACGTTGTCATATTTGAGCAGGTCCCCACTCCTGACTTTCCTGCTTCCATTCAATCTGCATACTTTAAAATTTCTTTTCAGATATGGCAGAGAAATCGAATCTACCTTTCCCTGACAATCTACAGCAGCCTCTTCACACTTCAGCTCTCCTTGAAACTTTTTTATTGGTCACCCTATTCATTTATGATATCTACGGAATTCTTTTTAGAAAACCACATTTCTGCTACTTTGATATTTTTACAAGCTCAGGGTTTACAGTCCATCTGTTGCAATTGTACATATACAATTTTGGAGGTTAAAAAGAGATTATCAGCCCAAAACGGAATTATAAAATTACAAACAAATCCATATAGAAGATACAACAAAATAAGCATCAACAAAATAATAAAATGCTTTAGTATACATTTCAGAGAAATGATTACATATTTTAAAGTATATATATATGTATACAGAGATAAAATTTGTGCTTACCTGTTGATAGCAGCACATTCTATCAAAGAACTGTTCCAGACAACTGCCTCCCTTGGCCATCAAAAAAAAAAAAAAAAAAAAAAAGAAAATTGGATTTTTGTTCCAACTGGTTGCAAAATGCTTGTTCTGGTGTATTATGGGAGTATTCTATGTTTATTTAACTATCTTTTTATAAGATTTATAATCTTTTTCTTTCTTTATTGTTAATTATCATTCTTATCTATATTTTTAAGTATTTTTATTATGGTTTCATACTCCTACATAGTATAGTAATAAGTGTTGGAGTTATTTAGTAATTTATTTAATGCTATTGCTACACATCCACTGGTCAAGATTGACCATATGTAAAACTTGAACAAACGAATCTTCAGCTTTATAGGCAGGTTTATGTTCCCAAAAATGGGACATCAGTCCTGGAATTTTGTGTACATAGCTGCAATTCATTTCCTGATCTATGTCTTACATCTTATATCAACTGCAATCACACTTTCAATACATCTGTTGCTGATTCTCACACTTTCAATACATCTGTTGCTGATTCTCAAGTGGCATTGCAGTTACTCAGCTTATTTACTTACATACAATCTTCCCCCCATAGCTATGGGTTAATTAGTAAAACTTGCATCACTAAATGATTATTATCGCAAAAAATTAAAATAAAATAATTCTTACAATATAAAAATATTTTCTGCATTTAAATAACCTGAAAAGAGTTCATTTAAGATTTTATTACCTTTCATTATCTGAGGACAAAGTTTAATTTAATTTCAGCACATAGATGCATGTGAAAAAAGTCCAAGTTAAAGCCATGCCAACCTATCTCTGGAAAAGGCTTCTTAACCTTTACCACACTAATTTCTTTCTAGAGTTGTCTCCCCTGCAACTACATTTTTTTGAGGGCACAAAAACATGAACATCTACTGTTTTAAAATTATTATAATTTTCTTTGTATTGTGTGTATAGATTTTTTTTGCATACTAATAAAAGAATGGATGAGTAATATTTTGATGTAATGCATTACATTTTGCATGCATGTTTTAACATTGAAAGCCAAAATAAAAAAACAAATACATTAAAAAATACATAATTCAACGTACTTTAACTTAATTACTCCTTGTGAAGTTCTGGGGCTGCAATAAGAAGCAAAATTGCTAAAATGGCTTGCATTTTGTCAAAAAAGTGATGTGTTTCCTCGTGTTTACATATAAGAAGACACTAGCATTTGTTTGCTCTTTCTTTCACCTGACTCACTTGTCTTGTTGATTTCATTGTTTATAAATAGACAAAATAATTCACCTTCAGAAAGGCTATCAGATATATCGATGGTCGCCTCCATAAAATTACTCAGACATGGATGATAGTAGCTGCTAATGGTCATTGTCGCTTTCCTCCATGTCACTAGCGTGGTTATCATCTCTGACCACTTCACCATCAATATTCACTTGAGTAAAGCCTTCAAAATCATCATCAAAATGTTAATCAAAGAAAAGCTGAATAAAGGCTTTGTTGGATAATGACACAGCCATTTTTGTTTACAAAAAATCATAAAAAAATTAATGTGGATTTAATCAATGTTACACCTCATGTAGTGTCTAGGAGAATTTAAAATGCATTGGAAAATAGAAGTTTAGTCTTGTTCCAAAGCAGTAGTAGATGATTTCCAGTTTAAAACACCGGAAATAACAGTTGACAAGTGTTTATTTATAGCAACCATCTCAGGCAACAGAAGTTGCCGATAGTAGTAAGGGAGAGAACTCTATGGTGACTATTGTTGCCTGCAGTGTGGTAATGGTTAAATAACAAAGCTCATGATGAGCATGCTACCCGCAAAAACTTAGTTTATGTGAGAAAATGAAAGCATGGAAGAGAGAAGTGTTTAACGTCTCCTGCTAATATCTCATAAATAACAGACTATTCCATTTTGATTGCATGTAAAGAAGGAAAAAGATGTTACTTGATTTCAGTGAGAAAATGAAAGCATGGAAGAGAGAAGTGTTTAACGTCTCCTGCTAATATCTCATAAATAACAGACTATTCCATTTTGATTGCATGTAAAGAAGGAAAAAGATGTTACTTGATTTCAGTGAGAAAATGAAAGCATGGAAGAGAGAAGTGTTTAACATCTCCTGCTAATATCTCATAAATAATAGACTATTCCATTTTGATTGTGTGTAAAGAATGGAAAAGACACTACTTGGTTTCAGTGAGAAAATGCATGAAAGCAAGAAAGAAGTAAAGATAGAAGTGTTTAACAACTGTTTCAGTGAAATGGAAAAAGTTATCAATTTCAAATCTTTTCATTTGTACCCACTTCTTAAAGTAACAGCCAACATTCACATTTATGATTGTCATTGCAATATTTTGTTAAAGTTGCAACAGAGGAATTTCTACAGATATTTTATTATCATAGAAATTGCCATGAGCTTATTCAATCATTAGCTTAAGAATTAAGATTCATCAGAAAATTCAAGTAGCAAAATTTTCATGGGTTAAAACTAGTAAAACTGTAATTCAATGAAATTCAACACATAAGTGTTTGCATGTTCTTTTTAAAATGATACCATGTCACAATTCATACAGCTACAATTTCTTGCCAACATGTTTTTGCTTATGAGTTTTTAAAGCTGACTTCATTGCAAATGAGGATCCACAGACTTCAAAAGAATATGGCTTCTCACTAGTGTGTATTTGCATGTGTCTTCTTAATGCTGATTTCTGTGAAAATGCTGAACTACATACTTTACAGGAATATGCTTTTTCTCCAGTGTGTTTTCGCATGTGATTCATTAAAATTGAGTTACGTGAAAATGCTGATCCACACACTTTACATGAATATGGCTTTTCTCCAGTGTGCGATCGCATATGTCTTTTTAATGCTGAACTCTCTGCAAATGCTGATCCACACAACTTACACCTATATGGTTTATCACCAGTGTGTGTGCGCATGTGGCAATTTAAAATTGACTTCTGTGAAAATGCTGAACCACACACCTCACATGGATATGGTTTTTCTCCAGTGTGTGTTCGCATGTGTATTTTTAAATATGAATTTTGTGAAAGTGATAATCCACAAACAATACAAGAATTTAATTTCTCACCAGTGTGTGTTTTCATGTGGATTTTTAAAGTTGAATTCTCTGGAAATGATGAACCACACACATTACATGAATATGGTTTTTCACCAGTGTGTTTTCTCATATGAGATTTTAATCTCGAACTCTCTCTGAATGCTGAACCACACACTTTACATGAATATGGTTTCTCACCAGTGTGTGTTAGCATGTGAGATTTTAAATTTGAATTCCATGAAAATGCAGATCCACAGATTTCACATGAATACGGTTTCTCGCCAGTGTGTGTTAGCATGTGGATTTTTAAACTTGAATTCCATGAAAACGCTGTTCCACAGACTTCACACGAATATGGTTTCTCACCAGTGTGTATCCGAATGTGTCTTTTTAAACTTGTTTTCTGGGTAAATGATGAGCCACAAATTTCACATGAATATGGTTTCTCACCTGTGTGTGTTCTCATGTGAGTTTTTAAATCAAATTTCTTTGAAAATGCTGAACCACAAATTTCGCATGAATATGGTTTCTCACCAGTATGTGTCCTTATGTGAATTTTTAAATCAAAATTCTTCGAAAATGCTAATCCACAAATTTCACATGAATATGGTCTCTCGCCAGTATGTGTTTTCATGTGATTTTTTAAATCTGAATTACAAGAAAATGCTGAACCACAAATTTTACATGAATATTTTGTCTTAGTAAGATGATTATGCATATGTTTTTTTAAATCTGATTTCAGTAAAAATGCTGAACTACACATTTTACATTCATGAGGTTTCTTCTGTTTATGTGTCTTCTGATGGTGTTTTAACTCTGACAACTGGGAAAATTGCAATCCACACTCATCACAAGAATTCTCTTTAGAGCATGTTTGAATGTCCACCTTTCCATGCAAACACCTTTTAATAGACATATTGACACATATAGGGGTCATGAATGTATCTGATTTTTGGCACAGTTTTTAAAATCTGTTTCTTTCTCACTTTATTTTGGCATTTGTTAACGTTTCATTAATTAGAAATTCAAAACAGATTTTATTAATCTTAGATACATCTTTTCAAATTGAATATTTTATCACTGATTACAGTTTGTTTATAAAATGTTTACAGCCATCAGAAGAGTCCATTTGTCTTCTAAGGCATTTGAAATCTCTGAAAAAAAAAATAAAATAAAATAATTTTCTTACATGATTTGTAATTACAGTGTAACCCGGATATAAGAGAGATTTTCTCTGGTCCCAAATTAGAGCCTGTGTTAATGTATATAAAATAGACCAAACCCGGATATAAGAGAAACCCGGATATAAGAGACTTCTTCTCCGGTCCCAACAACTCTCTTATATCCGGGTTACACTGTAATTTAAATTCTCTTCAGTGTAACCCGGATATAAGAGAAACCCGGATATAAGAGACTTCTTCTCCAGTCCCGACAACTCTCTTATATCCGGGTTACACTGTATAAATTTATATTGTCTCAATTGCAATGAATTCTAGCACATCGCATTATAGATTTTTCAGTTATAAATAATACAGGCATGAAATCAGCAAAATCAGGTAAATGCAAAATAAATCACTAGATGAAATGATTTACATTGTATAAAAATGATAAGTTCTTCTTAAATCAATTTTACAAAAGGCATATTCGGGAATACATAACATATTGCTGACAAATTCAAACATATTTGTATACTTCTTTTTTTTTTTTTACAAGAGCCATATTTTTAATAAGATTATATATGGCTAAAACAGACATTTTTAGCAAAAAAAATAAAAAAAATAATTCAATCAACTTGAATTCATTTTGAATACAGCAAAATATTTTGTGTGCTGGAAATATTAAATTTAAAATTAATTATTAGCTTAAAATTAAAACCAAAATAAAAGCTCTAAACATATTTGCACATATACTTCTTTTTGTTTTACAAGAATTGGATCAGGCTGGGAGTACGGCTGCCATATATAGGCATGAGCTACCCAGTCTTCACTTTGCAGCCTTGTGAGTGATGAAATATTTTTCCCCCTACATATTCTTTTCCAGAGACAGAATGTGGCAAGCCTCTTGCTATTCAATCACCGTTTTCATGGAATGAGTTCAAACTACATTACTTAGTCCTACTAGTTTTAACTTTCACAGCTAACACCCATAATGCCACACATATAATTCCACCCACACCCATATTGCCACACACATAATTCTACACACACATGTAATGCCACATACATTTTAGCAAACCATATTCATCCCCTTCATTGGTGAGATGAATCTGCACCATGAGAGGATTGACCCCACCTTGTTCAAAGAGTTTGAAACCTTAACAAATGAACAGAAAAAAGGGAGAAGGACAGAGTAGATAAATTGCAATAAATTCCCTTCAGGGTTTTGCATCTTAGTTTAAAGGAAAAAAAAAAAAAAGATCTTGTAATACAGAGAATTATTTTTCGTAATACTTAATAGGAAAGAATAAAAATGCCCTGAGGAGGTTAAAAGTACAAAAGAATGCAAAGGATATATTGTATGTAATATTCATAGAAACAACAATCCAACAATGCAGAGCATCAGCAGTGGAAAATATTAAGTAGGAACCCCAAAGGAAGAAGAGAAAGCTTCAGGAATAATGCCCTCAAAATACTGAGCAACAGTACGGACAGCAATGACAGCCTACCAGTTCACTTTCACACAAACCAATTCTTAAAATTATAAAATCTTACCAGTTTTGGATTACCCGAAAATAATCTCATACAGTGTAACCCGGATATAAGAGAGTTGTCGGGACCAGAGAAGAAGTCTCTTATATCCGGGTTTGGTCTATTTTGTTTAGGTAAGTATGGGCCCTAATTTGGGACCAGAGAAAATCTCTCTTATATCCGGGTTACACTGTATATTAATAACCAATGGTCTAGGTAAAAATGTTAGTTATGCTATGCTTGTGCAGATTTTTAGTATATGGTGTTTATTTTTGACAAAAACAAATAAATTGATGATTTAAATTCTTCAAGGAGTCAAGCTTTTAACTAATGAATTTCAATTTCTCAAAATTTCATAATAAAATTAAGTAAGTGAAGGTAACAGATGTAAAAAAAAAAAAATATATTTTTACCAAAATTTTCTAAAACAATTAAAAAATAATTTCATTCATTTGTGAATAAGTCCTAAAATTTTTATTAAAATGTGACAATTTGATTTTTGCAAGGATTTCCAAGAACAATCTGTTTTTTACCACAAAAAAAAAAATGTTAAAATTTACCATACACAATCTTTGGCCCACCCGCTGCTGCTGCAAAAAACAAAAAAAAAAACAAAAGAAGATTTTTAATCAAAATTTCGAACGTGCTGGAAAAGATTCAAACATTTCATAAAACAATCAAAACATACTTTGATCTTTCCTTTTAAAACATTTTTGGCGATTTAAAACTTTCTTTTTATCAATTTTGAGGCATTTTTTTTATCATGATGTTCCTTTTTTTCAGCGAATTATTGGCGGTAACTAAAGAGGGTGAATAAATTTAAAATACTGCTTTCATTTTTAGTTAGTTTTTTTTATTTAATTTCAGGAACTTTCCTTTTTAAATCGCGGCAACTTTTAGTACTTTTAAGAAGAGAATGCTGGAAATTTTTTTCAAGCAAATTCTTCAGGATTGCGTATTTATTTATTTATTTTTTATTTTTTGAAATTTTCCAAAGTTTTACAAGAAAATGCTGTTAAATTTTTAATTTTTATATGTCAAATGTGTCAAAGGAAAATTCAATTTATTTATAATTTAATTTATTTTAAAAAAACACTTGCTGCGATTATGAGCAATTTTTCAAATTATCGTCAGTTTTCAAAGAAATATCATCATTTTTGTGTTCTTCTTTTCTTACACAATGGATAAAATATTTAAAAAATAATGAAGATTAATCGTCATTTCTTTGTTGAATATTAATTCAGTGGAAAATTTTATCTCTTTTTTTAGTTTTTACTTTATCCTATTGCAAATGAATAATTTTTAAAAATAGAACAATGAAATCAACGTATCACTTCTTATACTGATGACATTATTGTGCCTTCCATAAGGTAATTTAACATTAAGGAAAACAAGTGAAATAATTATTTTTATAAATAAATTTATATTTATCAAATAAAAAAAATTAAAGTTTATTACTTGTCTTCGTTTCGTGTCTGACTTGAAGAAAGGGTGAAAGTCAAGGGAGATAACTCCATGAGAATACTGAATTTTTTCAGGCTTTCATTGAAAGAAATATTTATTTTTACAATATTTACCTTGAACAAAGCCTAAGATCCACTCAAGGTATTGGGTTACACATAATAAGAGGCACCACTCCAAGCAAAATAATAATGTCACCAAGATGCAAAAGTCAACAGGAAGTGGAAGGGAGAAAAAAAGACTTTATAGTGTGAGAATTTCTTCTCACACAGTTCAACCCTTGGCAGAGACAAGAAAGACAAACAATTCAACAAGGCTGTAATACTGCGGGTATTTAATGAAGATACGAGAGACAGGATAACTGTGATGTCTAGTCTACTTCTTTTATTTACATGTCAAGGACTACTACATACAAGGGGTTAAACAAGGGCAGGTAACTCAGTACATTAAAGAGTTCCTTATGCTGTTACATCCCCTTTGTTAAGAAAAGGGTGTTGTGTCTTTTTTTTTTTTTTTTTTTTTATATATATATTCATTTATTTGAATAATACAAAGTCCTTGTATTTTGAGGGGCTCGCCGTGCTCTTTTGGGTCGGTCTTTGGTCAGTAATTCTGGCTGTTGGTTCGACTCGACTGGTTGCCCTGGGTTGTCTGTTGCGGTGTATCCATTATTATTGGATGGAGTACTGACTTCTAGTGGGTCAGCATGTTGTTGGGACGGTGGTGTTATATCGTCCCAACTCTCGTCTCTTGAATGGGTGTGTTGATGCTGGTTTGTCTCTGAGGGTTGTATAATTCTTGCAGATGTCGTCTGTTACGCCTCAGTAATCTTCCATCGCCATGCATTCTGACAATGTAGCTGCGTGGTTCTGCGCTTTTATCAACCACTGTCGCCGGTTGCCAGGTGTCATTTTCCTGTAACACAGACACTTTACTCCCAACAATTAATTCTGGAAGATCCTTTGCATTTTTTGTTGTAATATTGTTGCTGCTTTTTTGCTTTTGGCGCACAATCTTTCTCTGATCTCGTGATCTTTTGGGGTGTCTGTGTTTAACAAGGTTGGAAGTCTTGTCCTTATCTTCCTATTGTATAGGATTTCTGCCGGGGATGGTAGATGGCTGTCTAGTGGGGTTGCTCTGAGACATAGAAGGGCCATTTGACAATCCATTTTTGATTGTTTGGCTTTTGTAAATGTTTTCTTTACGGTTTGGACCATGCGTTCTATAAACCCGTTTGATTGTGGGTACCTGGGGCTCGATGTAATATGAGTGAACTCCATTCTGTGGCAAAATTGAGGAATTCGTTGGATACGAAGTACCTGGCATTGTCCGTGTATAGCCTTTCCGGAATGCCATGGACAGCAAAGACTGCTTTGAAATATTCAATGCAACTAGTGCTAGTTATATTTTTCAGTGTCTTCACAAATGGCATTTTGCTATACTGGTCAGCTATCAGTAGGAATTGTTGACCCTTGAATTCAAAAGATGTCTGCTGCGACATTCTGAAATGGTCGCGTTGCATGTTCCTTTATAATCATTGTTTCTTTTGAATTTTTCCTCTGATGCTCTCTGCAGATCTCGCATTTCCTTACTAACGCTTCTATGTCTTTTGTGTATTCCTTTCCAGAACACAGTTTTTGCTCTCAGTTGGCATTTTCGATACCTTGGTGTGCATCGTGGATTCTCCGTAGTACTGTGTGTTTGCATACTTTTTGGGTATGACTATGGACTGTCCCTTTGTGACAATACCGTCCTGTACTGATAGGCATTCTTTTAGTGACCAGTAGCTTCTGATTATTTTTTTGGTATATTTTTACATCGTCTGGCCATCCATTTAATATCACCTGTTTCAGTATTCTCAGCTCTTCATCTTCATCAGTTGCATTTTGCAGTTCCTTTTGTTTTTGAGCTGTTGTATTGACGGTGTGTATTGTTAGGTCGAGTTGGATCTCTTTGCCTGAAGTCGGTTGGTTCCTTGATAAATAGTCTGGAATGCACATTTCTTTTCAAGGTTTGTATGTAATTTGTGCGTCATATGGCTGTAATCTTAGTAACATTCTTTGTAGCCGTGGAGGTGCTTGTGATATATTCTTGTTTTGAATGTTTTCTAGGGGTTTGTGGTCTGTTTCGACCAGTACTTTTTTCCCATAAATGTATGTGTGAAATCTCTCACACCCGAATACTACTGCGAGTAACTCTCTTTCTATGTTGGCATATCGCGATTCTGTGTCGGTCAGTCTTTTGCTTGCAAAGGCGACAACTTTGTTGTTATTGATGAGTGTTGCACCTAGCCCTAGCATGCTTGAATCGACTTGAATGACTGTCTCTGAATTGGGATCAAAATATGCCAAACAAAGTTTTTCATGGATGTGGTCTTTCAATATTTGGAAAATTTTGCCATGTGTCTCGTTCCACTGAAATTCTGCATCCTTTTGATGCATTTATTTAATGGTTTGGGGTCCAGACAAATTCGCAGAGCTCCATTTTTTTTTCCTGCTACATGCGATAGCATTGACCCACTCCGTAGGCTCTATAACTTTTTTTATAACCCCTATGTGTTCCATTTCGTCAAGTGCTTTTTTTAGTTCTGCTCTAATGTGCACTGGAAACTTTTTTGGCGGTTGGACTACCGGTGTTGCATCTTCAACTAGATGTATCTTTTGAAGGCCTGGGAACTTCCCTATGCCTTGAAATGTATCGGGGTACTCTTTTACAAGATCGTCTATGCTTTGCACTTGGTTCAGTGTGTGCACTTTGGTTATGCTGCAGTTAACCGTTACAAGACCAAGTCGGATGCATGGTCTTAGACCCAATATTGTGGTGTCGCTATCGCACACAAAAAATTTTGCTCTGATACTTGTAGAGTCTTTGTGTCTTATTTTTAGTATGATCGATCCGTAGTGATTTATTTTCGTGCCATTTGCAGCCCAAAGTGTAGTTAACTCTTGTTTCAGATTTTCAGGGGTTAGCTCCCTTTGTCCCCTTTTTTGTTTGTAATTTTTTTCGTCGCCATTGTTTTTATATGGATACATTTTTTTGTATATTCTGACTGGTAGAATATTGCCATTCGCCCCTGTGTCGACCTTCATTCTTATTTTGTGTTGTTTATTATCTGTATCCACGCAGTCTATGTTGGCGAAAATTTCCTCTCGTTTGTCGTTCTCCGTATTTATTGTATATAAATATAAGTCATCTTCGTCGGATTCATTTTCTTGTCTCGATGTTGTGCTTATATTTTTTTTCCGAAAGCTTTGCTTTCTATATCCGTTTTGGGGGATTTGTTTCTTAGCTCTATGTGAGCTGTTTTATTTTTTCTCTGAAATTATCCTTCGGGTTTCTCCGGCCTTGCATATTTGTCAGGCAGTATTCCTCGAAGTGATGTAAACCACTGCATCTCCGGCACGTTTTGTTGAAGGCATAGCAGTCTTCTTTATTTTTCCTGTGGATTTGCCCACATCTCGTACAGGGTTTATTTCTTTTAGAAATTTCATAGAATACTTCTTTTCTTCCCTCGTTGGCGTCCTTGTATCGAGAATTGTCTTTTGTTGTTATCTCATACGCCCTGATACTTTCTATAGCTGATTTGAGGGTTAGGTCCGGTTTGGCTATTAAATTTCTCCTTTCGTCAGCGCTCCTAAGCCCTTTTATTATTTGTTCCAGAATGCGTTCGTCTTTATTGTTCCCGAAGTCGCATCTGTCGGCTTTAGTTTTCAGTCTGACTAGGTAGTCGTCTACTGTATCTTCGTTCTGACGCATTGAAGAAAACTCTAAACGCTCGACCCATTTGTTTGGTTTTTGGATCATGTGCGTTTCGAATACTGTAAATATGTTTTGAGACGCTCTTTTTGTTCGCTCGTGAGTTGAGCATTTTTCAATAGTTCCCAACCCTTTGGTCCGGTGCTAAGCAAAATATAGTTATATTTCAGTTTTTTCTTCAACTTTGTTGATAATGAAATATGACGACATAAAGTCGACCCATTCGCTATACGCCTCGTGTTTGTTTTCATTAGACCAGTCCAGAACGGGTAGTGTTATGTTGGAAGACGCCATGTTCCTTTTTTCTGTTTCGCGCTTCTTTTACGTTTGAAAATAAAGTCAACTTTTCGCTGATTTGTTCACTGTGTGAAATTATCTTCTTTAACTTCTGGTCTGTCTGGTTTCTTTCAATGCTTGCAATTCACCGCCGCTGCCACCATGTAATACTGCGGGTATTTAATGAAGATACGAGAGACAGGATAACTGTGATGTCTAGTCTACTTCTTTTATTTACACGTCAAGGACTACTACATACAAGGGGTTAAACAAGGGCAGGTAACTCAGTACATTAAAGAGTTCCTTATGCTGTTACAAAGGCCTACCTTAAAACTTAAAACAAAATTTATTGTATCCTTGAAAAAAAAGATTTTGCCCTTTTTTGCCCCTGGGAACAGGGTAGGGTAGTTCTTCAATGGATAGGTAGTGTCTTTTACTTCTGTGGGACACAATTGGTCTCTACGAAGTTGGAGAAGCTGGAATTTGCTGGTCATTGCTGGAGCATTACCATTCGGTTGCTGAAGTTGAATTTCGGCTAATGTCGAGATCATTCATAAAGTTCTTCGTGTAAATGTACACATTTGTCGACAGTCATTATGACTGAATTCTACAGCCTTGAAGGAATTAAGCTGGGACATGAAGTCGTCTCTGAAGCATTACCATTTGGTTGCTGAAGGACATTCGATGCCTAATTATTAGGCTTGGGCTAAAAGGCCGTGCAAAGAAATTCAAAATTGAGTCCGGACCATTCCAATAATATTCCAGAACTGTCTCTGAAGCATTACCATTTTGGTTGCTGAAGGACATTCAATGCCTAATTATTTAGGCTTGGGTGCTAATAGCCCTGTTAAATAGATACAAAATGAGTCCGGACATTTCCAATGCTCATCCGCAACTCACTCAAAAGGGCGCGAGCCGTTGTAAAATGTCCGCGAAAAAACTAAGTCAAAATTCGACCAATGAGATTGGTCATTACAAAATTAGCCAATAAGAGCTTAAATTGCAGAATTTCTTACAATAGGTATCTCCACTCTACACAGAAACACTACACCTAAAGTCTAAAATGGCCACTCCACAGGAAATGTGATAACTAAGGTTTAAAATGAATTTTTTAAAAATGGAAAATTCTTTCTTGAAACTCTTCTTTTAGTTTTAATTTCAAGTTAATAGATTAAATTTAATATTTCCAATAAGCAAAATACTTTCTTTTCAGTATTTTAAAACTAATTTAAATTGACTGGAAGGAGATTTCATTTTGAGATTACTAAAATTGCTGATTTTAGTGCCATGTTTAGCCATCTGTCATCATCATCTCTTTATTAACAAATCTTTCTAATACAAAATATACTTTTCTGAAACTTTGAGGAATATTAGCTGAATTAAAGTTTAATTTGTGGAATCTTCCACAACACAACCAACCTTACTTCTTTTTAGGAAATGCACTCTTCCTATCTGGTAAGCCAAATTCTACTTTCATACAATATAACAAGTATTCATTGGTCATTCACCTCCAATCTGGCTTGCTGATTGGTCAGTTCCAACCAATCAAACCACCTGCACGCGACCAATCTGTTTTTCCCGCTTTCTCCATGTGATCCTCTCACATGGTACACGGCCATTATATAAACTGAACACGTGCAAACTTTTTGAGTAGTAGTAGTTACAAGTGCCAAGATGTAACCTTCACCGACTCCCGTCTTAGTCATTGCTGACCAGACGTTAAAGATAATTATCAACATTCACGAACTCTGAAATCACTCCTGAACTTTTACCAACTTTAGAACTCACAATTCTGGATACCTTTTCCCGACTGATTAAAGCAGTCAGTGACAGCACCACAGAGAAATTGCCAACTTACTCCACATCGTTCGAAACCAGATTTTGCCGCGCAAAAGTACATCAACGCTGACTCACTCACAATTCAAACTCAACCAACTCTGTGGACATTATTCTCAGATATTGCTTATCTAAAGTGAATTACATTCACTATTAAGTAAACATTTATGTGCGAACAACCTTAAAAATATTACAGTAAAAGGTAAATTACTTCTTAAGAACTTTCTGTTAAAAAGACACTTTAACAACTTTAATATCAACATTACGAACGATTACAAGAAAGACATTCTGAAACCTAAAACATCATACACATTTGCCAACATAACATATATCAAATATTCTGCTTGTATATTGTTTTGAATTGTATATAAATGTTTTATTAGTTCTAATTAAATATATCTTGTTCGTAATATGAACTCTGGTACAAATATTTCCAAATCAAAGGGACACGACTCTGTCCTACCTTTTTATTGCATGTTGTACATCAACCTAAATAAATCTAATTGTTACGTTTTAAAACAATTCAGTTGAATTTTGTATTTTATTTTGATGTTAGTGGAAATAGTTAATTGACACGCAACCTATTCTCAACAAATATTACCTCATAATTAACCCATCCACTACAAATTGATCTGATTTGAAACAAATGTTACTTTAACTTTAAAATATTGCAGAAAAGCAGTATTTAACGAGGCGGTAGCTGTTTATTTTAGGTCTACTCAGGTTGAATGACAGGAAAAATTTATCTAATGCTTTTCTATGGTGGATATATCTGTAAAAATTACTTGAAGAATATAACATGAGCACTTTTTTATATATAATTTTTAACTACCCAGAAACTTTTCAAATTAAGGAAAATATTCTTTAGGATCTCTGAATAATAGTTTATTATTGACAATTTATTGGTATTTTTCAATCATCTTATGGAAAATAATTTTTATTCAATCTTTAAAAAATAAACTTCATTGTTTCTTTGATTTATTACAAAATAACTAAATTTAGGAAAATATGACACTACCAATTCCATGCTCAGAGAGGTCTTGGGAGCTGAGCATCCCCATGTTTTTATTCAAAAAGACACTTTATTTTTCAATTTAAATACTAACATAATTACTCTGTTAATGTTGTTTTCAAACAAATCAAATCATTGTTAACCAAAGTTCATTAACCTTTTTTTTGAATTATTATTAATGAAAAAGTAAATAAACTTATTTAAACTTATTTAATTTAATCATTTTTTAAGCAAAACTATGGCGAGTGTTACTTCTTTGAAAAAAAATTATTTACTATTTATTTTGGAGTGGAATTTAGATTTTTTTAAAGTAAATAAAGTTTTACTTTTAAATATTACATTAGCAAATATTTCTTTGTAAATGAATTTAATTACTATTTTGTAAGATAAGCAAGCAAGATACATTGAGAATTTAGTTTTGAAAAGCGATTGTTTAAATTTCAAGTTATACTTGTATTTGAAAAGAAAAACCTTAGTTAAATAAAAATTAGGAGAGACAGACATGATTTATGGCCAACATCAGTTGTGTTGAATATTTTTTTTTAATGAATTTAACTATATTTTACTTTAATAAAACTTAATTGAAAATTATTTATTTTTATGTTAGTTATAAACCAAAAAAGCAATGAAGTTTATTTTTTAAAGATTGAATAAAAAAAAAATTATTTTCCATAAGATGGGAAAAAATATGAATAAGTTAATAATCCACACACACAACTGCCCTTTAGGGTGATACTGAGTTTGTATATACAAACCTCTCATCAACGGACTAATAGGGGCCCATTAAAGCTGATTGTCTGTAAATGGGAAGGGATTATTTTTGAGTTATAAAACCACTATCGTAACTACCAGTAGTTATGATCATAAATACTATAAAAATGTATATATGGCATAATAAATATATACTTAACAATAAAAATAATAGATTTCTTACAGCTACTTTCTCACACATACACCGTCTTTGTTTACAAATGAAAGGCCTTCAACCAACACCAAGCAGTCACTTTGAGAACTAATACAATTCAATTTGCTAAGTTCGTAACTGTAATATTTTAAATACATCAAAGACAATTTGGAGTTTTTTTTGCCTGCAGATTTTGCTCATTGCATCTGAAGTCCATTGATGGGGAGTTTGTCAGTATTTTTTTGTGTAGCCAGACACACACACACACAAACATTCATATATTTGTTGAATAAGTAAATAATAAATTTTTTGTCAAATAATTTGTATTTAATATTCTTCTTCGCTCTCAGATAACATTTAAAAAAACTCTACCCAAACTTTAAGGATAGTGAGTGAGACAGACAGACAAATGGGTAGTGAGCTCCGGTTTCAAAAAGTCAAAATAACGTGCAGATAAAATTTATTATGCTATTTATTGTCATCTTACAGTATCTGCTATAGACCGAAAGGTTAGAATGTTCACTTTCTGACCAGAAGACCCGGGTTCAAATCTCATCATGGTTAATTTATTAAGGAGATTCATTCTTGATACCATCAGCATGGGGAAGTGATTGCAGTACGAAGCATCAATGGGAAGTGCCCGAAAACCATAGCACAGGGTGACCCACACATTGTGAGTGAAATTGGGTAGGCAAAACCCATGGGTGGTTTTGCTAGCATGAAGTTGCAAGTCATCATGATTGAGGGTTTGAGCATCCAGGACCTGTTCAAATAGGTAATCATGCCAGATGATTCACTTTAGAGATTGTAACTTAAGTTGCAGTATAGTCAAATGTGAACTGTGTGTGTTGGGTAAATACAAACATACTTGAGCAGGTACCTTCAATAGGGATTACCTGGCTGCACTAGCAAGCAGATGTTCTTCGAAATGAGTATACATTTATAGATAATCTGAGGAGAAAGCTAAATTTAATTTCAATGATTAGAAAAAGCAATGACAATGTGGAAAAGATTTTGTGCGACACATTTCGTCCTATATGACTTCATCAGGTAAAAGTGATGTTTACATTGATGTAATTACACATATGTATGAAGGAGTGGGGTAGTGAAATTTTATTTTTTTTTTTTTTTTTGTTATTATCACTTTTGTTATAACATTTCCTAGATTTTAATAACAGATCTGCCAAGAAAGTTGAAATTTTGTAAGAAACTGGACACGAATTGTCTGTGAATGATCTAGTTATTAAAGCACTTTCGATACACTTTTGTTTTAGTAAATTGCATTATCAATTAATTCTCATAATAGACTGTCACAAATTCACAGAGCCATAGGGACAAATAGCTGCAAGTCCAATCTACCACCAGTCAGCTTCCTCTTGTTCACTGCTACTGACTTGATATGCGTTTGAAGGCATATCTAGATGATTCTGTCAACACCATAGATATCCAGGCTATTCCACAAACTGTTTTGTTATAAACAACCAAATGTGTCTGACTCAGTTTTTCTTTGTATCATGGAGCCAATGTCATCTACAAGTGCACACCCTAAGCCAGATATGTCCAAAGTCCAGCCCAAGGGCCAATTATGGCCCACAGTCAAATGTCATATGGCCCCCCCATTCTCTGTCATAGAATGTATCACTTATGACTCACCAGTATTGTCAGAGTATGTAAAGTACACACCTAAGAAATGCAATTTTACCAAAAGATGGCAGAAGCACTGTGTGGTCACTCTCTAGCACTTTTCCAGCCAATTTCTAAAATCACTGCCTTTGAACCAGACTACGACCTTTGAACCAGATCTGGCCTATATACTGCAGTCCAGATCTCAGTATCACTCTTCACATGACTGCAGGCATGTTGTTTGTTTTGGTCATCTGAGATGAATAAATTCTAAAATCTTAGTGCATTAAATTTATTTTGTGTTGATCAAAATTAGTTATAAATATATCTGGACACTAGGCTAAAAGTATGGAGCACCCAGTGAGAATCAAACTCACTACTCAGTTGTAATGGATATAGCAAGACAAACTTACTATTACACCATGTTGAGGTGCCTCATGAATTTATTCAAAGTGAATAAATAAAATATTTGAAATATAAAGAGTGTTCCAATAACTTGCATCAATTTTAAATGTGAATTAAATTTAAGTGTCTAATGATTTTTTTCTTTTTCATTTAGATTTAACAACGTAAGTCTTTGGCAATTTCACATGTTAAATTATTGAAGCCTATTACAAAAAAAACGGATGTTCAAACAGAAATGCATTTCACGCACTTGAGTAACTGATATTGTGCAAATGACTTTATAAAAATGGAGAAAAAAAAATGGCACAACCTTTGCACCAAAAAACACAATCCCAATGGTGAAATTTGATGGTGGCAATATCATGGTTTGGGGATATATTTCTGCTAATGGTACGGGTAATTTAGAGATAATAGATGGTAGAATGAATTCAAAAATATACCAAGATGTTTTGGACTCTAATTTGTTTGGGTCAGTAGTAAAGCTTGGACTCCTAAATGAATGAGTTTTGCAACAAAATAATGACCCTAAACATACGGCTAAATCTACAAAAAAATGGCTTATTGAAAATAATGTCAATGTAGTTGAATGGCTATTACAGTCTCCAGACTTGAATTCAATAGAGAATTTGTGGCGTTTATTAAAAATCTAATTTAATAAAAGAGCTCTAAAAAACATTGTGGACATAAAGAGAATATGCAAAGAAGAATGGGGTAAAATACCAATGGAAACTTGCTAATAATTGATTAAAAGCTACAGAAAGAGACTGATTGCTGTTGAATTGAGTAAGGGATATGCTACAAAGTATTAAATATGTGTTAGAATTTTTTTTTTTATTTATGGCAGCATTATGTCATGGTATACAAATATACGGTGGAGTAATGGATAGTGGCTCAGATCGAGGATTCAGGGAGCTGAGTTCGAATTCCTGTCAAATCCATTACATTCACTTACATGCTATTAACCCTGGGAAAAGCAGAGGTACGGTGGAGTAATGGATAGTGACTCAGATTGAGGAACTGAAGAGCCGAGTGCGAATTCCAGTCAAATCCATTACATTCACTTATGTGCTAATACCCTTGGAAAATGTATGAATCCTCATTTTCTTCCCCCAGCTATTGGTAAATAGCAGATAGCAGGACAGACTGGGATCTATAGCCTTGGATGGCAACTGGTCTACTGCGGAAAGAAATGGCAACCTACTGTGAGAAAAAAATCTGCCTCGTCAGTCATGTATCAAAAGTTACATGATCACCTAAGTGATGCACATCCCACATGTCACATAACTGACTGATACAAATATAATATGGATTATAAAATTCTTTTATAAAATCTGTTAAATAAAAAAAAATGGTATATATATATATATATATATATATATATATAGTTTATGCAAATTTAGGTAATCCGTATGGGTAGACCTGAGGAGGATGATATCCAGAGAGCTCAATGTAAAATTCAGAGCAGATATGTTTTCAAAAAAAAAATATATATATATATATATATATCAATATATGGTATATCAAAATTTCTCCGCCCCCCCACTGAGCGTGTATATGTGTGTATATATATATATATATATTACTCTTCTTTGTTGTTATTATCAACATTTCATCTGTTATGCATTCAGGTTAATTTCTCGAATTTTTTAAACTGAGCTCTTTAAATAATCTATAGAAGCAGACTTTTCCTGTTCTGTTGGACATGTCTAGGGACATAATGTCTTGTTCTTTTTCATTACTGCTCAGTAACACACAATACATGAATATGGTTTCTCACCAGTGTGTGTTAGCATGTGAGTTTTTAAACTTGAATTCCATGAAAATACTGAACCACATACTTCACATGAATATGGTTTCTCACCTGTGTGTATATGCATGTGTCTTTTTAAATGTGACTGCTGGAAAAATGCCGAACCACAAATTTCACATGCACATGATTTCTCTCCAATGTGTATCTACATGTGTCTTTTTAAATATGATGCCTGTGTAAATGCTGAATTACAAATTTCACAAGAATATGGTTTCTCACCAGTGTGCATCCTCATGTGTATTTTTAAATTTGAATTGCATGCACATGTTGAGTCACAAATTTCACATGAATATGGTTTATCAGTGTGCATCCTCATGTGAGTTATCAAATGTGAATTCTTTGAAAATGATGAACCACAAATTTCACATGAATATGGTTTCTCACCAGTGTGCGACCTCATGTGATTTTTAAAATGTGAATTCTTTGAAAATGCTGAACCACAAATTTCACATGAATAGGGTTTTTCTTGAATGTGTATCTGCATGTGTTTTCTTAAATGTGCTGCCTGTGTAAATTTAGAAACACAAATTTCATATGAATATGGTTTCTCACCAGTGTGCATCCTCATGTGAATTTTCAAATCGAATTCCTTGAAAATACTGAATCACAAATTTCACACGAATATGGTTTCTCTCCAGTATGTGTCTTCATGTGAATTTTTAAATCGAAATTCCTTGAAAATGCTGATCCACAAATTTCACATGAATACCTTTTCATTGTACTATGATTTTGCATGTTTTTTTTAATCTGATTCTCATAAAAATGCTGAACTACATACTTTACATAAACTTTGTTTCATTTGTGCATCTTCCTGTGATTTTTTTAACTGCCACAACTGTGAAAATTGCAATCTACAAGTTTCACAAGAATTCTCTTTAAAGCCCGTTTGCATGCCAACTTTTCCATGAGAAAACATTTTAACAGACCTATTGTCAGTTCACTTGATTGTTAGCACTGTTTTTAAAATATTTCTTTCTCACTCTATATTCTAATGAATTACATTGAATATAATCTTTTTGTGCATGATATTTAACTTTTCATTAATCACAAATTCAAAATGGATATCATTTATCTTAAATACATCTTTTCAAATTTGATATTTTATCACATTACAGTTTTTTATACAATGTTTACAGCCATCAGAAGTGTCCATTTGAAATCTCTGAAAAAAATTTTTTTACGTTATTTGCAATTATAAATTCGTATAGTCTCAATTGCAATGAATTCTAGCACATCTCATTACAGATTTTTCAGATATAAATAATACAGGCATAAAATCAGCAAAATAAAATAAATACAAAATAAATCACTTGACCAAATAATTTACATTATATAAAAAGCATACCTACTTCACACTGCTGGCAAGTATTGTATTTTGTTGATGTTATAAAGATTAAAAATAGAAAACACAATTGTCATTTCTTTAATGACGACATTGTCTAATGAAAAATTTTTTCTTTTCTCTCTTTGCACACTAATTTATATTTATTTCTAAACAAATAAATTTACACCGTGGTGCAATGGTTACCAAGTTTGTCTCACTAGAGATCAATTATGGCTTAGTAGTAAGTTTGATCCTCCTCCAGTGCACCTTAATCTCAGCCTGGGCCACATCTAAGCTTTGCTTCATTTGTAAACAAGGACATGAAGACAATGTTATACTTCTTTTTTTTTTTATCTAAATTTGTCTTTCTCTGGTAAATGCATGAGAAGTTATTCATTCATTTTATTCAGTTAGTGCATTTTGCACTGCCACTGTGGTCATCACTTTCTTTCCATATCTGATTTCACATTTTTTTTTCAATACCCTTATCTTGAACGTCCCTTTTGGAGTAATGTTCAATTTAATATGCAAAGTACCTTGTTATCAAGTATATATGGATGTCTTTTTTTACAGAGTCAAACATAAGAAAAGAAATTAAAAAGTAAACATTTATTTAAAAAATAAAAGACTAAAAATATATCAAATTAACAAAGAAATAATTTAAAATGTGTGCAAATTCCAAGCAATGCTTCGTAAATAATGTTTTTTGCATTGGACTGTAATGAAACATTTTCTGCTGAAGTCTTGCATTGATATCAAAATATATTTTCTTCATTTGTACTGCATCTTCTCAATCTAAATCATACTTTTTCTTTTTTGTTAATATCTCTTCCTTTTTTAAATACACAATTATTTTCCACAAATTAGGGCGCATCCTATGACTATGCTTATTAAAATGTTTAAATCAAAGTAACAATAGTGTGAGCCAGATATACATGATAACAGGGTACTTAGCATATTAAAAAAAAATGCAGTGGAATTGTCTTGCAGCAAAAATCCTATATGGCAGAATTTTGAGCCGTGATCCTATGGCAATGGGAAACTGCTGATCAAGACAAGGGCTGTATAAGGAATATATTAATTTTCATCTGATCTGCATGGAGCCACTGAAACCAATCCATGGACCCCTAGGATTAAAAAACCCTGAACTAATGCAAGAATATTTCTAGTCCAAGCCAGATTCTCTGCAATACATATGTTCAGAAATTTAATTTTATACACATCCCCTACCCACACAAACCCTACCAATAACCAGATTCTCAACAATTTTTTAAATTTCCTATGATTTTTTAAATACAATAAATATCCAACATTTTATAAATGAGAATTTACAAATGCAAAATAAGAGAACAATTCTAAGTACTTTTTTGTCTGAATAAAATTATCATATTTATGAAATCTGTAGGATCTGAGCAGAATCTAGACCAGTTACTACTACAAATTTACTAAAAATAAATATGCATTTTTAAATAATTTAAACATCTTCTTTGAAGTTAAATGTTGGTATTACTTGAAAGATAATAGGCTAATAAAAAGCTAATCGCTATTAAAAGCAAAATTAATTTCTTCATGTAAATAAAGTTTTTAGGCATTTTGAAAACATTGGCACATTCAACCATTATTCATCGTACGACTTATTATAGATGAAAAATGTAAACAACAAATTTAAAATATCTCTTTATAATCTAATATTTGTCCTAAAGATTTTTTTTCAAAGTCATTTAATAATTTTAAGGATTAATTAACCGCATTTTGTTAACGTAATACTGTAGGTACCTCCAAAAATTTGCTAAAAAAAGAGGTTACATTATATATGGTGAAAAAATTCACAAAACATTCAATAAAAACAAAATGTTATCATCAAAATTATTTATTAGTTTTATAATAGCTTTATTAATAAGATGGAAGATCAAAGGATTTTTTTTATGTAAAAAGTATTTTTCAAAAGAAATATTTCAAAAATGATTTCATTAATCCCAGAAATTCAAACAGAAATTATCAAAATTATAAAAACTGATCATCATTGTATCTTTAATGTTTCAATGTAAACTGTAAACAATGCTTATTGTCTTTTGACAATAAACTAAAACTTTTATTTGTCTGAAGAAGTTCCTTCTTGGAATGAAATACATCACAAGCTTTTTCAATATTTTTTCCTATCTGAATTTCTGGGTTGAGGAGTTATTATTTACATGTGGATTATTGTCCTTATCTTTGTTATCGTTATCACAATGTTTCGGCTGTTGTACCCTCTGAATTCACAAACCAGCACTTTAACCTACTAGACTATTAAGACTTACGGGACCTATAGCCTAGTGGATTAAAGCATTGGTTCATGAATTTGGTGACATCTGTGAGTTCAATCCCTGGGCTAGGCAGTGTGTACTTGAACTCGTTGGAAACAGCAAAAAATAACTGAGCAGTACTAAAAATAAGAACTAGACCAGATATCCCTAGATATAGTGGAATGAGAACAGTCTTCATCTATAAATTAAATAAAGGGTTCACTTCAGAATTCCCTGTAGGTTAACCAGATCAATATACATCTGATGAAGGCTAGAGAGTACAATGACTGGAACATTTTGATAACAACAACAAACACAATAGTCTGAATATAAATAGTGTAAATACTATTCTTGCTGTTGTTAAAGCTTAGTCACCTCATGTAGGTTTGAGTGATTCATTTTTTATGGCTTATCAACCCTTTGCAGGTTATTTAAAGCCAGAAAATATTTTTAAATTGTAAGAATTTTTTGGGGGAGATAATAATGGTTTGGTGATACAAGTCTTACTAATTAACCCATAATTGGGGGAGAAGAAGTAGATTCATACATTTCACAAGGGTATTTGCAGGTAAGTGATAATGAACTTGACTCAAATTGGCTCTCTGATTAACAATTCTGAGCCATTCTCCATTACACCACCTGCATATACAAGCTTATAGCACCTGGTATTCCCAAGCAGTTACCCATCATGGTACTAACCAGGCTCAACATTGCTTAACATCAATGATCATATGGCAACTGTTGTTTCAATGTGATATGGCCATAGGCCTTTGCCTCATATAGGAAAATGGTAAGAATTCCTCTGGAGAAAGGGTTAGCAAGTTCATCTCACAGACTGGTATGTATTAGGTGTCATACACGTATGGCCACCTAAGTTTACCATCAGTAAATTGAGGACTTAAAATGCTGATTTTTAAAGCAGGTTCATCACACTTGGTAGTTTTAAGGGAATAATCTTCTTGCCTATTTTTTCCCCAATTTTCTGCACCAGTAAAAGAAAACCAACATACTCAAGAGACATTGTTTCCCTACATATATATAAAAAGAATAAACAGTCCGTAGCATAAATCCAAGTTTTTGTTTCTTCTGTGTTGTTTATGTGAACATGCAAACACCTATCATACACCAAAACACAACCTTTAAATTCTATAGACCACACAAAACAAAATAGTAATCTTATTAAATAAAAACTTTAGATTTTATTTTTATTAGCTAAACAAAACATCTTTTTTATCATCTCAAGCAGAGTAATAAAGCCACTAAGACACAAGAAGAAATAAGTTCATTACTTGTGCCACTCATGTCAAAGTTTTAAAGCAAGAACTTTTAATTTGCAAAAGCATACAATGAGATATCAAAGAAAAATGTTTCCATTTTTAATAAGTTTAGAAATGGGATTTTGAATGTATGATATTTTTTCATCAATATTTGTGATGAGTAATTATAATAAAATTTACAATGAACTACTCTACATTTCATTAGATTATCAGATGCTGTTTTAAGGATTTTTTAAACATTTTAAGATTGATATGTGAAAATGCTGAACTACACTTCACATGAATATGGTTTCTCATCAGTGTATGTTTACATATCTATTTTTAAAAGTGCACGCCATGAAAATGCTGAACCACACACTTCACATGTGTTCTGTTTAATGTGAAATCTGTAAAAATGCTGAATTACACATCATATGAACATGATTTCTCCCCAGTGTGTTCATATATTAATTTAAAATCTGTGAAACTGCTCAACATTATAGGTCTCATGAATAGGTTTTTTCTCTAGTGTGTATCTGCATATGTGTGTTCAATAATGAACAGTCTGAAAATGCTAAACTACAGAATACACATGGATATGGTTTCTCACCACAGTGTGTCTGCATGTGTCGTTTTAAATTTGAACTCTGTGAAAATGCAGAGCCGCACACTTTACATGAATTTGGTTTTTCTCCAGTATGTATTTGCATGTGTCTTTTAAAATTTGAACTTTGTGAAAATGCAGCACCACAAACGTCACATGAATATGGTTTCTCACCAGTGTGTGTTTGCATGTGTCGTTTTAAAAGTGAACTCCGTGAAAATGATGAACCACAGACTTCACATGGATATGGCTTTTCTCCAGTATGTATCCACATGTGAGTATTTAAACTTGAACTTTCTGAAAATGTTGAACCACAGGTTTCACATGAATATGGTTTCTCACCTGTGTGTGTTTGCATATGCCTTTTTAAATTTGAACTCTGTGAAAATGCAGCACCACAAATTTCACATGGATATGGCTTTTCTCCAGTGTGTGTCTGCATATGTCTTTTTAAAAGTGATCTCAATGAAAATGCAGAACCACATACTTCACATGAATATGGTTTTTCTCCAGTGTGTGTCCTCATGTGATTTTTTAATAAGGAACTCTCTGAAAATGCTGAACCACACACTTCACATGAATATGGTTTCTCTCCAGTATGTATCCGCATATGTATTTTTAAATGTAATCTCCGTAAAAATGCCGAACCACACACTTCACAAGGATATGGTTTTTCACCAGTGTGTGTTTGTATGTGTCTTTTTAAATTTGAACTCTGTGAAAATGATGTGCCACACACTTCACATGAATATGGTTTTTCTCCAGTGTGTGTGAACATATGTCTTTTTAAAAGTGATTTCAATGAAAATGCTGAACCACACACTTCACATGAATATATTCTTTCTCCAGTGTGAGCTTGCATGTGTCTTTTTAAGTGTAATACCTGTGAAAATGCTGAATCACACATATATGAATAGGGTTTCTCTTGAGAATGTTTTTGCATATGAGCTTTCAAATATGAGCTCTGTAATAATTTCAATCTACACTTTTCATATGAATAGGTTGACAATCAACATAAGAATACAGCCTCTTTTTCTAAGTGTGTTATTAATCATAGGCATTTTAAAATACAAATAAACACTTTTGAAAATAATATTTTTGTTGTAGGGTTGTTAACTTGAGTTCATAAATTATAAATTCCAAAATATAGAAATTGACGATGAACACAGATTCTCTATGTAATATTTATATATGGCCATTAGAGAAGTTCCTTTGTTTCTTTCCAAATTTAAAATCTCTGAAAGGAGAAAAGGTATTATTAAAGATCAGAGGCTCTTATATTATTGGCAAGTAGAAATTTATATTCAACTCGGATTTCCATGAATTCCAGTAGAACTCATTAAACATTTTAAGTCAAAAATAATATGAACAGGAAATCTGCAAAATGGAATTAACAAACTTGAACTTTCATGCCTAAAAAAAAAAACGGAGAGTCAAAAGGATGATTTTTCCATTGACACTGTTATTATTTTAACTACCTTCACTCCTCAGCAATTATTAGAAAGCTAATAAAACCTAAACATATGAAAGTGAATTTTTCTTTGTTCTTGAGATTGACAACAAAAATAAAAAAACACTATTTATTAGATTGTTCATTGGAATGTTTGGCAAAACATTAGAAAATTGACAACTGATTCAAACTTTATAAAATGGTAAATAATAAGGATTTCCTTAAGGTGAATCATATATTTTAATAATTTAGTAAATGTTTATAAATTTATGTATAAAAAATTGTTTTCCTATTTACTTCTTTTTAAAAAAGGTAAATGATAAATATTGCATTGCATTAGTTTTAATTGTGTTACTTTTTAAAATATTGTAAATATAGAATTATTATTGTAAATAAACTAATAGTGTTTAATATTTTTGTCCTAAATTCTTAAGAACAAAAAAATGTATAAATTCACTTTCATCATATATTTAAGTTTTCTTAGAATTCTTTTTATAACAATAACATTGCCAAGGATGGAAGGTAGTTAAAATTGATAAATTCGAAGTCAAAATGCAAAATAAATAATACAACTGTCCAACAAACAGAATTAATAAAATTTGCAATAAACAGAAAAAAGGGCAAAAATGAAATAGTAACAAGCAAACAATACATGTAAAGCAAATTCACAGGTAAGAAGGCAAAAGAGTTCACAAAATATGAGTTGGTGTTTGCCCACAAAAGCTAGGTCAGACAAGCAAATGTAGTGTGTCTGTCTAGTAGATAAGGCAAATCTGGACTGAGTCAAATCAAATTGTAAATTGTCTTATTTTATTAACTAAGAAAAACATCCCCGCATGCATTTTGTGGACTTTTGCCTATAAAAGGGGAGGGGGAAAAGTTTTGCAGTCATTCCAGCCAAAACTGGAAATCAACACACACACACACACACACACCTAATCTGAATGGATGAATGCACTCATATTTACCCACCTTTAATCTGCACACTTTCTAAGTGGCCAGTAGATTGAAACAAAAATACATGCAAACATTCACATACAATTTGCATAAATAAAAGCAATTTTTTTCTTGTCTAATATTTCAAGTGATTTTTTTTTTATTAACTACTTATTTTACAACTTCAATTTCAAATCTTTTTATTTTTTTGATACTTTAAATTTTTCCTATACAAAAATAAGAGTAGTAAATAAAACTTACTTTTAAACTTTTATCATGTTTTATCCCTAGTTTAGGAGTTAGCTATTTACCCATAGTTGGGACCCGAACAGATGCTACCACCCCAGGTCAGAGTAGACCTGAGAACAACAGCAATTAAGAGGTGGTTCCATGCTCCTCAAAACCTCCTGATCAGATGCCTTACTGCTGGATGTAGTTTATCATCATACCCAGGATAATGTAGCAATGGAATATACTTCACAGTCAATCAGTGCATTTAAAAGTGCTGTTTTCACATTCATTTGGTGGACACCTATGTTGAATAGCATCATTATAATTAGTGTACATTCTTTACCAAACAACAATAATGTATAGTTAGATTTACTGCATCATCTAAATTCTTAATAATAATTCTTTAATCCTTTAAGTATCCAGGCATTTTTCGTAACCTGCTTGGATATGATCTGTCTTGCATTTCTGCACTAGGATTATCTCAGTTATTATCACTTGCGTTTGTTGATTGTGGAGTTTCGCTTTCTTGTGTCCCTTCCATACAATGATTTTTCGGCAAATAGTTGGGAAGTATTGCATCATTCTCTTCAAGCATAAGTATCAAATCATCAGAGATAGGATTTTCAAAGTTTTCAGTCAATTTTACACACCACACTCTCTTGATATTCCTAGTCTCTGGTATAGATGTCAGGACTTGATTTATTTTAGACTATTGCTTTTTCACCTTTACTGCCCAATTTCTTTCTATCTTGTATGTGGGCAAAACAAATTGTACCAAAGTTATGCCTATTGACGAGGTTAGGATTGCAACCTGTGAACATTTTGAAGGCAGCTTTTATCTTCTTTGACTATAACACTGAATTCTAATATATGCAGCGGTCGTAATATGACCACAAAAACTTTGGTAGCTTTGATTCTATTAATAAATATTACAGTATCTTCACTGTTATTCTCATTATATGGGTGCATGGCCGAGTGGTTAGAACATTCGCATTCTGACCATGAGACCCAGGTTCGAATCTCACCGTGGTTGATTTGACAGGATGGAGACTTTCTGATGTTATCTGTCTGGAGTGGAGATGATCCCAGTATTTGGAAAGGTGCTTGAAAATCATACCATGGGTTGACCTAAGCTTTGTGAATGAAATTTAGGTAAAGAGAACACTTGGAGTGGTCGAGAGCTGAGCTAGCATGAAGTCACAAGTCATCATGACCAAGAGTTTGAGTGTGCTGGTGTTGTTCCAAGTGTTGATCATTCTAGATAGCACACTCTCTCCCAGAAACTGTAACTAAGGTCTGCATAGTTGCAGTATAAACCACAGGTTGGCTCTGTGGGTGTTGAAAAAACACAAATGTGCCCAAATGAGAGTTTACAATAGGGATTGGCTAGCCACCCTAGTAGACAAGTGGCCAGCTATTATTATTTACATGAATCAGCTTTTAAGTTTCTTCGAAATTTTGCAATACTACTTTGAATTTTGTAAATGTTAGTAGCTTGTCTTTCTGAGTAATAACAATTGTAAATGGCTTGAGATCTGTAGAATAACAATACAGCCCAAGCAATGGACTATCCCACTTTAGCATAATGAGATGCTCCATTGCACCATAAATAGCTCTCTTTCTCAATGTTGAATTAGTATTCACTCAGCTTGCTCCACAACTGAGTGTTTATCTTGACCACGTGATTGTTCGACATGGCGCTGTGAAATCTAATGGATTATTCCCTCCCCAAAGGCCACTACCCACATGCGATGGGGGGAGAGGAGATGTAGAATAACAATACAATAAACAACACTTACCGGCGTAAGAGTCCCAGCTAGCATCCAGCTGGCAGACAAAAATAAAGCAGGTTGTAACTTAATACAAACCCTGCAAACTAACTGAGGAATCAAGCTGGTATTTATATAGAAATACTTCCACTCAGGTACCAGCAGCCAATCACAGCCCAAGCAATGGACTATCCCACTTTAGCATAATGAGATGCTCCATTGCACCATAAATAGCTCTCTTTCTCAATGTTGAATTAGTATTCACTCAGCTTGCTCCACAACTGAATGTTTATCTTGACCATGTGATTGTTCAACAAGATCAGGCAGGAAGCCTTTTAGAACCAAGGCAATTAGTAAACCATTTACTAGAAATCTTTAATAAAGTGGCTGATGTTTTTTTTTTTTGTTCTAATAATTCTTAATAGATTCAGTATTGCCTTTGCATATGGAAGTTAAGGAAAGCATTTAGCAGTATTTCTAGTTTTCTTAAGAGTATTTCAGTAAAGAGTAGTACTCCTAAGATATTGTTTGACTGATGAATGATCACAAATGTGTCAGTAACAAATGACATTTCATTAAAGAGGCTTTAAGTAGAATAGGATCTAAGAAAACTGTTGCTAATAATCAGAAAGGAAATGTTAGAGTTTTTACACTTATAGGTCATATTGAAGCAAGGGAAGACCAGCAGGTACCCTACTAGAGCAATATGGTAGAATGACTATTTACATTATTCGGACTATTGTCCTCATCTTTGCCACCATATTTATTACAACATTTCAGCCGTTGTACGCTCTGGCCTTCTTTAGGTGGTTGGAATGTTAAACTGAACACTTTATTTCACTCACTGGGGTAGACTGTTCAATTCCACGTGCCATGTCTAATGGATGTCAGTTATCAGTTATCTCCTGTTAATTCCTCTCTCCAAATTCTCCACTGCCTTAACCAGGTATTGAACTCACACACTTTCGGTCCTGTCACTGGATCTAACTAACGCCTTTATCCACTGTGCTGTGTGTCCTTGGAGATAACTGACATCCATTAGACATGGCACGTAGAACTAGAACAGTCTACCCCAGTGAGCAAAATAAAGGGTTCAGCTCAACATTCCAACCACCTGAAGAAGGCTGGAGCATACAACGGCCGAAACGGTGTAATAAATATGGCGACAAAGATGAGGACAATAGTCCGAATAATGTAAATAGTCATTCTACCATATTGCTCTAGTAGGGTACCTGCTGGTCTTCCCTTGCTTCAATATGACCTATAAATGTAAAAATTCTAACATTTCCTTTCGTTTGACTGATGAATGTTCACAAATGTGTCAGTAACAAATGACATTTCATTAAAGAGGTTTTAAGTAGAATAGGATCTAAGAAAACTGTTGCTAATAATCAGACAGGAAATGTTAGAATTTTTACACTTATAGGTCATATTGAAGCAAGGGAATACCAGCAGGTACCCTACTAGAGCAATATGGTAGAATGAATATACCACAAAAAGGGGGAGTTATAAAAAAGTATTGCTGAAAAACAGCAATGGAAAGGAAGTTGTAGAGAACCATAATAGTCAACATCCCGAAGAGACATAACAATGAGAGGGAAAGAGTGAAACTAATGCAAGAACAATATAAAATTTTTGCAACTTTTGTCATTTTGGTCGGCCATTCTTTCAAAGAGAGAAATGGGATATTCATCTGTTATCACTCAAGCTTATAAGTTTTAAAACAAACATTTAAACTGGGTAATAAATTCATGCAGTGTGCAAATATAACTTTCATTATAATTACAAAGAAAATTTTCATAATCCACTGAATTATTCATGAGAGTTTCAGTGATAGTTAGATTTTCTAAAATAGTTTAATTTTCCTGGGGAAGGTATGCTTCACAGATCTAAATTTATTGAGAGAAATTAAACTAATATTTATAGACTCAGAGGCCTCATAACAATTTTGTTAACTAATTCAGTTATTTCTCCTTTTCAAACTTCATGGATGGTTCCAAGTAGCAGAGTTTCCAACTCGCATTTGCCCAATGAACCAAATTTAAGCTGGCTAAAATTTCTCTTTTGGACTAGGGATGCCTGGGGAACCTTTGCCGTTTTAATTTCTGATGTCTGGAGAGTCTATGGCACTTCAACTTCTGCAGACTGCAATTAATAATTTCAACTAGACTTTATGTTTATCAAATTCAATTATTTCCCCACCCTGAACTTTACACTTTGAAGCAGGCAAAAAGCAAACAGGTATCCTACTGGAAAAATACGGATGGAAGAATGAGTGTACCACAAAGAGCGAGTTGTAAAGGAGCAAATATTGCTGTAAAGGAACAGAGATTATAGAGAGCCATGATAGCCAACATCCTGAAGAGGCAATTAATGAAAAGGAAAGTGTAAAACTAATGCAAGAGCAATATAAAATTTTTGTCATTTTTGGTCAGAGAAATATGATATTCATCTGTTATTACTCAAGCTCATAAATTTTAGTAACACATTTGAACTGTGTCCACAGGTAAAAAGCTCATGCAGCGAGCAAATGTATTTTTCATCATATTTTAATTAAAAAAGAAAATTTTCCAAAATCCAATTAATTATTCACGGAAGATGTGCTATATAACTCTGGATATCATCATTATCAGTCCCATGACTAGTTATTAGTTATGGATCGTCGTACAACTGAGCACCTAGCCAGTTCACTCTATATATCTAGGTTAAAAGCTGAAGAGGTATTCATTCACATGTAAGATGTCTTGAGCAAGTAGACCTGATGGAGTCCATCTTTCTCAAATCACAACCAGTTTCCCTCAACATGAAAGCACACTTTGGTCATGGAGACATAACCATTGATTCCATTTGGCATCCTGGCTGTTGACTTCAATCTAGAAAACCCTCTGCCCAGATCATCACTGTGCTGGCTGCATACATACCTGTGGAGCCCAGTGTACTCAATGGCCTTTGACCCTACAGGAATGAGCATCCAACCTTTTGATTGGTCTTGTTTTTAATCCTGCTGGGTGGTTCAGCTGCCCTCCTCACCAGAAAAGCTTGCTAGAGGAACTAGCTTAGTTACTGTGGGGAATAAAAAGAAAACAGCAACCAGCGAGTAAATTCAAGCTCTCCCAACTGGTATTCCAACCTCGAGTCATTCCTTCTTGAGTTCTGTCTCAAAATCGCACTAACAGACTAGCCGCCAACCGTGAACATCACTCCAAGCACCCCGCACTGGGAAAAATTGGTTGCTTTTATATTTGTCCATATACCCATAATGCCTTGCGTCTTCATGCGATCCCATAATTTACTGTGTCTCTGTCCCACAATGCATTGCATCTTTATTGTATAAAAATGCAATGCAAGTCTCTCCTCATTCTTTTACGTTATCTGGCCGAGGACGGATTACGGCAGAACGGTAAGTGCTTTTTTCTCCCTCATTTCAACTGCAGTAGCTTTACATGCTAAGCAAATACGGGCTCTTTTTTGGTGGGGACAAGGCAAGTCGCAACCAGTTGTGCTCATCCCAGGTTCTGTCTCATCACGTCTGCCACAGTTACCAATGACCTAACCATGTGGCAGGTATTATTGGGTTACAATGGTAGCAGTAGCAGTCATAAAGTTACCTGACGTAAAATTATCAAAATAATCGTGAGTAATAAAACGGAAAAATCTCCAAAATTATGCATTTTGTTCTTCAGATTATTTATGGTTTTACTCAGGGTCAGTGCATGTGTCTTAGAACCCCAACTCTACTAAATCTCAATTTTCATGAGGTAGTGTTCATATAAAATACAAATTTTATTGTAACCTAATTATGTACAATCATGGATCATATGCAATATAAGTGAACAATTCAACTAGAAAAATTGAAAATAAATACAATGTATCTCAATATAAATTATAGACATGTCATAATAGATCATTTCATCTTAAATAAATCAACAATGTTTTGTGGCAAATTTGAACATCAATTTGAGATTTCCCTTGCTAAACTGTTGAATAATCTTAACATATTGAACATCATGGATAAAAAAATACGGAATTTTACATAATGCTTTTTCAAGATTTAACATGAGCAAAACAAATTCACAGATTTGAAAAAAAAAAAAAATGACCCCAGAATGGTGTCATAATCCGTGAAAAATTTATCATACTTTAACAGTCAGTTGTGCTTTGTTTAATTTGTAATGTATATAAATGTAAGTAAAAAAAAAAAGGCAAATGTTGGTAAGAGAGCAAGGATCACAAAGCACTGACTGGGACCCCCCCCACCTCCAATCAACCATGGCTTCCTTTTCACGTTTATTTCTTTATAAAATGGCAAATAATAAAGCTTTATAAAAGGTAAATCATTTTTTTTTATATAATCTTGTAAATAGACATTGCTGTGGGAGTGAATGTAGTTCAAATAATAGTGGTGTAAATGGAAAAACCGTTTTTTTGAAACGCCGTTTTTTTGAAACGCCGTTTTTTACAACATGAAGGTCCATGTTTGCTTAAATTATGTTTTTAATAGTAGGCCTTACTGAAAAATCAGATCCCCAAAATTGAACCACTTTATCTATTGATTGTGATTAATTAGTTTGAATATTATTTCATATTGAAGACACATCTCTAATACAACAACATATGAGGTTTCTTTCCAGAATGAAAGTCACATCTTGCAAAATCATACTTACTAACTAAAAATGCAGTAACTGAGTAAACGTTATGTCCCTAGTAAAAAGTATGTATTTATTTATACATAATTTATTTTATTTCTGTCTGATGAAAACAATATTCACTGTATTGGTAAAAAAAATGCGAAGTATACCATTCTTAAATGAGCTTGTGAACAAAATATTTTTTTAGTCAGTGACGAAAGCACAATTATTGATGACGGTCAATAGATAAACTACAACGTACTCCATATAGCGATTTTCCGAGCGTAGCTTAGATGTGGCACAAGGCCGAAAGTAAGGGGCACCCAATGAGGATCGAACTCACTACTCAGTCGTAATTGTTCTAGCGAGACAAGCTTGCTGACCATTAACCACCTTCAGGTGTCCTCAGGTATTCTATGAGAATCACGCTTTATCATCATCATGTTGTTGATTGTTATTTTATGGAGGTGCCTGTTATTACTGATTTTAGTTTCAAATTTTGCGATTTGGGGTAAAACTTCAGCAATCGAGGAATAATTTGAATTTTAAAATAAATTTTTTAAAAAAGTGACATAAAATTCAAGATGAAAAAAAAATGATTTTCTTTTTTTTTAATAATACAAGGTAACTGGTAACAACTGGTAAACTAAACAAGATGTATGTTTGTTTGTTTTTTAATTTTTGTTTTAAAATTTAAATTTGCCCCCAAAAGACGTTCGATTTAGAAAATTAGTAGGAATATAAAGAAAAAAAATTTAATAGACCCAGCAATCAATATAAATTAAAATTTAAATAGATTAAAAAAATTAATCTTTTCTTTTTAAAAATGGTAAAATTTTTTAAGTCAGAAATTTAAATTAAGCATTGTTTTTTCAGGTTTCTTTTTAGAAAATACTTATTAATAATAATCAAAATTAAACGATTTTTTTTTTTTTTTTTTTGGCATCAGGTAATTTTAGCTGAACATGACCATGTTTTGTAAATTATCAAGTCCGGTCCTAATGACAAAGATTTCTTCAGTTATTTGTGGGTTACATAATTTAAAAATTTAAAATATGCTTATTTTTTTTAACCAACACTTTCGTCATGTTTAAGCTTCATGCAAAAAAAGTATTAATTTTCTCATACGTTTCTTAGTTTTTAAAATTTTTAAATTTGAACTAAAAAGGCCAATATTACTAGAAATAAAAATTATTTTTGTTTAGTTACCATTTCAAAAATTTAACAAAAAACGGTTTTGATGTGATTATTACTCATCGGCAATTTTCAAATAAGAATCACCAGATCCCAAATCAAGGATAAAATGTTATTAAATTTAAATATTTATAAAAATTAAAATTCATCATCATTTCTTTTTCTTTTTTTTTTTTTTGTTTTACAAATAATTTTACTGCAGTAGTCTTCTTCAACTTTGGTAAACAAGACATTTTAAAGAGAGAGAGAAAATGGCATACATACTTTTCTTTTGTGTGATTTACCTTCCTTGCGATTACGGAATATTAGAATAAGATAAGGGAACTAAAAAATGTCAAATAAACTAGAAAAAGTCAGGATAAAATTATCTTTTGAGTTAAAAAAAAAAACAAAGCTTTTTTTGCCGACAAGAAAATGACTCCCAAAAGATTGAAAATAAAGGGAGATAATTCAGTACAAATCGTGCGGCAGTACCCCCCCCCCCATCCATCTCTTTCTTTGACTTTTTAACTAAAATACGTGTATGATTTCATTAAAAAATGGAAAATTTAAAAATGATAAAAACAGTTTTATGATTTTTTTACATGTTAATAATCTTAGAAAGCAGTATGCATCAGCCAAGAGCAGGACTTGTGTTACTGAACTCAAATCTATTTACTTGAATTTGCATTGCAGCTTTCAAAGCAGTGCCAATGGTTAAAAAAATGTTTGAACCCAAATAAAGAAAGACACGATTTGAAATGATGATTTTTAAAGCAACTAGACTCTTGAAAACTTTGTGCAACACAATCTTCCCACTATATTTTCCTCACTTGTTGTCTAATGTGGCATGTGGAGGCTTCCTTTTTAAACTTTACTCAATTCAGCAGAAACAGAAATAATCACATCAGGGAAGTCCCAGAAGTCATAAAAAAGCTGACTGAGACCTATTCGGCCCTTTCCCGCTCTTTCTTTTCAGCGACTGCTACCTTCGAAGGCTAATCACAACCCTTGCTGCAGAAGACACAAGGCCTATCCAGGCAGTTTGACGAAAGATTTCCCGTTCCTCGTGGGAACAAGCAGAGAAATCTCCCTTTAAGACATATATCCAAAGCACTACTCATAATCCTTGCTGTAGAAGACACATACTTAGTCCTAGCAGTTTGACACTCGTGATAACAAGCAAAGAAATTTCTCTCTACGAAACATTTACTCACAGGAAGAATTTTGTTGGAAGCCCAGCTCTTTTCCCCACAAAATGCCAGTTTTGTACTCTCTCTTTCAACCACAAATAAAAGCAGTTAAACAGTTATTTTGAGCTATGGGTCTGTTCATCCCACTCTATACACTGCTGAGCACACACACAAATTTGCAACTGGAAAAATTCCTACACTCGTGTATTTAAACTTTGTAAATATCTCAAACGGTATGATTCTTTCTGAATTCAATTTAACATAGAATACTTTGCTGAGGAAATATTAAGTTGAAATGATAATGTTTTCGATTAGGTAATGAACTCAAAGGAGCTTCATTAAGTAAGAGAGAGAAAAAAAAATGAATACAGAGTTAACAACAAATTTCACAACCCAAGCAAATCAAATGGATATGCATTGTTATATTTATTTAACAGTCTCTACACACAAGGAATGCATGTGGCACAAGGCCGAATTTAACGTGGGTTAGGCTCGGCCAAGCCTGTATTCATGTATTCTTCTACTTCTACTCAACATCGCCAACATGGTCCTCTACACTGCCCTTCGGCATAGCCTCGTCTGGGTTCCTCTCTGCTCGGAGACAGAGTTTGACAAGCACACTTGGAAATGAATCCCAACTGGAAGACAACACACAGTATATACCAGTGTATTTAGGAATTGGAACATACCGTACCTATGGATGATAACGGCTATAACAATTATACAAAACTAAATGTTGTTTATCGCCATTTTCTCGTGTTTATCATAATTTATTTAATAATAGGTAGTTCAAAAATACTAATTATAATAGGAATAGATAGATTTGCATATCATCTGATAGACAAATCTATCTATCACCATCTTTTGAACAGGAGTAGATGTTTATCTCTTGTTTCCTGTTTAGGATTAGGTTTCCATTGATTGACTCACTGATTCATTTTCTACTGATTAACCCTTTGCCGATTATTTAAAGCCGGAAAATATTTCCCTTTTTTTTCTTTATTTCAACTTTTGTAGCCATTTCATATTAATTCATCTCTTTTTGCTATGCTTCACACATAACCAAGTTAAGCAGATGCGGTATCAAATATTTTACTGAGGCCAATTTTTAAGGAATTATTGTATACGATGACTGTTAGTGCGAGTGTTATTCGAAGGCGTTTGGCACCAGTATTGTTGAACGGCGTTACTATAGTTGTATCTGCGATTGCAAAGTCTCTACTACAATGAGCCATACGAAAGTGACGAGTATTCGTTGACATTACAAAAGTGACAATGAGTGTTCGTTGATATCACAAAAGCGGGTTAGGGTTAGATTTAAAATGTACAAGTTTTTTTTTTAATTATAAACAGAAATTAGAAGACAATGTTAAGGCGTCGAATACTGCTTAATCCAGTACATTAGCAACTGAATTGTTCTATAGGAATAAAGTGTCGCTGCCGGCACTTGAGGTTGAACATAGATCGCCAGTGAGCAAACAGAGGTGATCCCGTTATTGAATTAAGTAGACCACGTGACCATAGAGGAAATGCGTATATAGAAGTAGCGTGAAATCTAAACAATCGCTATTTCTACTCTATCTTCTATTACTATACGGACCACTATTCTCTACCCTGTTCACTATACTATTTCTCTATTCGGATCACTATACGGTGGTTACTGTTCGAGCGAGTATTATCGAGCAAGTACTATTAGTGCGATATTCGAAGGCGTCTGACACCAGTATTGTTGAACGGCGTTAGCAGAGTTGTATCTGCAATTACAAAGTCTCTACTACAATGAGCATTACGAAAGTGACGACGAATATTTGTTGACATTAAAAAAGTGGCAATGAGTGTTCGTTGACATCCCAAAATAAGCACAGTATCAAACTTGACATTTTTAATTAAGAAAAGTACAGATAACTCCTTAAGAAATCTGGGATCAATTTGACACTCCACTTGTATTATGAACAGGACCCACATTCTAAAATGATAAAATGTCAATATTTTTTTTTTATTCTGACAGATGCCAGAGCTTGAGAAAATTCTAACGAATGTTAATCTATGAAAGAAAATCTTCCATATTTTTTTTTATAAGCAGGTCTAGTTAATTTGTGCCCAAAGAATCATATAAAAAAAATAATGTTTTTTTTTTCGTTTTGTTGTTGTTGGTTTTGTCATCTCTGACATTTCTACAATGTTTACAATGGGTAATGGTAGACTATGCAGCAAATAAATGCTGAAAACATGGGACTGTTCTTGTATCATTGACATCACGTGAATTCGAGAAGATGCAACATGAACAACGCTTCAGAAGTTTCAATCTGTCAATACAGTTTGCTTTTGAGGAAACCTGCTGTTAGCAAACAATGAATCATCTCTGACACTTCAACAATATTTACATGTCTTGCAATACCAGCGATAACCATCTGTTGTATCTTGATAGCCTACATTGCAACCAGGAAATGCCTGTTTCAAATGAGTCGTCGCTGTGCTAACCAATCCAGCACAGTAGCAGGCTCCCTAAGATGATTGTCTAGCTTCAATAAGCATTAATCTTCTCGTGATAATTTATTTGGCTCGATGATTGACTGTGGGCACGTGGTCTGCTACACAACATGGCTGAAATGAAAGAGTTTAATTTTACATCAAGTGAAGCAGAACTTTTAACAGATTATTGAACACTGCTCATCTGAAGTCTTACCATATTTTAATGTTCTTTCAGGTAATTCTGCACATCTCCTGAAACAACACCTAGCATAGTGAATAATATGACTAATTGTAATGCTATGGTACCTAGACTTTATGAATTTAAATGCAACTCTAGATTGGGGGCAAGATCTAATCATCTTACAGTTGAAATGGCTAGATGTAACCGTAAGTTCTATGCTAACAGTTTATTCTATCGCACTTCTTGATTGTGGAAATCTCGTCTAGATTCTTGCTTCACTGTTAATTTCAAAAATTTAAATGCAATGTCAATCATTATCTTATGTCTTCTTGTTCTTTTATTGTCCTCTCTACTTGGTTGTTTTTCTTATATTCTCTAACACTCGGTAACCCCTTGCATCCTAGTGGATTTATTGCTTTGCTTGGGTTGAAATGAATAAAAAAAAATTCAAGGAATACCAGTGTTCAAATTTGCAACATATTGTTCATTTTATTGAAAAAAAAAAAAAAAAAATACACGAATTATCTTTAGGAAATTATTGTTATTATGGTTGGAAGTAAATGCTAACAGTTTCTTCTCTCGTACTTCTCGCTTGTGGAACTTGCCAGTTGACTTTGATCTTCACATATTTAAATGCAATGTCAATCGTTATTTTCTGTCTTTTAAATTCCTGTTCTTTTATTGTTCTCTTTCCTTAATAATGCTTTTTCTCCTCATATTTTTCTCGCTCTGTAATCCCTTCTTAGTGACTTTATAGTATTAGTTTTATTTTTTAATTCAGCAATCTAGAAGAGGATGAGTCAACAAAATTCACATCTCAAAATGGTATTTTTCAGACATCAAGTTAAATTACAGACTACAGGAATACTTGGACCATCATACCTACAAAAACAACAGTACCCAAAGGATGGGTTTCCCCCTTGACACTGCTAATATTTTAACTTTCACCTGATAAGGCTTGCAGAACATAAAAGAGATATAATTCAAGGGGACACTATGAAATCAGGTATGGCTGACCATGTGTGGAGAAAAGAAAATCCTGTAGAATTTATTCAGAATAATAACTAAAGAAAATTTTTTAAAAAAATAATTGAAAGAATCTGCCCACATGTTCTGCTAACATCCTCAGCGGGCCAAGCATAGAACAGAACACCATATAAGAGTTTTTGATCAGGAAAGAGCAGATATTAGGTCTAAGACTCCAAAGTGCCATCTTTATGATGAATATAAACTGATGAATAAAAACAATGGTTATGGGCAGAGTCAGATTATGAGCTTTTGTGGCCCCTAAGCTAATGAAATTATGGGGCCCCTCCTCAAATGGAGGCACCATCTAACTTATCCATAGCAGTCTTGAATATGTTTTACTTGTGATATATTTTACCAACATTTACATAGCTTGCAGTAAACTTATTGAAAATTCTTTAAATATACTAAAAGCTATTTAGTGCTTAATATTTGTGTTGTAAATTCACAAGAACAAAAAATATGTATAAATTAATTTAATCATATGTCTAGGTTTTATTCTAATCGCCACTTTTTAAAACAATGCTAAAAAGTGAAGGTAGTTAAAACAGCAATATCATGGAAGAAAAAAACATTTTGACATTCAATCTTATTGCAGGTACGCAAGTCCCTGTTTGCTAAATATTCTTTAAGAAATACCACTATTTTACTATTTATTGCAAACCAAATCAGCACATACTTCAAAACAACTGCAGTAAAAATACAGATTTTTATAACCATATATACTCGTGTAATGTGCAATGTTTATTTTGAATACAGCTGTACTTATTGACTACAGTAAATGGATATATAGTTTGGTCAACGGTGTAGCCAGGGCCAGCAGTATATTCACTAATTTTATATCTTGTATGTGATGTAACCCTTTTAAAATTAGCTTAAAAATTAAGTCTTCAAAAGTTGCATGATATGCGAACATATAAGGTAAATATGAATTTGTCATATTAATATCATTTCATTTTATGAAAGTATTCAGAAGTTATAACCTCCAGAAAATTAAAATCACCGCTTTATAACAATTTCCAAGATTTAAACATTCTGAACTAAAATCAAACAGGTTATTTACTCGAAAGACGATGAACGAACTAAAATATTCTCTTCGTTGCTTTGCTTCCTGCAAAATCAAATAAAAATGAGTTTGTCATACTGATATTATTTCAGTTTAGTTTGTTTTATGGCATATCAACCTCTATCAGTTATTTAATGCCAACAAGATTTTTATTGCTGGTAATATTTTTTTTTTCAAAAATGTATTGCTGGTTTACAAAAATCTATTGCTAGCATTAAAACCTATTTTTCCACTTTCATAGTGTTTTAACCCTAATTTGTGGGTCAAATGTTTGCCCATAGCTGGGACCCTAACAGGTAATACCACCCTGGGTCAGGGTGGAACTGGGAACACCAGCAATTAAGAGGTGTTTCCATGCTCCTCAAAACCTCCTGATCAGAGGCCTTTCTGTTGGATGTAGTTTATCGTCTTACCCAGGACATGTACATAGTTTATCATCTTACCCAGAACAGCATTATTACAGATATAAGAGGGACCGTTTTTACAAATGACTTCTTAGATTTCAACTTAATAAAAATGTCAAATATATGAAAGTTTAAATTCACAAACCTCACAGAAACATTTTAACCAATTTTAAATTTGAACTCAATGAAAATTCTAATTCACACACTTCACTTGTATATTTTTTTTCAACTGAATTTGATGAAAATGCAAACTGTCATATGTCACATGAATATGGTTTCCATTTAGTGTGTTCGGTAGTGTATTTTTAATTCTGAACGTCGTGAAAATGATAATCCACACACTTCACAAGAATATGTCTTGCTCCCAGTGTGTGTTTGTAAGTGCCTTTTTAAATTTGAACTCCTTGAAAATGCTGAGTCACACACATCACATGAATATGGTTTCTCTCCAGTGTGTGTTTGCAAGTGACTTTTTAAATGTGAACTTTGTGAAAATGAGAATCCACACACTTCACATGTGTATGGTTTCTCTCCAGGATGGGTTCGTATATGTTTCTTTAATGCAGAACTAGATGAAAATGCTAATTGACATAATTCACATGAATATGGTTTCTCTCCAGTATGTATTCGATAGTGTATTTTTAAATCAGAACTCAGTGAAAATGAAAATCCACACACTTCACATGAATAGGGTTTCTCTCCAGTGTGTGTCCGTATGTGTTTTTTTAAAGCAGAGCTGGATGAAAATGCAAACTGACAAATTTCACATGAATATGGTTTCTCTCCAGTGTGTGTTCGGTAGTGGATTTTTAAATATGAATTCCATGGAAATGCCAATCCACATATATCACAAGTAAATGGCTTCTCTCCAGTGTGTGTTTTCATCTTGCGTTTTAAGTTTGAACTCCTTGAAAATGATGATTCACTCATGTCACATATGGTTTCTCTCCAGTGTGTTTTTGCATAAATTTGAACTCTATAAAAATGCTTATTCATACATATATGAGTATGGGTTGTCTGCAGTCTGTGTGTTTTGATGTGTATTTTTAATATTGAACTCCTTGAAAATGCTAATCGGCACTCTTTACAAGAACATGGTTTCTCATCAGTGTGTATTTGCATATGACTTTTCAAATGTGAAATGAGAAAATGCTGTTCTGTACAGCTTAGAAGTATATGGTTTCTTGTCAATCATGTTTGATATGTCTGTTTTCAACCATGTATTAGTTACATGAGGTGTTTTGTTACCTATAAATTTTTTTTAAAGTACTTGTAATTACAAGTTTGCAACTTGTTTCTTTTGCCCCTCCCAACTACTCTCCTGACTCAGTGAGGGTGTGTAGCACATGGTGTGATGGAGTCGCAGCTCAGTTGTTCTGAGAGGCAGACACCACGGGACTATGGATTTTCAGAAAGCTGAGGTGACTAACACAGGGTTAATATAAAACTGCTTTTAACTGATATGCTGATACTCATCACATATAATTCATTTTTAGTTTCTTTCTATATTTTTTAATAGAAGACTATTCAAGACTAGAAATTATTACATTTCACAAGAATGTGGGATTTTTTGTCGGCATTTTTGAATGTTCGATCTGGAAACAGCAATTTCACAACCATAGTAATATATTATGAGCTTAGCTGTTTCTTTATATAATATTTACATATAGCCAAGGAGTTCATTTGCCTTGCACCAAAGTTGAAATCTGTGAAAGAAAAAAAATGTGTGTTTAAGCATTAATTTACAATTAGAAATTTATATTAAATCAGTTTCAATTTCATTGAATTCTAGTATAACATATACATTTCAAAGCATAAATATCATGAACATAAGATTAATAAAAAGTAAATCATCTGGCATTATATATAAAGTGTGGTTGAAAAGTTCTTGGCTTGACCAAGGACCCATTAAAAAAAACAAAAAACATTTTGTCAGATTTTGGTGAGTGAAGACAAGAACTTTTCAGCACTTCCCAAAGTCTGTCCAAATGATCAGATATTCATTTTTTAAATGGTTTCTTGGTCATGTTATGAACTTTTCACCCATCCCTCATGTGTTGGTGTGTGTGTGTGTATATATTGTTTAAAATATGCCATATTTATAGGAGAAAACTGCTCAGTATTAGAGACAGGCCATTTATAGACAGTAGAAACAGAGTAATCAATACCGACTGGTGAATATGTCATGCTTCAAGAGAATCTTCAAATTGCATTGAAGTGTGATATTGAGAGACAGTATACAGTTTTGATTCATAATGGATGAGGAGAGCTATGCTGGTGACATAGGCACTCATACTTGGGACAGGAATGCTGGCGGACGTAGGCATTCATACTTGGGACAGGAATGCTGGCGGATGTAGGCACCCATACTCGGGACAGGAATGCTGGCGGATGTAGGCACCCATACTCGGGACAGGAATGCTGGCGCACGTAGGCACCCATACTTGGGACAGGAATGCTGGCGCACGTAGGCATTTGTACATGCTGGTGACATAACAAGTATTCCAAGAAGAAGGTCCTAAGATAAAACTTTCCAAAGCAGACAATGATCTGGAATTGGAATGAAAGCAGTGACGCTGTGTATTCTGAATCCTTCATAAAATTTCAGGATTTTAAATTAGTAAATACTTCAATTTTTTTTTTTTAATCATTTCACTCCAAGCAAGGCAATGAAGTCACTAATGCAAAAAGGACACACGGCCCAGGGGATAAAAGCATTGGCTGAATCCAGTGACTTGACCCAAAGAGTTGTGAGTTCAATACCTGGCTAAAGCTGAAGTGAACAAAAACTAAGTTAAAGGGAGATAACTAATATGGAGATATCCAGAAGAGGCATGGCATGTGGAACTAGAACTCATTAATAAGATAATTACTCAATTTTTGTTCTTATAAATTATAGATGACTTGTTGAAAAATTTTTGTCTGAATGTCTGGGATGAAGAGTTATCATTTTTTATACTACTTACAAATTGTCCTCTTCTTAGTTGTATCACAACATTTTGTTTGCTGTGCACTCCAGCCTTCATCAGGTGTATCTTGATCAGGGTAATCTACAGGGAATTCCTGTAAAAGCACTGGTTTGTAAATTTGGTGACATAGTGGTTATGAATACAATACTCAGGTTGGGCAAGCAAGTACTTGCACTCAGTGGAAACAAGTACTAAACAGTACTAAATAAAAATAAGAACTAGATATGAGCAGTGGAAGGAGAACAGTCTACCTCTATTGATTGAATAAAGGGTTCATTTCAAAATTCCCTGTAGTCTACCCAGAGTTAATGTTTGTGCTGGAAGTAGAGTAAACGTTTCTCCTTAATTTAGATAGGAGAACTTGCCCAGTCCTGTGGATTTCAACTTCATTCATTGCAGTAAGAGAAATAGGGTTGTGTAATACTGATGCCAGGTTGTAGAGACTGGGCAAAAATCTTTCACCCATATGCATGAATATAGCACTCTCCACATTAAAACAATCCTGTATCACATCCTGTTTTAGTGGGGAGGTTGGGTAAATATACAGGGAAGGCCAGAAGGCAAAACGGCCAAAATAATGTGATGATAGCAACAAAGATGAGGACAATAGTCTGATATAAATAATGTAAATAATGTTGAAATATTCTTTAAATTTACTGAAATAGGGAAACATTTCAGAATTATTTCAGTAAAAAAAAAAAAAAAACCCAGCTGGACATAAAAATGAGAAAATGTACAGGAGTATATTTCACTTTCTATGCTGATTTTCTTACAACCAAGAAATCAATAACACACAAGATCTGTAAGAGACTTTAGAAGACTTTAAAGGTAAAAGAAACCCAAGCAGAAAACTGTTGGCATGCAGATCTGTGTGGTAAATGAAATATGCCAAACAGTTTTAGAGATTTTGAAAGGAAATGTATGTCATTTGATTGTGGAGGGTCAAACTGACTTCAAGGGTTAAAGAACAAATTGCATTTAGCAGAGAGCAAGAGAATAATCAATGTCGTCTAATTTTTCCTGTTTCTGCACTGGCACAAACAACTATTTTCTGAAAGAGGATGCACCATTTCGAAAGCTCTTAACATGTGAAAATAAGGAACACAGCATTTTAAAGATTAGCTAACAGGTAAGGAAAAAAATATACCCTGCCCAATTATAGAATGAAGATATTTTAATATTTTTCCATCAAAATGTCAATTTTTTTCATTACAGTCATTGTTTGTAGAATTTTTATTCTACGTTTTTAGATCACAAGAGAATACGCAAAATTGTTCAAAGAATTGTTATCAGGAATCCATTTTCATTATTAATCCTTTTTTTTTATTTTAGTGTACTAAAGAACAAATTAATAAAGGAAAGAGACTCTTCTTTTCATTAATGGATTTTATACCAAAAGATATGCATCGGTCCAGATATTGTTATAATAACATCAGTAAAACAAAGTTGAACTGGGAAAAAAAAAATTTAATTTAATTTGCAGTGTAACACCCGCACTCAGTTTGTATTCAAAATTTCCAGAATACTTACATTTATGTGCAATTGTACATGTTCCATTCAAATCTGGCTTGACAAATTTGATAAAATCTACCATTTTGGAGTTATCGACAGTGAAAGTTTGGATTCATTCACGTCGCGGGCAGCCATTACTGGCATTGTTTGCATCGATCCACTGCAGTATAGTTATTAGCACAGTTGTCATTGCACAAACTGAGCATGTCTACATAGTTTTCATGTGCAGTAATCGAGACAAATTTAGACAAGAAAGATCAGTTCCATGCTTAGCTTTCTGCAGCGAATGCATGCAAACAATGACAGTAATGGCTGCTGCCAACGATGCATATGAATTCAAACTTTCACTGTCAATAACTCCAAATTATCAAGCCAGTTTCGAATAAAGCATGTACAATTACACATAAATGTAAGTATTCTGGAAATTTTTAATGCAAACCAAGCATGGGTGCTAAACTGCAAATTAACCATTTTTTTTTTTGGTAAAGATGGAAAAATGGAATGGCCTACTTGAAACTGAAATCGCAATTTTGAAATGGAAATTTTTTCTTACAATCAGTTTTATCAACTGCCATTTTAATTTGTCCCTATTTTTGCCTTAACTCACCCGTCTGCCCAAGAGATATCAAAGGATAAAGTTGGTAATGTTTTAATACTGCCCCTTACCAACTGTCTCCCTAGAGTTTACAGTAAATTTAAGAAGCAAGTTTTATGAAGTTGGCTTGATTTAGTAAAAAAAGAAAAGAAAAATAGGTGGTGGTAGTGGGTAAACAAAAAATTTTGTTTTTTTGTTTTATCTTTTGACGAAGTTGGGGGAAGATTGTCATTTCAGAAAACCAAATTTTATGAATTTTTTTTTTTTAAGCATTACGCCCCGAGCAAGGCGTGAAGCCACTAGGATGCAGGGGGTTGCAGAAGATTTGGAGCGAGAGCAGATAGGAGTGATAGAAGAAAGGATGAGGAGAAGGATAGTGGGTAGATCAAGGTAACTGGAGGTGTCGATTGGCATTATATTTGAATAGTTGGAGATTATAGCTCTCAGGGAAACAGTAATTGGGAAGGATGTTCCACAGGCGAGAGGTGCGAGGTATGAAGCTATTGGAGTAGAAGAGACGGCTACATTTAAAAGTTTCTACAGTGTAAGGGTGGGAGCAGGATGCCAGCCTTGTAGGGTGCTTGAATTCATGGAGTCTGGGAACAAGTGAAAGCAGCTCTTCAGAACAATTACCATGAAAGTATTTGTAAAAAAGACAGAGAGAGGCAATGGCGCGTCTGTGAGAGAGTGACTGTAGATGAGACGCCAAATCAGGGCCAATTATATTACATATCCGTCTCTGGATCTTGTCAAGAACTCCGAGGTAAACAGAAGGTGCCCCAGACCATATATGGCAGCAATACTCCATGCAAGGGTGAATGATTGATTTGTATATTTGAAGTATCGATTCCAGGGAGAAAAATTTCCTGGAATTAGACTTTTTTTCAAAAATGTTATTTAATAATTTGAAGTAAGTACTCAAACAATAGTGTAGCTTTTCATCTCAAGCTTTGTAGTGCTCCTTTTCTGTAGGTTTTGCCACTTTCACTTAATTCTTATTTCAGATTATATAATTATTTGCAAGGGTTGTCCCAGAAACTAATCAAGTTAGTTTAGTGGATACCCATACCTGAGTAGATGTTCCATTTACATCAATATCAATTTATTTTATCAAAAAAGTACTAATTAAGGAAGGTGATGGTTTTATTGATGAAAATGAAATATGATGCTGTTGTATGATAATTTTTTTTATAGTTAAATGCTTATTTTTTCTTAACATAAAAGCAAATGCATTGTAGTTACTGGCTTTAAAAAAATACAAAAATATCTCATTTTAAGGTGTTTTCTAAAGAAATTCAAGTTGACCCCAAACTTTTTGCCTGAATGCCATAAAAATATATTTTGCAGGGTGGGGGTGAAAAATAAAAAATAAATAAAATGAAGGTGGACAATCAGTAAGAAAAATTCAATAAGTTTTTTTTAATTCCATTTACCTTTTTAAATAAAAATTTCTGCATTATTGACTTACTAACTTAAAAAAGAAATAAAATGAATGTTGCCACCAAAGTGTTGATGATTTTATTACCTGTTTTTTTTTTGTGTAATAAAGTGGCTTCCATATATGTGAATTAATTGCAAAACTTGTAATTACCAAAAACAATTTTTGAGAATTTTTATAAAAAGAAAGTGACCTGCTTTTAGAAAATTCTAATATTTTAAATGTTAAAGAAAAAAAATCACTGTTAAAAAACATTTCATATGTCCCATTAAAGAAACAAATTAAATATAGGTATCTCCAAAAATCAGCGCCCACCCAAAAAAAATGAGCAAATATGATGAAAAAAATGCCCCAAACTTAATAAATATAGTTTTTATTAAAATCTTCATGTTATTATTAAAAAGGAAAGACTGATGGATTTTTTTAATTATTAAATTGTATTTTTCTTTAATCCTTTTGAGAAGCTTCAAAATTTTGGTTAAAAATTTTCTTTTCTTGCATCAAGTGACCATAAATTAGTGTTGGAAGTTTTAGCATCTTCTTGATTAGGACATTCTTGCAAAAAAAAAAATAAAAAAATAAAAATAAAAATAAAATAAAATAATTGTCAGATTTTAATGAAACTTGCAGTACTTATTCATAAATGAATTAACTTATTTTAGAAATATATATGTAATTTTTTTTTTTATGTCTGTTAACTCTCCACTTATTTAATTTTATTAAATTTTGAGAAATTCATTTTTGTAGCCTTTAAGGTTTATATTATTATAAGCACATGTCCTTGTAGAAACAATTTTTTTTTGTAAAACAGAACCACTAGTTGCAGAAAATGTTTTCTGAATCATAAAGCAAATGTATTAAAACTAAGACATTATTTAATTTGAAAAGCTTTTAATTGCTTTTGTGAATAAGATACATTTTGAACACTATTGTATTAAGAAAAAATTTTTTACATGAATAATGAATTTTTACAAGAATCATTTTCATCTTTTTTATTTTAATAATTAATAAAGTTTTAAATCTTTTAAAATTCTGTATTAATTTGTAGCAGTTAGCTGATATTGTCATTAAGTAAAAAATATATTTACTAATCTAATTTAAAGTATTTTAAAAAGGATTTTGAAAATTTTTTGGGTGTACAAACATGCCAGTTTTTGTAAATATGGATGCCCATGCACGACATTATCAGAAAACAAAAGTGGTAACTATAGTTAATTTAAAATTTATTGATAATTTTCTAAAATTTCCTCAGAAAGTATCTTCATTAGACTATAAAGCCAAGGTATAATAAAATTACTTTGAATATTTTCCTAAATTTTTAAGATTACTGGGTAGTTGAAGGCATTCATATTATTCTTCAAATAATTCTTACAGTAATTGTCCCACTTCAAAAAAGTTTTCAAACACAAATCTAACAAGCAAGTTGCCAACACCTTATAAAAATATCCACCTACGTGTTAAAAAATAATTTTCTACAATATTCTAAAATAAAAGTAATATGTGTTAATTAAACTTTGAATCAGCTAATCCTCCTCAAATAAAGTTTTAGAAAAGTATATTTTTAAAAATTTTTTTTAATATTATAGAGAATTAGGATGTGTTGATAAATTTGTAAATATGGGTGGTTTTCAGCAATTTCAAGAAAAAAGAATTTCAATCCATTTAAAATTTAAATTTATTTTGAAATACAGCAAGAGGAAGTATTTTGCATATTGGTAGGTACCTTCATGAGATCGCTAAAAAGAGTATAACGTGATGAAAAAGACACTAAACTTAACAAAAAAAACCCAAAAAAAACAAAAAAACTTTATCATCTAAATGTTTATGTTATTACTAGCAGTAGAGCCCGGCGTTGCCCGGGGATGTAACAGTAAGAGATAGATCAAGTATCGACCATCATAAAGACTGAAAAATAAAATTGACAAAGATTATTGTTTAAGGTTGATGGACACACATGTCTTAATTAGTTTTTTCTTTTTGTTTTTTTTACGAATTGGTTAAACCCAAACTCAAACAAAAACATTGTTTTCAATCGTTATGAGTCTACCGATTGAATAGAATTTTATTATAAACAATTGTCTTGTAAATGGAATTTTTAAAGCATTCTGAATGTAAAAATAAAGAAAAAAGTGTGCAAGACAATAAGAAACACTACCTGCCAAAAAAAAAAAAAAAAGTGAAGTTTTGTTGAAATCGGTGAAAAAATGTAGGAAATACGATCCCATACATAAAGGAACACACACTCACAAACAACCTGGGTTTTATAATAAGTATAACTCGATATGAGTTGTCCCCCTTTCATTCTCGTGATGCCTCTTAATTGTGTTTTCAAATTGATTTCATGCAAAAACAATTATGTTTTTCCAATTTTTGGCACTGTCAGAACCACCGCAAGGTAATTTTACGTAGTCCTGTGAAGTTTTGTTGAAATTGGTTGAAAAATTTAGGAAATCCGATCCAATATATAAACGTACAGACACACACACACACACAACCTGGGTTTTATAATAAGTATGATTAAGTGGAAAGATCAAAGTATTTTTGGGGTATTTTTTTTACATTTTTTAATTGTTCCTAACACGTCCAAAATTTTCATTGAAAATCTTTTTTTTAGTCAGCAAAATTGACAGATAATTGATCATGTCAACCATTTTTTTCCAATTTACAAAAAAATTAAAATCAATTATAATTTTTTCAAAACTTATTTTAAGAAAATCTGAAATTATAATGTTTATTTAAAATATTTTGAAACAAGCTTAACTTAGTTTCTGTGCCGAAAAGATGTAGTTTGAAAATAATTCAAAGCAGGTCATAAAATTTTGCATCACTTGATAGGTGACAAAAGACATTTTCATGACATTCTGATAGCTTACATGAAGATAATTCCTCATACTAAGGAGAGAAGTGAAGTTATTTAGATTTAAATGAACAAATTATTTACCTCGTTATTTTTAAGGAAAACTTTCAGCGCTCTAATTTTATTATTTTTTTTGTACTTAGCTTTCACCTTTACGATACTTTATGGAAAATATATTATAAGGAAATTAAAATAAGACTGTTGAGAGTGGGATTAAATTTCATAAGAAAGGTATCTAATTAAATTATAGGTACCTTTCTTATGAAATTTTTATCAGACGTGTACATAAAATACAAATTTACATTTCATAAGATGATACTGATACTTGTAGGTACCCTTTTCAGTTGAAATTGAAAAATCAAATTAACTTCTCCACACATGTTTTGCAAAAATAAATCTATCTCAAAAGGACATTTACGAAACTGAATGCGGTTTTTAACTAATTTTAACAACTTAAATGTAAAAATCTATGTTAGTTAAAGAAATACCAAATAATTGTATTAAAAATTCAGTATTTAAGTTAAATACTAGACAGAAACTCAATCCACGTGACGTTTTCTTTTTATTGCATGCATGATACTTTTGGTCTTCCATAGATTTGATTTATAGTGTTATTATTGACACAAATTATATTTTTTTTTATATACTGTTGTTCGTTAGTTTGTAAGAAGCTTTGGAAATTATAATCTGTAAATATATATCTACTTAATAACAACATTCGTTAAATTTTACAAACTTTTCCCTAATTTTAGAAGAATTAACAACATAATGTAAAAATAATAAAATATTTAAGAAATAACAAGTAATTGTTTTAAAAATTCATTTTTCATCAAAATATCTTTTTGCTTTCAGATAATATTGTCCATGTTCATTAAAATAAATAAAAGCAATTAAAAGCTTTTGAAATGAAATAATATTTTTGTTTTATTGAGTTTTCTATGTTACAATTCAGAGATGATTTTCGGCTAGAGGTGGTCCAACTAAAAAAAAAAAAAACATGATTTGGTTTCCTCAAAGCCTTGTGCTTTTAACCAATATAATCACTAATCTTCCCAAAATTGAAATTATAGAGTTTTCGTACAATTAGGTTGGGGGGAGGGGGGGTAATACATATGGAAAAAAATTTTTTTGCCATGACTTTAAAAAAGGAAAACATTTATAATAAGTTCCATCATTTGTGAATAGTTTCTGAACGTTTCATTAAAATCCGACAATTATTTTTATTTTTGCAAGATTTTCAAAATTATTGTCTGTCATACAGAAAAAAAGAAAAAACATGCTAAAATTTTATGTTATTTTACTAGTTCCAGTGATACAACGAGAAACAAGTTTTTTTAATCAAAATTTAGAATGTTCTAAAAAGAGGGAAAACTTTTAGAATATAATTAAAAAATACTTTGATCTTTCCTCTTAATAAAATAAACATTTAGACGATAAAATTTTGTTTTCGTCAAGTTTGGCGTCTTTTTAATCATGCTATGCTGTTTTTAGCGATCTCGTGATGGTACCTACGAAATAAAATTTATTAGCTTTTTTAACTTAATACCAAAATTAAAACTTCAAGAAAAATTTTTTAAAAATGAATTTTTAATTTTCGCTTTTCTTTGGAGATACCTATTTCAATTAATTTCATTTTTTGTGATAAGAAATAAGACTTATTAAGAGTCAACAAATTCCTATTTTCTCGGTGAACTAGTGTAACAACGTTTAAAAATAAAAAAATAAAAAAAAGAAGAAAACACCATTAAAAAAATTCTATGTGGTTCATCGAAAAAACAAGAAATTTTAAAAACTCGATTATTAATTATTAAAAAATTAATTTTAAAAATTAATACGAAATTTCAAATTTTCTATAAGTTGTAATACGAAATTTTAAATTTTCAACGTCTTGGATTAATTTTAGAGAAAAATGAATTGATTTTAATTTAATTTTTAATTCTTAAAAATAAAATGTATTTATTGCTTTTTTTTTTTTTTCGGAATAAATACTTTTTTGATTGGACATAAAAAATATTGTTTAATTAATGTTTCTTCAACTTATTGTCTTGCGTGTGATTTCTGAGACAAGAATTAAACAAATTATAAATACAAATTTAAAAAAAACAACAAAAACACTTAATTTCTAAAAATAATATTAAAAGAGCTTTTTGTATCAGATATTTTTCCCCGATTCTTTCTTTTTAATATAAATTTTAACTGATTTTTATTCTAAAGTAAACCCATTTATATTTTCATTGATATTTCTTTGTAAAAAAAAAGTGTAACGATTTTCGACTAGTCTTTCTTTGCCAATTGGTATTTTGTTAAGAGTAGCAGAAAAGTAAATTAAAAAAAGACTTTGATGCAGTTAATAATGAAAACATCTTAAAATCGTTGAATCTAAAAGGAATTGCTTGATCATGATTTTCGAAACTTAAGCTTTGCTAGCTTAAGTTTCGAAAATCATGATCAAGCAATAAAAATTAAATAAAAAATTAAAAATAAAATCGTTGTTCTTTTTTTATGCTAAGTGTTTCTGCAAACTTGCATTTATTTTTAAACAAAAAATAAATATACTTACTTACACCTTTTTTATCAGATATGTCTTCCGTGGAGCAATGAAATGTTAGGGTAAAAATAATATTGGTAGTATTTAACTAAAAAAACATAACACGTCCTTCTTTACTGATTTCATTTGATTTCTGAAGAGTGAAATTCAAGGGAGATAATTAATGAAAACAATAAACGTTAGGAAGTTTTGATTTATTTTTTTATTAGATTTTTGTTTTTTAGCATTATCAACTCCATAACCTTTTTACCATTGGGGCATTTAATATCACATGACTCGTGGGGCAAAAAAGAAAAATAGACATTATTAGCTCAGGATGTCGATTATTTATAACATTGGTGTATGTTGTTTCCAAAAAAAAAAAAGAACAATTTCAAAGAAGGACTTGATATTAATTATATCAGAGTTTCAGTTAAACATCACAAGTTAATAGCTTTGGAAACAGGGGGTCAATATTATAGAAATGGTTTTGTCATCAATACCAAATAGAAGAATAACTTACAACATCCACAGACACTGAAGAATCTCAGACAAGACAAGCTGGAAGGTATATGAATGATTGTACATTGAGGGTTTAAATATTAAAATTCATTGTGGATTATCCCACTTGACTTTGCTTTGAATCCGTCTAGAGGCTCTTTAGCGTCCTATTTCAATTTAAAAATATTTTATTTGTGATCTAACTAATTCCATTGGTTAAAAAAGACTCAAATACATTTTTTATGTAACAGTACTGTAATCGACAAAATCTGTGCAAAAAGTGGATCACAGAGCCTTGATAGTTTCTCTGACTCCTCATTCATCAATTAATCTTAACATCATGTTTTCCACTACGTCTGCATGGTTAAAAGTAATTTACCACCAAAAATCTGTCTATGTGTTTTGAGCGTACCACGTGAACACATTGGTTATAAATACGTAGTAAATCTTCATTCTTCTTCATTTTGCTTATCTTGCCTACCAACCATGTAATCCAGCAGAGAAATCACATTTCTCCCTCCGTGGAGAACGCTACAAAATGCCATCACACACGCACACATACATGTATATAATTCACTCAAACACACTTACATTCAACAATTTCCAAGAACACAGAACACATTAAATATGAGAACAAACATTACGAAAATTCTCTCACTTAAGTCGTTCACCCAGCAAGTGAATAAGTACCGAAAATTGGCTCAACCTAACCAGTGAGATTTTAGCATCCTGCTACCACCTTTTTTTATCAACATCAGTTTTGTACAAAGTGGATCACAGTGCTTATTCAGCTTAATAAATATTTTCAGAAAACCTCAACTTCTGATTGGTCACTTAATATTTAAATCATGCCCGAATATCAATATCAATTTTCGTACAAAAGGTGGATCACAGAGCTTATTCAGCTTAATGTATATTTTCAGAAAATCTCAACTTCTAATTGGTCACTTAATATTTAATAACATTGACCTAGTTCTTGACCTGACCAAAAAGATAATTCTGCCAAAATCTATCAAGCTTCCGTGAGCCTATCACGTAACCAAAGTTAGCAATAAAATATGAAACATCTTTCATCTTCAAGAGTGAGCCGATCAGAATCCTTTGAACTTGTCACACAGTTCCAGGCTTTACGTTAAAGTTCCTTAACATGATTCTAGCCTGAGAGAACACACATTCACACAGCAATATTTTATGATGAATAATCAACTCAAGTTTTCCACATTCAACACTATTTCATACGCTTTCAAGTTCAACGTTAATTATTGCAATTAACATAAACACAGCTTGTTAAGAACCACTTACCCCAACTAGAATATTCTCTTCGAACAAGTGAAAACAAATCAAAGAGCGACAAATCTGTAAACCTTAAAGTAAGTCATAAACAATATTTCTCTATTCAAATACACACTTGAACTGTTTATTTTTTTCTTAAATTACTACAATACCAAAACATACTTTCTCATTATTGTACAGACCATTCAACAAATTATAATCTATCAAACCAGAACTTTGATAACCTTTCATCTAAACATATAAGGACGTTTGAACTTTTAAAAACCACCTCTTTACTCCAGTTGTTTTTGTATAACTTTATATAAATATTTTATTCATTGTTGTGCAAAAACTGTTGTTTCTCATGTCCTTATTCTATGTTTGTTGAATACTGAAATTTAAAGAGAGGAAATTGTTAATTTCATCATGCAGCCTAATTTACTCAACAATTTTTTATTCATATAATTTAATTAATTAACACAACCTCCACAAGATTTTCTTCAGCAACAAACATAACTCTTTACCAGTTTTTCACCAGCGAGAAATATTACTTCAAAATCTTCTGGAACTAAAAGATCTATCAACATATTCTCAACTTTCCAGAATTCTCTTACTCAGATTCTTCACCAAAGAGAGATGAATATAATCGGAAAGTTAATTCAACTTTTTGATATTCAAGTGAAGATTACATTTTCCTTCAGCCAACAAGTTTCTTTGAACTCATCTTACACTGAATTTCAACCTACAAAACCTTATTGAAGAACATTCTTTCCATTGAAACTTATTATTGTTACTTAAACTGAAATCTTTTCTGTGAGTCCAGATAAAAAAATATATCTTCCTTAAAGTCTTAACTAATTCAAATAACAGTTAAAGGGAAATAACTCCTGCTGTTTTATTACAACTATTAATCACGCACTTGATTGCTTTGTATTTTACTGTTAAATGAAGATTGGTTGTTGTTATAGAAACAGTTTTTGTTTTGTTTCTCTTGTTTGCTTTTCGTTTGTTGACACATTTGTAAAGTAAAAAATGTACAGGTTGAATTGAGGCTGTTCAAACCCCGACAGGCTCTCTTTAAGCCTATAAAAGAATTTTTCTCCATATCCTCTTTCTGCTTTTACAGTTTCAATGTATAAGATGTTGTTGCATGTTGAAGAAAAAATGGTGTATATTCATTTTCATGGTTTTCTGTTTTCACTTTTTGTACTGTTTCACACATGTTTATCAGGTAGGCCTACACAAATTTTACAAATGCAAAATGCACATTCTCTAGTTTAAATGTTTTTTATGCAATTAATCTTTAAATGTTTACTTCTTTTACTGTAATAGTAATCCTTTTGTTAATACATGTGTAGGGATACAGAAAGTGCTTATCTCCCTTTGGTGGAGATAAGGCACATGGGTCACATGACAGCCGCTTAGTGACGTCACTCTGCATCAGCTAAATTTAGTTCATTTAAAGCAACCACCATGTGAGGTTGCTTTCTTTTTTTTACTCAGGCTGAGGCTAAATATGCCTCCCCCAGCAGTTTACAAGTCTATGGTGCCATTTCCCTTTGCAAATATATCTTTTCCAGATATAGAATAAAACTCAAGCTCACAGTCCTTGTGGAATATATCCTTGGGACATAGTAGATGAATTTGACCTGTTTGAATCTGGAGTCCTAAACATGGCTTCTCCAGACAGGAGTATCTCCATATCATAAGTAAGGCCCTTCCTTTTTTTGTTTCTCCATACACTCTGTTCACTGTGTAGATAAGTGTGGAGGCACATGTCCCATGCAGAGAACAATAGTTCTGTGCATGGGACACACACACACACACATATATATATATATATATATATATATATATATATATGTGTGTGTGTAGACACTGGAAATCAACACTCAGGGCGACAGGCTGTTTCATGCTAGATGCAATCGTCAGGCTATCTGACATTGCGTCCAGCATGAAACAGCCTGTCACCTCTGAGTGTTGACTTCAGTGTTCATTTTTATATTTATTTACATATATTCTATCTCTGATATTGAGCACTTTATCCCATAAATATAGCACACCTTAAAACTATATGTCTTCATATATATATATATTTTTGTATATGTCTTAGTAATATAAAGTCTCTCTGAGATCAAAGTATGTTTGTCATTTCTTTTTCCGTTCAGCCATTCCATCAGTGAACTATGGTGTTATTATACATTTGTTATTTACATTGAGAAAACAAAATAGAGCAAGGATATATTTTTTATTTATTTTCTTCAGAATGAGTCCTTTGGTATTCGGTGTAGCAAAATGTTTGTTTATAAGGCAAGATATTGGTAGTAGTCCGGAGAAATGTCCGTTTTGGTTCAGTAATTGGTAGTTTTTAAGTTAGATCATGCTTGGGGTAGTAGTAATACTAGGAAGAGATCACTGTCAATCTACTGTATTTTTCTTGGTCCTAAGCAGGGCAGAAATGTCATTAGCAAATGACCTCTGAACTATTTCTTCATGTGTCACACATGGCTATTTTCTCCAGTGTTAGCATTTTTTGCTCTCTCCTCTCCCACTGTACTCCTGCTTCACACTCACAGGTGTCAGCTTTTGACCAGGCTCTGAGATTCTGGTGAGAACTTTGGTTTCAGCTGATATCAAAAGTCTCTTTATGTTAAATTTTTTGATTGCCCAAAATTATTTTATTTTCTGATGTTCCTTTTCTCCATTTTTTTATGACGCAAGTTATGCGCAGAGTCTCCCTAATTTTTGTTAATTTTCTGTCACAAATAAGTCGGCTCTGTTCCTGCAAACCTCTGGTATTTTTGGCTGGGTTCAGTTTTCGTCCTCTTTTTATTTGAGGGTTGCCTTGTCGTTAATTGAGAAAAGTATAGAAAGAGAAGTTCAGAGAGAAAAGAGAAATAAAGAAATAAGGGTTTTAAAAGCATTATTGTAATTTTTTTTAGTTTTGTTTATATATTTTATTTTTATCGGGACACACTACACAACCATCGCATGCATATTGAGCTACATCGAAAGAACTATCAGTAATATTTCATCATTCTCTGTGAAAACTTTGAAGAGCTTGGGAGAGCTGAGTTAGCACTGGACAGAGAGGTTTGAAGAGGAAGTTCCTAAAGATAAGAAATCATGTTGATTTGCAGTTCCTAAAGATAAGAAATCATGTTGATTTGCAGTGTGCCTTCAAAACAGTATAAACTTTTGTAACTTAAGTTTTTAAAGCATTGTTTGTTGCAGTTTTTTGGGTACTGTGTACTAGTGAGCCAGTCAAAATGAGCTGACTCATTTTATAGTTCACCTATAGAAAGGTTAACCAATCAGAAAGCTCAAAATATTCAATCTGATGTGTATAAAGGCAGCCATTTTGTTTTTTCTCCCAAAAATATCTTCACTGCCAACCTGATATCGAAGACTTAAAGAATTACTTAACAGCCACTACTTTCTCTGAATCTTCACTGCCAACCTCTGATATTGAACACATTACGGACTTCACTGGATTCCATATTCAGAGACTATGGCAAACATGGTCAACATTGTTGCACTGTTGCAGGAGTTTTGTTGAAAGGGGTTTTGGTCATTCAGAAAATATTTATTGGCTCCTGGAACATATGTCCCACAAACAATATGTGGCAGACTCATGGGAGTCCAGGTAAAAATACACCAATTGAAGAGAAAAAATCAATAGAATAAATAATTAATAAATAAAACTTCAGAGTTCAGGTGGAGATGTTAGAAGTATAAAGTTGAAGTAAACTTTAGAATGAACTGGAGAACGAATCCTGAACAGGAAACACAGGATAAACCTCTACTTCTGTTCAAAAAACTGGGAAGATGTGTGAACCAGGCAATAAGTAAACCTATCAGAGAAACAACTTTATGGCAGTGTGAAAGTGACTGAAGCCAAGATGCCATAATAATATTGCTGATTTTTCTTTGGATTGTAGCAAGAAACTCTAAATATATAGCAGGAGCACAAGACCATATGTGGCAGCAATATTCAAGTCATGGATGAATGGTAGACTTTTAAATATATAAAATAGTTTCTGGCAAGAAAAATTGTCTAGCTTGACATGGTGAACAAACTTTCCTAGCAGCAGATCTAGCAATTGGTTCAGTATAAGCTTTCCATTTCATGTTAGCAGAAAACATTAGCCCGCGAAGGTGCAATGAGTCACTCTCCTGGAGGTTAGCATCAGCCATACTGATGGAAGGTAGAAAGGGGTCTCTCAGATGATCAATAGAGAGCAGTTTTATTTTAGAGGTAGTAGAATTAACAAATCATTCTTTGCATCTACTTCTTATTAGAAGTATAGTGTTGAAGTAGACATTAGAAGGAACCGGAAACAAAGAATAAACCTCTACTCCTGTTCAAAAGACCAGGGAGGAGTGTAAATCAGGTGATAGGTGAAACTTCTTTACAACTATTGAGAAGAAAATAAAATAATTACTAAATAAAGAGTTTAGGTGGAGATGTTAGAAGTATGGAGTTAAAGTAAACTTTAGAAGAAACCAGAAACCCAATCTTAAACACAAAACAAAAGTGACAGTGAGAGAGAGCAGAGTGGGCTCTTTAGCCTTGGTAGTACAAACTTTCCAGAATTCAAAACCAACCCTAATAGGAATATGCTCCATCTGGCTATCATTTATGACTGCTGTATAAGTATACAAGGTCTGCCTGAAAAGTAACAGTACTGTTCCCATTCTTCAATGTAAGAGGCACTGTTCACAGTACGTTCTTGTCACAGAACCAGACAATCAATCAGTAAGTCTACAAAGCAAAGCGATCCTATGCTGCTGGCTTCACCCAGTGTGCAAGAAAAGACAAGAGTTGTGGTAAGAGAAATCATGGCTGCTTCACTGTGACAATGCACCGGCTCACAACTACCTGAGCATCTGGCAGTTCTTGGATGAGAAAAACATCGCCATACTAGTGCAACCCCCCTATTCACCTGATCTTGCTCTGTGTGACTTTTTTCTTTTCGTCAAGCTCAAGGGGATCATAAAAGGGACATATTTTGATAGTATGGAGGCCATCAAGAGGGCCATAAGTTTTTTTTGGGGGGGGGGGGTCATCCAAAATTAATTCTTCCAGTAGTGCATAGAAGTGTGGCAGAGAAGGATGGAAAAGTACAGTGTAACCCGGATATAAGAGAGTTGTCGGGATCGGAGAAGAAGTCTCTTATATCCGGGTTTCTCTTATATCCGGGTTTGGTCTAATTTATATACATTAACACAGGCTCTAATTTGGGACCAGAGAAAATCTCTTATATTCGGGTTTCTCTTATATCCGGGTTACACTGTATATTAGACTTGAGGGGGATTAATTTGAAGGAGAAACCATGTTGTTTATTCTTTGGAATTAAAATAAATTGTTTGTGACAGCAGTCCCATTACTTTTCAGACAGACCTTGTTTGTTGTATATTGTACATAAAATTAGTACAGTAGGAGAAATGAATCCTTATTACTTGGATGTAAATATAAATAATGAGGCCATATATATGGAAATAGATGCGGAAGCCTCAGCTTCAGTGATGTCACTCCAAATATGAAAACCAAATGGAGACAGCAAATTCTTTGAAGTCAACTAAAATAAGGCTAAAATTCTACATTGAGGATAACATGCCTGTAAAAATACAAATTCAGGGCCTTATCCAGTTTGGAAAATATCAAGCTGAATTACCACTTGTGGTAGAAGGAAATTCATTAACACTTTTAAGTTAAAATTGAAACATCTCAAATTGCCATGGCAAGACATTTTTAGAGGGCATTCTATTTAGGCTACACGCACAACATATTTCAAGGCATTACTGTCCAAGTATCAAGTTCATGGAATCTATGCCAAGCTGAAAGGAGACTCAGAAGCCAAACCCAAGTATTGTTAATTTTAATGCCCCCAAAATGAAACCCCTCTCTTTTAATCATCCGAGAGGACCCTTTTTCCCTTTAATCAGCATGGCTGTTGCTAACCTCCATGACAGTGACTCATTGCATCTTCTCGGACTAACGTTTTCCATTGACATGAAGTGGAAAGGGTATATTGAATCAATTTTTAAATCTGCAGCTAAGAAAGTTGGTTTACTGTGTTGAACTAGACAATTTTTTCCTCTAGAATTTATCTTACATATTTAAAAGTCTACCATTTGTCCTTGCTTTGAATATTGCTGCCATATCTGGTCTGGTGCACCTGCTATATTTTTAGAGATTCTCGATAAAATCCAAAGAAACTGCAATGTTATTAGTCCTGACCTGGCATCAGTTACATTTCCACCAACATAACATAGCATCTCTGTGTCTTTTCTATAAATATTTTCATGGTGATTGTTCTTATGAACTCTTGTCTATGGTACGTACACTTTATGAATTTAAGTGCAGTACTAGATTGACAGCAATGTTTAATCATTTTGCAGTTGAAATGGCTAGATGTAACTATAAGTTTTATGTTAAAAGTTTCTCACTTGTGGAACTCTCTCCTGAATTCTGTCAATTTTGATCTTCAAAATTTTAAATGCAATGTCAATCGCTATCTTTTGTCTTCTTGATTGTTGTTCTTTTATTGTCTTCTCTCCTTTAATAGTATATTTTTCGCATATTCAGTAACACTCAGTAACCCTTTGTGCATTAATGGCTTTATTCCCTTGCATGGAGTGAATTAATTTTAAAAAAAAATTACAAACTTTGCCCTATACTATATATAACAAAAATTGAACAAGAACTTAAAATGCTACAAGGAGTATTATTTTCAGAATGGTCTATCCTTAAACCAGATAAAACTGTCCAGATTTGTGGGGATTACTATTTTATAAATTTTAAATCGATTGGTGATTAGCCAATGTTTTGTCAGCCATTCCAAGACCCAGTGGATAAAAGCATTGGCTGAAGTAATCCAAAAGTGACTTGACCCAAAAAGTTTTGAGTTCAATACCTGGCCACAGCAGAGGTGAACAAAACCTTGAAGAATTGAGTTACTAAAGGGAATTAACTGAAACTAAGACATTCAGAAAAGGCATGGCACATGGAACTAGAGCAATCTACCCCAGTAGATTAAATAAAGAGTTCAGTTCAAAATTCCAGTGTATATCACCTGAAGAAGGCCAAAGCATACAATGGCTGAAACACCATGGATCTGACAATGAAGATAAGGACAACAGTTCAAACAATGTAAATAGTGTAAATAAATGTTTTTAATTAATTTCTTTCAAAAAAATTTCATTGGTTGAAAAACAATTTAAAATTTTTCATTGGCTGAAAAACAAATTCATTTTTTAAATTTTCTGCAGAGCTGATTTTGAATACTGTTTTGAGCTGGAACTGAGTTGATAGGCTTTATTGGTTTTTAATTTCCAGTGTATTACAGGACGTCACAGTGAAATCTTATCATGTTCTTTACTTATTGGAAAAGTCGATGAGGATTTTGCATGTTGGCAAATTTTCTAAACTCCATAGTATCATATATCAAAAATACAACACCACCTTCAATACTTGAGGTAGCCTACTGGTCTACACATATACATACACAATGTGACAATAGGGCAGGTGGAAAATTGGAACCATGGTATTGTACTCAATTTGAAAGTTGGGGTTTGACATGTTAAATAGACACAAAATATTCTTTTCCAAATTGTTACCATTTTTTGAGAAAAAAAGTTTAAAGATTAAGTTTAGATTCAAAATCATAGCATTGGAATTTCATACCGGTGATCAGTGAAAGCCTTTATAAAATTTATAATTTACTGAAGCTTTAAAAATTTGGACATGATGCATGGCACAAGGACATTATTACCAAATCATTGTACCATCAAACAAACCTTCATTTACTTCAAAGGGAAATCATAATGAACAATGTCATAATATAATATGGAATACAGTGCAGTAGTTTTAGTGTGATTTTCAATAAACAATGCAAATTTAAAACATTTTGACTTATAATTTGTACCCAGCAGTATTATGATGTTGTAAACACTTTTATGGATTTTTTTTGTTTTTATTAATTACTAGCAGTAGAGCCTGGCATTGCCTGGGGATGTAACAGTAAGAGATAGATCAAGTATTGACCATCATAATGACTGAAAAATAAAATTGACAAAGATTATTGTTTAAGGTTGACAGACACGCATGTCTTAATTAGTTTTATTTTATTTATTTTTTTTTACAAATTGGTCAAACCCAAACTCAAACAAAAACATTGTTTTCAATCGTTATGAGTCTACCGATTGAATAGAATTTTATTATAAACAATTGTCTTGTAAATGGAATTTTTAAATTTTTAAAGCTTTCTGAATGTAAAAATAAAGAAAAAAGTGTGCAAGACAATAAGAAACACTACCTGCCAAAAAATAAGTGAAGTTTTGTTGAAATCGGTTGAAAAATGTAGGAAATCCGATCCCATATATAAACGAACACACACAAACAACCAACCTGGGTTTTATAATAAGTATAACTCGATATGAGTTGTTCCCCTTTCATTAATGCCTCTTAATCAGGTTTTCAAATTAATTTTGTGCAAAAACAATTGTTTTTCCAATTTTTGATGTTGTCAGAACCACCGCAAGGTAATTTTACATAGTCCTGTGAAGTTTTGTTGAAATCAGTTGAAAAATGTAGGAAATCTGATCCAATATATAAATGAACAGACACACAACCTGGGTTTTATAATAAGTATGATGATCTCACAATTGATCTAACGAATCTTATTCATTGAGTAGTCTTTTTTGCAATTTTTTTAGTTTTTAGTTACTGAATACAGTAAGAAATTGCATATTTTGCTTGTGACGATTCAAAATTGGAATTCTGGTTTTAATATATTTTCCATTCAGTGTATCTAATGCAAAAAATATCAACTTTATTTGGATTTATGTTTGAAATAGAAAAATTTTTAAGTCAGTTTGTAAGGAAAAAAACCTATGGAAATTAGATATTTCTGCACATTTTTTTGGATGATCTTTAAAACTAAATGCACAAAAATTGGTGAAAGCTATGAGTCTAATTTTTGGTGTCAGTACTTCTCACATCAAATTCCAGCTTTTGCATCAAGTACAAAGTTGATTTTCTAAAAACATGAAAAAGCAACCCTGCCCTAATCTGACACTAGACTCTTTTTATTTTTCTTTAGTTTGATTCATCACCCACTCCCTAAATGAGAAATTTCAATTCTCTCAGGATTTTATTTTAATTATTTAGGAAAATTAAAACAAGATCGAAAGAAAGTTTCAGCAGTTTTTTTTCCTTGCATACAAGAAATGCATACTTTTTCAAACAAATTTTACAAATATAGAAATGATAATTTATTATTTTTTACCAATCATAATTATCCCAAAAGATAACTGTATGCATCACCTTGGTGCAGCAAGGTCATCTCACAGGCCATTTACATTGTGTACTATACACACTTATTGCCTTAGACAAGACTGAGCTAAGTTTAGTAAATATCTACTTGGGGCTATATTGTGGCTTTCATATCAGTTCCATTGGTCAGTGTTCAAGCCCAGGTAAAAGCCATAATTTCAAATGCTAGGTTTTAATGTAGCTTGGCTCTACAGTGATGTCTAGTATTGCACAATATCCCTGTCTTCATTCCCTACAATTTAGCCTTGTGTCATATGAAGCTAAACTTTCTAAATATCCAGAAGCATTTGATTCATTCTCGATTTGATTCAATATGGAAATCTTATGAGTATTTTAACCTGAATTCTTTCTCCTGTATTAAATCATCTGTGGTTTCTATATTTTCTGTCCAGCAACATTTATGGAACGAAAATAAGCACAAAGACACTAGCCAACCAAATTATACATATTTACACAATGCAATTAATTCAAATGAGTTAGTCATTAAAATCATCAGATTTTTACCTCGACTGTGAAAATCTTTGAAATCTCTCTGGTGCATTGAAGTTCATCCATGCATCATACTTATTATAAAACTCAGGTTGTGTGTGTGTGTGTGTGTGTGTGTCTGTACGTTTATATATTGGATCGGATTTCCTACATTTTTCAACCGATTTCAACAAAACTTCATAGGACTACGTAAAATTACCTTACGGTGGTTCTGACAGTGCCAAAAAATGGAAAAACACAATTCTTTTTGCACAAAATCAATTTGAAAACACGGTTAAGAGGCATTGCTGTCACGAGAATGAAAGGGGGACAACTCATATCGAGTTATACTTATTATAAAGCCCAGGTTGTTTGTTTGTGTGTGTGTGTTCATTTATATATGGGATCGGATTTCCTACATTTTTCAACCGATTTCAACAAAACTTCACTTTTTTGGGGGCAGGTAGTGTTCTTATTATCTTGCACACTTTTTTCTTTATTTTTAAATTCAGAATGCTTTAAAAATTCCATTTACGAGGCAATTGTTTATAATAAAATTCTGTTCAATCGGTAGACTCATAATGATTTTGAGTTTTGGTTTGACCAATTCATAAAAAAAAACAAAAAACAAACTAATTAAGACATGCGTGTCTTAAACAATAATCTTTGTCAATTTTATTTTTCAGTCTTTATGATGGTCGATACTTGATCTATCTCTTACTGTTACATCCCCGGAAATGCCAGGCTCTACTGCTAGTTATATATATATATATATATATATATATATATATATATATATATATATATATATATAGAGCGTAAAATATTTTTAATATATACAGGGTGTAAAACAAAAAAGTCCATATAAATATATGTTCGCAAATCCTTCATTTTTGAGATATTAAGTTTAAAGAAAGCCTCACATCCATTATGATTCATAGCCTTATGTAAAAATTATATCTGCCTAGTCATATGAATATCCTGCCATTGTTAAATGGAACACTTCTCAGTTAAGTCACTACTATACATGTTAAACGTTGATGACAGACTTCCACAAATGTATATGAATGACAAATGTAACCTAGTCTACATGGCAACACAGTGCCATCTACTGTAAACTTTCTTTAAACTTAATGCAAAAGTGAGGTATTTGCAGAAATATGTTTATGTTTATATGGACTTTTGTCCTTGTTTAGGTGTGAAGAAGCTGCCTCCAAAGTTTGTAAAAGTATTTTTGATACACCCTGATATATATATATATATATATATATTACATATTAAATATAAATCCATAATCCCCATGGACTGTGCCAGCATTATGTTAACCAGATATTTTTATTAAAATTTAAATTATGTAATGTTCAGTCTCTACTAACCACTTGAAGATTTTGGTGTGCATGAAATTCAGAGTCATGCTACCAATGAGAAATAATATGTACATATATTAATATATATATATATATATATATATATATATATATATATATATATATATACACACACACACACACACTATTATAGTATTGAAACATGAAAAGCTTTTATGTAGCAATGTAAAATGTTTTTATTATAATCTATAATAAAAATGTAATATTTTGCTCTACTTTGTATTGAGCACTTTTTAAAAAAGTAAATGCTACAAACTGTGGAGTTTTACTCCATCTGTTTTGTCTCATATATAAAATCAAAGAATATGAAATACATTTGAAAACAAAATTTTATTCAAAAATGTAAATTGGCAGTAAAAATTGAAATATGAAGAATGTTTACATTTCACAGTGATAAACATTTATAACATCAAGTGTTTGACTTTTTGAAAGTTTAATATTGGTATTTGCATGCCGACTTTGCATATAAACTTCATATTTTCAATGAAACTATAAATATGGAACAAGCATGCTTAGAATAAGTGAGATCCCAGATTTTATGACATTTCAAATTCTTTCCATTTTCTTTTTATTTCACCGAGTGAAACTTTCAATTGTCCAACATATGTTCCCTTAGCACTGACATTTTAACACTCTTTCCTATGGGGTTGCACATTTTGTCAGCTGTAACAAACTTATGCACCAACAAGATGAATGACTGTCATTTAATTAAATATGAAATATGAATATGACAGTTTCAGTTTGCAATAGTTTTTTTTCATTGAATACAAAAGAGAAATAAAAAATATTTTTATGGAACAGCTGCCCCTATAACTGATCACTGCAACCCCTGTCCTTGCTTTATTTAGAATTGTTGGCATTGCACCTGATTATAAATTTAATCTCTACTGTCTAGGTAATGCAATATTATTTAAATTTGTGTTTTATTTCCTATCTTTCCCTCAATCTATTAATGATTCTTATTAACTAATCACGGGAAACATTTTGGCAAATTTAGTTCACAGTGAATCCACACATCGGAAGACAATGAATATTCATTATGATTGCATGTATGTTTTTGAAGTTGATCTCTGCAAAAACTTGGAACTATACATGATTGTTTTTCTCTCCAATATATTTGAATGTGACCTGTTACAAGTAAATTCTCCGAAAATGCCGAACCACACAACGTATGCACTTTCTATCCAGTGTATATTTCCATATAGGTTTTTAAATGTGAACTTCAGGAAAATGGTTTTTCATCAGTGTGTGTGGACATATGTTTTTTTAAATATGACTTGGCTGTAAAAGCCAAATCACACATTTCACATGCATATGGTTTTTCTCCAGTGTGTTTTCGCATGTGAGCATTTAAGTTAGAGCTACATGAAAATGCTGAATCACACAAATCACAAGAATATGGTTTTTCTCCAGTGTGTGTTCTTATGTGGCCTATTAATGAGGAACTCTGTGAAAATGTTAAGCCACATACCTCACATAAATACGGTTTCTCTGCAGTGTGAATTCGCACATGTTTTTTTAAATCACCAGACTGTAAAAATGCCAATCCGCATAATTCACATGGGTATGGTTTTTCTCCTGTGTGTTTTTTGATATGCATCTTTAAATAGTAAGTCTGTGAAAATACTGAACCACACAATTCACATGAATACGGTTTCTCACCAGTGTGCATTCTCATGTGATTTTTTAAACGTGAAGGCCGTGAAAATGCTATTCCACAAATTTCACATGAATATGGTTTCCCTTTAGTGTGAGTTGCAATGTGTTTATTTAAGCATGACCTTGATGTAAATGCTAACTCACATGTGTCACATGTATATGGTTTTGCTCCAGTGTGCCTTCGGATATGTTTTGTTAAGTTTGAGCTACAAGAAAATGCTAATCCACACACAGGACATGTATAGGGCTTTTCTCCAGTATGTTTTCTTATATGACATTTTAATTCTGAACTCCATGTAAATCTGAAACCACAAACATCACATGAGTATGGTTTCTCAACAGAGTGTTTTTTCATGTGCTTTTTTAAATCAGCAGATTGTGAAAATGCCAATCCACAGACTTCACATGAATATGGTTTGTTTTCAGTGTGCTTTTTGTAGTGCATCTTTAAATTTGAACTCCGTGAAAATACTGAATCGCAGACATCACATGAATATGGTTTCTCTCCAGTGTGTGTTTTCACGTGACTTTTTAAACCTGAACACTGTGAAAATGCAGAACCACAAACTTTACATGAATATGGTTTCTCACCAGTATGCGTTCGAATGTGATTTTTTAAAGCTGAACTCTCTGAAAATGCTGTTCCACACACTTCACATGAATATGGTTTCTCTCCAGTGTGTATTCGGTAGTGTTTCTTCAAGTAACGTTTTGAATAGCTCAAACCACACACCTCACAAGTGTGCAGTTTATTTTCTCTGTGTGCATTTATGTGTTGCGTCATAAAGGGTTTTGCTCCAGTTTCTGTTTGTATATGATTTTCTACATCTGAACTCTCTGTAAAGTTCAATCCACAAATTTCAGATGAATCAGTGTGTGTTTGCATATCTATATTTAAATGAGAACTCATTTTAACTGACAAATTGACACTTTGCTGATGAATACTGCTTCTTTTTGTTAAATGTTTCAGTATAAACACTATATGATATTAAGAACATTTCTCAACAATGTTTTGTTTTTTACTTTTCATTCGATAAGTAACAATTTCACAAAGTAAAGCTTGACCGCACATTTCCAGATTGAACATCAGCTTGTCTAAAGAATATTTCCAGCCATCAGAAGAATTCATTGTTTCCCCACTGCAGTTGAAATCTGTGAAAGAAGAATTATAAAAAGATTATATTTTCATGTATTCCAATAATTATTCGTATTTATGTACTACTAACTTTTGGTTATGATATTCTGGAAAAAACAATGTCTATTGTATATAATACACACTGACATTTAAGAATTTGTGACAGCTATATTTAATTTGTACAATTTTTATCAAGTTGAGATTAAAAATATGAATTTATATACTTTAAATTATGTTTGGAAAAAACAAAATTTACACAGTATTTAGAGCAAACACATGGCCATATTGATCCAAATGCAATGTGATTGAGACAAAAATAATTTCATACTTGAAAAAATGAAATCATAAATACACATTTGAGTGGCCATTGCTCTGTAACATTATAAAACAAAAAGACATTACTAATACATCCAGGTTTGGTATATAAAAAAAAATCTTAATTACAGGCAGTCAGCCACAAGACATCTGACCATGGTTTCCCATTAACCAGGTTCTATTTATCACAAACCAAATTGCCTATGCATCCATAACTCTGTCCACTGTTAAGCAATTATCTTGCACAAAGACAGAATAATTTAAGGTAGCCTTATATGTAGAGGAAAATGAGAAATGGCCTGTTGAAACTGCCATCTTTACTCATCCTAGACATATTCCGATGCCACTGCAAGATTGCTGTGAAACAATAACTGGAATTTGGCCATCATTTCTGGTGGGAAAACCACTGAATGTCAGCATCAGAAAACCATTCAAGTTCAAACCAGTAATTAGTAGTGAAGCACAAATCACTCATTCTGAAAGACCAAATTTCTGTGATATGGACACCAGAAGTGTAGCAGACCATCCCTGAAATCATTATGTCTACTTTAACACATATATGTGGATAAGCAAACATAGATAATCATGCCTGAAATAAAACCATGTCAACAGGACGGTTTTTCCCATGGCACTACTTTTTTAAATACCTTTACTCTTAGCCAATGTTTATTGTTTTAAAAAGCAATGGTTAGAAAGAATAAGAATAAAAAATAAACACATGAAGAAAGTGAATTTATACATTTTTTGTTCTTGAGAATTTACAACAAAAATATTAAACACTATTTACTTATTAGATTATTTACAAGAAAAATTTTATATTTACATCTTAAAAACTAATACAATTAAAACGAATCCAATATTTATCATTTACCAATTTATAAAAGAATATGAAAACAATTTTTATTCACAAATTTATAAACATTTACTAATTAAAATATTAGTGTACCTGTGCCGTCAAAATTGACAGCAAGACGGAATGTATTATAATACGTATTTTAAGTAATTTTCATCTAATCCTAGTACAATTTTGTAATTTAAAATAGTTTGTTAACATGAATAATTGAACAGTGTACAATTTATAAACAACTAAAGAAAGATAGCCGTATATTATCCTCATAAATTTAGGGGTAGCTTGTTCTAATTTCATGTGCCATGCCTTTTTGGATATCTCAGTTTCAATTAATTCCCTTTAGTAACTTTCAAAAAGTTTAGTCAACTTTTCAAATTTTTGTTCCTGTGGACAGGTAGTGGATAAAAGCGTTGGTTGAGTGACCCAAAGAGTTGTGTGTTCAAGATTTATCTTGATATTTCCTGTATAGGACTGAGTATCAGGTACTTTTTAAAGTCTATTTCAACACTATACTTCAGACGTCTCTGCCTAAAGTCTGAAATTTTATTTACTATTTATTTTTTTCTCTATAGAAAAATAATTAGATAATTTAATTTTTAAAACAAAACAAAAGTCTAAATTAAAAATTAGTAATAATAACAAGTTGAACTTACTAATTAAATTAATTATGTGTTTTCAATTATTATCTAATCATTTTTTAATTTTGTGTTGAATTATTCAAGTTTTTTTTTTTTTTTAAATTTGAAAATTCTCTGTATAAAATTTTATATTTTTGGAGACGCTTGTTGAAAAAAAAACAAAAAAAATGTTTTTTTTAATGTACAATTTATTTTTTATGCTAATTTTTTTTCATGAATCAGTGGAAGTACTGGCAAAGATTTTCTTGAGCATACATGATGAAAAAAAGGCCTAAAACTTAATAAAACAATCCAGCTAATAGAAAGTTTTTTTTCATCTTGACATGGTGCCTCTAATAATGGGGTTCATACTCTAAGCTGTACTGTCTCAGAACAAGTCAATCTGTGACACTGAGGCCATGAAGTGGTTAAATGTTAATTATGAGCAGAAAAAGCCAGGAAAGGGTTAAGCCTAAAATGGAATATAAACTGGAAGATAGAAAAAGACAGAGGGTGAAAACATTTTTCTTATTGGAAAGGGGCCATCTGCCTTTCTTCTCACCTAATATATTTTTTTAATCTACAGAGAATCTGGCATGCAGGTAAATCAAATTGAGAAATAAATTTATCTCTCCCTTGAGAATTTAAGCAAACAAATATCATCAACAGGAGATCTGGACGGATCTGAATTATGTTTTTGCAGATTAAAACAAATTAGGAAATAATTTTGTCTCTTGGTTGGAAATTTAAATGAGAATAAACATTTTCTTGAGGGTCAAATGTAAGATAGGGCGAAAGTTATGAAAACAAGTCCTGTCAATGGTGATCTGGTTTATATTTTTGCTGGACAGAGATAACTCTAGGAATTGAGAAATAATTTTATCTCATCCTTGAGAATTTAAGCAAACAAATACTGTTGGCAGAAGAGAGAGAGAGAGAGAGAGAGAGAGAGAGATCTGGATTATGTTTTTGCAGTTAAAAAAAAGAAAAGAAAAGAATTTTGTCTTGCTCAGAAGTTTAAATGAAAATGAATTCTTTTAAGGGTCAAATGTTCAATAAAGAAGAAATTATGAAAACAAGTCTGGTTGTTGATGGTCAAGAGTATGTTCTGGTTTATATTTTTGCTGGGAAAAGAGAATTCAAGGAAAAGAGAAAAGATTCAGAGAATTAAAATTAATGACAAGAATAAAACCATGCCATTTTGCATACATGCATTAAAAATTAGATTTGTCACAAAGAGAGTTATGCCTGCCCTAGGAAGTTGAATGCTGAAAGGGAAGGAGGAAGAGGGAGAATTTAGCACTACCTGTATGGAGTGTTAACATGAGTTGTAAAGTGAAGCAAGTTGGAGTTGAGGAGAGGAGCAATCCCTGTAACTACTGCCAAAAAGGTGGATAATTCTCCAAATTTGGAAAGTTGATTAAGAAAGCAGAAATAGAGAACAAAGAATCCTTATTGGGATTAATGTGAAAATTGAGAAATCACCAAATCCCCAGAACCCTTCAGTCCCATGCCAGTTTTGGACTGAAGTGCATATATAAGCAGATAGGTTTGAGAGCTCAAGGAATTGCACTATGAATCCTACATCAAGTTTTTCTGGAATCCATATCAGATGCCATCAAATCTCCTGATTCTATAGAACTTTGAACTTTAGATGAGGCACAGTGCCACTATAGAGATTGATGCAGGAAGGGTTAATTTTTGTGGTACAAAGAACTACACAGAACAATTGAAGATTAATATAACAAAACTTTCATTTTTATTTTTCATTGTAAAGATATTTCTTCTCTTAATATAGTGATCACCATGGCTCAAACCAGTGCTTTGATTACTACAACATTTGATCTTCCGCTGCTCCGAGATCAGGAACACAATGTGGGCAGTGCTGGTGTGGATTAAAGCAGTCAGCCACCAACAAGCAGCTTGGACCAGCATCAGTATTTGCCAGTGCAGAGTTAGCCCTGTGGTTAAAAAACCCTGTGGACTGAACCACTAAACATGGTTACAGCACTGGGTGTAGGCAGCGTTAAAAGGGTTATAAATCCAAAAAGCATAAGTGGCCTATATCGATAATATTTACCTCAATGGAAATGTGGGCATCTGTGACAACAATGAGAAAACATCTGGCGAGATTTGGGCTGATGAACAAAGACCCAGAAAGCCTGTAAAATGGTGCCCAAGTTTGTGAGAAGCATGGCAACTAGCGGCAGCTGAGAGAAAGTGATCTGGTTGACATCCACCAGGTTGTCATGCGAAAGAGTGTTTCTTCCATAACTGGAAAACTTGTAGGGTACATTCCTATATGTGGATGACTTTGTACAGAAATGGGCTTTTATCAAACGCCAAGCCATTGCTGTCATGCAAGGCCAGGATGATAAAGCCAGTGATGTCCCCCAAAAACATAAGATAAAACTGTCATAAGAGTGCAGCAATATAACCCTGCCCAATGAGAGTGAACAAAAAGAAAATGTGCGATCTATGGAGGTAAACAGAGTGGCCATTGTGCCCACCAAAACATCAATGTAGTGCAGCTTAACACTCTGCTGAAGTGTGTTGACCTAGCACTTAATTGGCCAGCCAGGGAAATACATTTGAAGACAGAATCCCTATTTATGTATTACTGGATATCTGTTTGCTTTGTTTGTTTAATGCCATATCAATTCCTTATGGGTCATTTAATGTTGATATTTAATTGCTTGGATGCTTTGGAGTAAGAAAAATATGATACATCATTCTGCTTTCACAATTGTAGACATGGTAGATGATACTCAGCTTTTGTACATATACATGTTTGTGTGGCCATAATAACTAGAGGTGGTGAAATGTGCTTTATGTTGCAGTTTTGTTGAAGTTATATTTCAGAATACAAGATTTTGAGGGATATTATATGGATTAATGACATGAAAGCGTTCTTTCATGTTGGTTGTTTGGTTGATTTTGTTTAGCAGCATATCACCCTCTATGGATTATTAAATTCCAAAACCTGAATATTTTGAATGCAATACAGATGTATTTTGGGTTATTTTGTTGTAAAATGTATAGCTGAACATTACTATTTTATTATAAAATTATTTTACTATAAAAATGTATTTTTATACTTTCATAGTGTTTTGTTTTTGTTTTGTAGTTCACTATTTTCCCATAGCCAGAACCGTAACAGTTACTACCACCTCACCCCATGCCTGGGTGGACCAGGGAATAACAGCAAATAAGAGGTGGTTCCACACCCTTCAAAACCTCCAGTCTCTTGATCAGATGTCTTGCTGCTGGATGTAGTTTATTGTCCTACCCAGGACTGGGTACCTGATACAATTACAGGTAAGGCACTATTAAATACCAAGGCTGCCAGTGAGATGCTCATAAGGAGACAACTGGGTGTACTTAATGTGCTTGAATATGACTGCTCTAGTGAGATTTGATCAAAATCTTGGTGGATAAGTTAACCTGATTGCTGCAGAGATGGTTTAGTGGAATGAAAAAGAAAACTGAGCCCAAAGCACCCTTTTGTGCAGCTGCTACAGAAAAGCTGAATCCCATTCAACAAACAGATACCCATTAACAATGTGGGTACACTGGAATTAAGAGGATGCTATATTTTGTGAGACAAGTCAATCATTCTGTATCAAAAGCAGCAATGAGGTCAGTGGCCTGGAACTGTGAAGCATGTCAGTCCATGAATCTAGTCTCTGTACAGTTTGTGAAAGGGTAAAATCTAGATGTGATTGAAAGCTGGAGAATGATGGGTAGGGTTTCCTGATGCTGATTGATGCGGGGACCACATAATTCTCACTGCAGCAAGAAACTGAAAACATTATCTAGCAATTAGAATTGGTGTTCTGTGAACAAACCCCTTTCCCCCCACTTGTTGAGATACTTGCTGATAATGACAAAGCCTTCTGCAGTCAATACTTTAAATGGTTCTTAGATGAATGGGACATCATGTTCCAGCTGTAATATGCATATGTGCCTCCAGGGAATTGCATAGCTGAAACATGCCACAGAACTGTGAAAAGGATCGTGGAAAGAAAGCAGTGTGTAATAATGGAGGTGGTGTATTGGTATACACCAAAAGACACATGGAGGTGTATTGGTATACGCCAAAAGACAGTGCATCAACCTTGGTTATACTAGCAAACATAGTACACACCTATATAATCTGGCTAAAGGGAATTGATATCATGACTCCATTTAAACCTGAAGAAGTTAGGATCATACAGAGTGGGAGATTCTGTTTGGGTTTGAGTGTCATGTCACTGGAATCACCAGTTCACAATATACTATGCCATACGGAGGATTTGCAGCAACAACAATTTAAAAGGACAATCAGTCGAGTGCATAATGCTGATTTCATGTCCTGTTTATACTTGGGCAATCATCATTTTGAAAAGCTCTTTAAAAATGCAATAAATTTTGTTTGTTCAAAACTCATTTAAAACCTTCATAAATGTTTCTTTTTTCTCTACATTATTTCAAAAGCAGTCCACATAAAAGTATCAGAGGAAATAAAAACAAAAGTCATATAAAAATTAAGCAAACATTTTGAAATAATTAAAAACAAACATTTTTTTTTTTTTTTTCAAATCACAGTTGATGTTTGTAAGTAAAAGGCACATAACTGTAAAGATTATTTGAAGAATACAATGTGAACGCGTTTTTATAATTTTTTTAACTACTCAGTAATCTTTAAAATTTAGGGAAAAAAAAATTTAACTCTTGCAAAAATTATTCACCAAAATTTTTATTTCTTAAGACAATAGTGTCCATAATATACCCTATCCATAAAAGCAATTAAAAGCTTTTCTAGTTAAATAATGTCATAGTTTTATTTCATTTTTTATTTTGTTATTTAGAACATATTTTTGGTAACAAGGGGTTTTGTTTCAGAAAAAAATTTGATGATTTAAATTCTCCAAAGACATGTCCTTACAGCAAATATAAACATTAAGTGATTCAGAAAGGTTTTGCCAAAATTTCATAAAATTAAATGAGTGTTGGATAACAGATGTTATATATATATATATATATATATATATAAGAAACATTTAAAAAATGATTTCATTCATTTCTGAATAAGTTTCATTAAAATCTGACAATTATCTGATTTTTTGGAAGAATATCTTAATCAATGTGCTTTTCATTGTAAAAAGATGCTCAAATTTACTCAAAATACATGATACCTCAGGTTTAAAATGAATTTTAAAAGAATTAAAATCTTTCTTGAAGCTTTTATTTTAGTTTTACTTTCAAGCTACTAGATTTAATTTAATATTTTCAATAAGCAAAATACTTTGCTGTATTTCAAAACCTAATTTAAATTAACTGGAAGGCATATTTCTTTTTGCTAAAATAGCTGATCAGTGCCCTTTTTTTAGTCATCTTTCATCAATGTAATTCTCTTTATTAAAAAAATCTCTTTATTAGAAAAAAAATACTTTTCTGAAACTTTATTTCAGGAATATTAACTGATTTAAAGTATAATTAATCTAATTTGAAACAAATATTTATTTTAAATTTAAAATATTGCAAAAATGCATTTTTTAACATGACCGTAGCTGTTTTGATGTGTTGACAGCCTGATGACAGATATTCTGTTAAGCATAATTGAAGAAAATGAAATGAACGCCTTTTTTATATAATTTTTAAGTACTCAGTAATCTTAAAAATCTAGGAAAATATTCTCCATAATATAATGTTTCATTGGATTTTAGAAATGTTGACTTTAAATTTATTATAGTTATTAGTCTTATTTTCTGATAATGTCATTTATGGTCATCTGCACTTACAAAAATTAGCATGTACAAAAATAAAATTCAAAATTCTTTTAAAATATTGATGTTTGATGATTTGTATTAAGTCTTTCCAGTTATGATAAGTAAATAGAGTTTTCACTTAATAATAGTATCATCTAAAAGGCTGAAAGTAATATAATTTTAAACTTTAAAAATGAAAACAATTCTTGCAAAAATTTATTATCCACTGAAAAAAAATTAATTTTCTTACGACAATAGTGTCCTTAACATCTTATTTATAAAAACAATTAAAAGCTTTTCAAATTAAAAAATGTTATAGTTTTATTGCATTTTTCATTTTAAAAGTCAGAGCAGATTTTCAGTAAATGGTGTTTGTGTTTGAGTTTGACGAAAACAAATTAATGATTTAAATTTTCCAAGGAGTCCTGCTGTTAACTAATATAAATGAGGAGGCTAAAATATTAATTTCTAGAAATTTCATGAAATTAAGTGGTGGGTAACGAATGTGAGAAAAATTTTACCAAGATTTTCTTAAAAAAAAAAAAAAAAAATTAAAAATTATTTAATTCTTTCATGAATAAGTAATGACAATTTAATTGAAATCCGTCAATTATTTCATTTTTTACAAGAATTTCCAAAACAATGTGGCTTTAATGCCAAAAAAGACGCTATAACTATTAATATTTGGCCCACCCACTGAAAAACAAGACATTTTTTTAACCAAAATCTGGGATGTGCTGAAAGGGATAGGTACCTCCACTTTTTCGGGGAAAACTGCATATAGCGTAATGAAAAAAGTCACAAACTTAATAAAAATAAAGTCTTAGCATCAAAATGTTTATGTCATTATTAAGATGAAAGACCAAAGTATTTTTGATTATTTTTTGAAATTTTTTAATCCTTTCTAATTGAACACATTTGAAATTTTGGCTAAAATCTTGTTGGGGTGGCATAATAATTACAATTACATTGACTTTTTTTTCTGTTGAAAACACAATGATTTGGAAATTCTTGTAAAAATCAAATAATTGTCCAATTTTAATGAAATGTTAATAACTTATTCACAAAATTTCGAAAATTTTGGTAAAAAATATTTTGTTTTTATGTATGTCACCACCCACCTTACTTAATTTCATGAAATTTCGAAAAAAAAAAAAAAAAAAAAAAACTTTCTATTTGCCGAATTGTTTTATTAAGTTTTAGGCCTTTATTCTCAAGAAAATCTTTGCCAGTACCTCCACTGATTCATGAAAAAAATTAGCATAAAAAATGAATGGTACGTTAAAAAAAATGTTTTGGGTTTTTTTTTTAACACGCGTCTCCAAAAATATAAAATTTTATACAGAGAATTTTCAAATTTAAAAAAAAAAAAAAAACTTGAATAATTCAACACAAAATTAAAAAATGATTAGATAATAATTGAAAACACATAATTAATTTAATTTAGTAAGTTCAACTTGTTATTATTACTAATTTTTAATTTAGACTTTTGTTTTGTTTTAAAAATTAAATTATCTAATTATTTTTTTTTAAATAATAAATTTTGTGTCCATTTTTTAAATTAAAAAAAAAACGTTTTTTGTAAAAAAAAAAAAAAAAGTGTAAATGAATTATAAATTTAAAATAAATACTTTCAGGGACGCTTGTTGAAAAACTATGCATTTAAGTGGAAGTCAAATGTACCATTATTTTACTTTTGAAATTAAAACTTGTACTTTTAAATTTGGCGGCCAGAAAGTCATGGGGGAAATAAATTGTATTTTTTTTTTTTTTAGTAAGGTTAAGATTTTTTTTTCTATAAATTTGTTATAGGCCGAGAAAATAATATTACACTAAGTTACACAGTTAATTAATTTTTATTTTTTTGTTATATGATGAGATGACAAAGAATACAGCACGCGATCAGATACGAACGATAGGGATCGAATACGACACCTAAAATGACTACAATGGTGGGTGGGGCTCTAGTAAAAGAAAAAAAAGTGTTTTACTTTATAAAGACTCGCTATTACACTTTCAATTGTTTCTGTTATTCAGCAATGGGTTGCCCTACACCGGTCGGGAAACAGTTCTGTTTTTAAATTGATTATCATATTTAAATTAAAATACAAATCTAGAGAGAAAAAAAAAATCCATGTTTATAAAATAAAACCCTAACCCTATGCAAGGGAGGGGGGTGAAAGTGTAATAGCGCCAAAGACTCTTTTTTAAAAAAAGTAAAAAAAAAACACTTCTACTGTTGTCCCACCCACTCAAAAAACACTAGGGACGGGCATGGGTAAATTGTTTTTCTTTCATATTTCAATCTTCTTCAGTAATGACAATTCTTTTCCGGATAACGACTTCTTTTTTTTTTTTTTTTAATTAATAATATTAATTTTTTTTTTATTACTGCATAATAAAACCAAAAATGGTTTTTATGCTAACTACAAGCTTTAAGCTTTACTGTTACAAACAAAAAGTTCTTTTTTTTTTAATTCTTTAATAAAACAAAATAGAGCTGCCTCCTGTTTCCGAAAAATTATTTCATTAAAAATGAAAAAAAAAAAAAAAAACTTTTAAAAAAAGTCGGTTGTTAACTAATTTAAAAAAAATCTAAAATGAACTGCTTTACATACCGTAAAATAATTTTTGTATTAATTAAAAAAAAAAAAAAAAAATTTTAAATTTTCGGCGTCTTCGTATCAACGAGTTAAATTTTAGAAATAAAATAAATTTATTTAAATTTTTAATGCATTTATCTTTTTTTTTTTTTCAACAATATAAATATTTATTAAATTAAATTTAAATACCTTTCACAAATGGATTGGTATTTAATTTAAAGTATTTTGTAATTTTTAGTAATTAACGTTTCAATTGTTTTGTTTTTTTTTTTACGTGTGACTTCCCGTAAGTAAAAACTAAAACACTACATTTTAAAAACAAATAAATTAATTTCTAAATAATATAAGAAGAATTTTATATCAGATTTTTTTTTTTCAATTCTTTAACTTTTTTTAAACGATGAAAAATTGATTTTTTTTTTTTTTTTAAACCTTTATTGATTATTTCATCGATCTTTTTTGGTAAAAGTAAAGAAAGGGTGTCTAATTTTATGACGTGTCCTTTTTGTCATCCCTCGAATCAGTAATTAAAATGTCAGAATAACAAATGAAATTAACAAAGACTTTTGACTTTTCATGCAGTTAATGAAGAAAGCATTTTTAGATCATGAGTAGCTTTAAAAAAACCAAAAGAATCGTCTGATTCCAGATTTCATTTAAAAAATAAAAGATCAACAATCGTCACTTCATTTTTTTTTTTAATACGAAAAAATAAACAAAGAAAAAGTTCTACTCACTCCTGTCGTCGCATATGTTTTCCTTGGGGTAATATAACGTTAGAGAAAAAGAAAAATCTGTGACATTGGTAATAATATTAATATAGAACTGAAATGAAAATATAACACTTCTTCTTTGTCTTGTATCATTTGATTTGATTTCTGAAGAACGAAATTCAAGGGGAGATAATTGAAGAAAACAATGAACGCTCTGTGGTTTTATTTTGATAGATACTTTGTTTTTTGAATGAGTTTTTTTTTTTTTAATCATTTGCGTCTTAGTAGCTTTATTACCTTGCTTTCCAAAGCAAGGTACGCAAGGAGTTACTAAAGGTGAAGAAACATAAGAAAAAAAGTTTTTAAAAAATTATTTCGAAGAGAGAAATAAGTAAACAGGAATTAAAAGACAAAGTCACAAAAATGATTCACATTGCATTTAAATTTTTGAATATCAAAGTTTTCTGGAATTAGCAAAAACCTGGAAGAGTGTTCCACAAGTGAGAAGTGCAACTGTTAGCATAGAACTTACAGTTACATTTCAACTGCAAAATGACGAGACCTTGCCGCCAACCTAGTACTGCGCTTAAATTCATAGAGTCTAGGTACCACATGTCATGTTTTGGAATTGTTTCCCTTGTAGAACTCTTCTCTAAAAAATAAAGTGGCCAGTTCAAACATCACTGGCTAGGACCATACATCTGTGTTTGTGTTCTATCAACTTGTTTACATGGTGGCAGTGATAAAAAAAAAAAATGAAAACGATGCACTGCCCAGCAAACAAGAACAAGAGTGAGACAAGAATGAAAAAAGCATGTAAAAAAGAATAAGAAATAATTAACTATGTCGTGAACAATAAAAGACAAGGACCGCCATTTACGATAAAAATCATTCACGGAAAGAGATTCTCACTGACAAACTGTCAGTATGATATTATTGTTATCTATCATTGTATTATTTGAAGCAAACCAATTTATTGTTTAAAAAAAAGTATTAATCATAAAAGAAATACACAAAATATCAAAATGTCCAGAATAGCAATTGAACCGATCATGTCATGGGCAACAACTGAAAATGTGGTTGAATCGTTCCATTTTTTCAAGCAGTGCTGCAAGCTGTATTTTTCTGTAGAGAATATACAGGAGTTAAAACTGGTTCACCGCACATTGTTACTCTGGTGAAGATGCCCTTCAACATTTTAATTCATGGAAATTCAAAAAAAGGCTGAGAAAACGGAATTCATCTCCACACCTTCAACGAATGCTGCTTTGCCTACAAGAGTACAACATGGCCATCACATATCGACCAGAGAAGGATATGACTCTTGCAGATGGACTATCACGGCTTCCAAACAAGGGAGTAAAAGAAGCCATAGGCCTACACATAAAGGTCAACTTTGTGCAATTCTCAACAGAAAAATTGACACAGTTATGCCAGGTGACAAATGTCAATCTAATATTATGTAAATTAAGAGACAGGATCCTTCAAGGATGGCCCAACTCAAGACGAGAGGTTAGCCAAGATTTGCAGCCTGACTGATCCTACTGTGATGAACTTGCAATTGAAAATGGAATTCTCCTCAAGGGTGGTCGAATAATAATTCCAAGACCTCTACAGCCAGAAATTATACAAAACATACACTATGCTCGTCAAGGGACGGACAAATGCAGATTGAGAAAAGCTGTGTGTGTTTGCATGGCATCAACAATGACATTGCCAAAATTGTTCAACTATGCAGCTTTTGCCAAGAGCATTAAAAAGAGCAGGGTGCTGAACCACTCCTATAGCATGGGATCCCAGTAAGACCATGGCGAATTGTAGCTACTGATCTTGTCCTCTTTTGTGATTACCTACTCATTGTTGACTACTACTCCAAATACCCATTTGTACATAGACTGAGAGAGTTCTCCAGTCAAGAAGTTGTCAATGTGACCAAACAAATATTTGGAGGACAGGGAGTACCTGAAAGGGTTATCAGCAATAAATGGCCCCACTACAGCTCCAGTCTGTTCCAAGAGTTCGCAAAAGAGTGGAAGTTTGTACACCACACATCATCCCTGAGGTACTCACAATCAAATGGAATCTCATAGCGGTGCATACAATCTGTGAAGTCTGCCATAAAGAAAGCAACCCAGTGCAACCATGGCATCAACATGGTTTTGCTATGCCTTAGAGCTACACCAATAAATGACTTTATTCTTTTACAAGGTGAGCTCTTATACAATTGAAAACTTGCCAGCAACACACCAGTCAAATGCATGAACCAAGGAAAGATAAAATAGAAAACCGCCTATACCAAAGGCAATCAACACAAAAAATTATATTACACTTGGGAGCTTCCCACACTCCATACAGGACAACCTGTCCATGTGCAAAACCAGGAAACTGGTAAATGAACCCCTGCAATTGTAAAACAGACATGCATGGAACCAAGACCCTATATAGTAGAGACTCCCATTGGACAGATCACTTGCCACAACTGATGACACCTAAAGGAAGACTGTTCCAAGTTAGCCAACTGAGAATCCCTCCCAGCTCCCCACTAGAGGTCATCTCCAATGGGATCAGCCCAGAAGCCAGTCACCCACCAGTCAACACCAACTTATATACTCAAAAATCAGACATTATGATCACAAGGTCAGGTCGAGTCTTAAGACCAACTTACCAAATACAATTTATAGCCAGACATTATGCAAAAATCCAGACAGAAATAGGGAGTTCATGTTTTGGAATTGTCTCCCTTGTAGAACTCTTCTCTGAAAAATAAAGTGGCCAGTTCAAACATGGTTGGTTAGGACCATACATCTGTCTTCGTGTTCTATCAATCTGTTTACACCATAGAGGAGTTCATCATAACAATTACCATGAAAGTATTTATAGAAAAAGGCACAGGGAAGCTACGGGAAAGTGAGTGAAGCTGAGATGCCACATCAGGACCAATAACTTTGCAGATTCTTCTTTGGATTTCATCAAGAATCTCTAAATATATAACAGGAGCACTTAGACCAGGCTGCAGCTGATTTAAAATAATCTTTCCACTTCATGCCAGCAGAAAGTGTTAACCTAAGAAGGCACAATGAGTTTCTCTCTTCTGGAGGTTAGCATCAGCCATGCTGATGGAAGGCAAAAAAAAGGGTTCCCTCAGACGATTACAAGAGAGCAGTTTTGTTTTGGAGGCATTAAAATTGACAAGCCATTCCTTGCCCCAGTTAACAACTGATTGTAGGAAATTTTTCAGATCAGCTGCCAATTTGACCTTATCGGACTGATCAAATTTACTATTAAAACAAGAGTAAATAGTTGTATTGTGAGCATAGATACTGAGTTGAGAACAGATGACATCAGAAAGGTCATTGCTGAAAATTAGGAACAACATGGGTCCAAGGATCGACCCCAGGGTACACCTGCATTAATGTAAAAATGATCTAGAAAAATGACTGTTTAAGGCAACTTTCATTTTGTGATATGATAAGATTGAATAAGTTCAAAATTTCATATCATGACCTTTCAACTTATGAAGTCGACCAGTATGCCAAACCATGTCAAATGTTTTTGAGATATCTAAAGCAACAGTCTGAGCTTCAGCATTCTCCTATAAAGCTTCAATTATTGCTCAAAGAGCAAGAATTGAAAATACATCAGTAGTTGACCTAAAGAACCAAAAGCCATATTGTTTATCAAAGAAAACCCTGCAAGATATTTAATCAATCTTAATCTGAGTTGATTAGAACCTCTAGTATTTTGCCAAAAAGAGGTAGGCCAATAGTTAAAAGGATCATATCATTTGCCTTATTCACAACTACCAGTGTCGGCCGTTATCAGAGGTAACCAAATACTCAATGCTGAATTGGTTCATCATCTCTCATCGCAGGGCCTTGTTTCAGACAAGCAATATGGCTTTCATTTCTCCTGGTCAACTGCTGATGTATTGACAATATTTGCGGAAAGAGTTTATCATGCTCTAGATAAAAACGGTGAAGCTGTTGCATTAGACATCTCAAAAGCCTTTGAGAGGGTCTAGCATTCAGGTCTTCTTCTCATACTAAAAAGTTACAGTGTCTCTGGACACTTTTTTGAACTGATCCAGTCTTATCTATTAAATTGTGAAACAAAAGTTATCCTGAACAGAAACTCATCTAGATCCTTTTGTAGTGTTGCAGGTGTCCACTGGGGCTCCATCCTTGATCTGGCTCTATTTTTAATTTTCATTAATGACCTTTCTATTGACATCAGCTCTTAACTTGGTATCTATGCCGATGACACAACAATTTACTCCTGCTACAATAGTAAGGCTTATGAGTCTGACAAGGTCAAAATGGCAGCTGATGTCTAAAAAGACCTCAAATCCGTTGTTAACTGGGGCAAAAGATGGCTTATTAATTTAAGGGGTGGGGTTGACTAGGGTCTGGGTTCAGTTGTCTTCTACTCTAAGTATCAACCTTTTCCAAATTTCTATATGGAAAAATACATTTACTCAAGTGGTTTTCCAAATTTGGAGTTGTCCAGCCCCCTTTTGAGAATGGTCAGTGGAATTAAGCCACTCCTTAACTCCTATTCTCTTTATACTTCATATCATTGCTCTATATAGGTGGCACTAATCTCTCTCTTTCTCCCTTCTCTTTCTTCTTTCTCCTTCTCTTCTTTCCTCTACTTTCTCAACAGCTAAGCTTAGCTTGGCTTCCTTTCACTGGAGTGATAAATTCAACTTTCAACTTATAGATAGTTCACATATTATAATAAATGCTTATAAAAGACAAGAAATTGTGGAGAGCCATGATCGCCGATGTCCTGAGGGGACATAGCACATAAAGAAGAAGAAACGTTTATAAATTTATGAATAAAAAAATTTCATATTTATTTCTTTATAAATTGGTTAATGATAAATATTGCTTTGCATTAGTTCTAATTGTATTAATTTTTAGAATGTTGTAAATATAAAATTATTCTTGTAAATAAACAATCTAATAAATAAATTGTGATTAATATTGTTGTTGTAAATTCTCAAAAACAAAAAAAAAATGTATAAAGTCACTTTCAATGAAGAGTAAAAGCGGTTAAAATAATAGTGGTGTCAAGGAAAAAAATCTTTTTGACACTGTTTTGTTTTGTGGGCACAAAGGTCTAAGTTTGGCAGAAATTTTTATAGAATAGTACAATTCAAGGTCATTTTATTATAGTGCTCTCTCTCTGTATATATATATATATATATATATATATATATATATATATAATAAATTACAACCAGTATTACAGTACAGAAAGAGATAGAAATAAAAATGATTCTCATTGTTACAGTGCATTTCTTGCCATATTCAATTATAATATATGGAGAAATATTCATGAATGTAAAAGGATTATGATAAAATAACCAGACATAATGTTTGTAATTTATTTAATCAGACATGTCTAAAAAGAGATTTGGCTGCCTAAATAATATATATATATATATATATATATATATATATATATATATAGTCACATGTAAAAAAAAAAAAACAGAAAAATAATGGAAGCCTTGTTAATAAAAACAAAAACAACACTCAATAATATCAACTATGAACATGGACACATTATCTTGACCATGTTTTGAAAAAGAAAACATTATATAAATACATACATACATCAATCTATTTCTTGTTAACAGCTAATATATTTCAACCTTGAAAATGGCTAAATGTATAGCTGAAAGCACTCGGAAAGAAAGAACAATTGTACAATTTTTATACAATTTATCATCTGAAAAGGAAAAAATTATAAGATCACATGAGAAATCGCAATAAAAACTATATAAAAGCACCTTGTCTGTCGTATTCAATGAAATGTGCATGAAAGAAAGATTCCTGCCTAAATACACAAATACATACATATATATATATATATATATATATATATATATATATATATATATATATATATAAACATATAGTAATACTCAGTTGAAAAAACCTCGGATGGTACAACTTGTAGATATATCAAAAAAAAAATTGGTACCCAAGAGAAAAATTGGGGAAAAAAAGTAAGAACTAAAAACATTAGAAAAGGGTGAAACAAATCATCTAGTGCCTTAAGACTTTAGTCCAAAGAAAAAAAAATGAAGCAAGTAGTAAAGCTAAAAGATAGAGTGCTCAATACACTAAATAGAGTGGGAATAAAATTTTATATATATATATATATAATGATCCTTCTCTTTTATATCAAAATATTGAAATGATAACTTATCAAATACAACTAAAAATATGCCAATGTGAAAACTATTTGACTTAATTTTTCTGCATTTTTTTTACTCTAAAAGAAATATTCCTTGGATATCTTTCCAAAAGATATAAATATAATAAAAATCTATATCTTGAGTGATAATCTGCAAAGTGTGTAAAAAATCAACAGAAGCCTGAAAATACATATAAATAAACAAATTAATAGAAAGTTGTAGGCACAAAGTAAAATATTGTTCTCCTCAATATAGAATGGAATTTTTTAAAAATCATCCTAATTGCCTTCACATTTTCCACTAACATAACATGAAACAACTATATCAAATCAATTGCTACATCTACTGCAAGAAAAGTTGGTTGACTGTATCATGCCAGAAAATCTTTCTTGTCAGAATCCATATTGCACATTTGTAAATCTACCATTCATCTGTGCATTGAATACTGTTGCTATATCTAGTCTGGAGCTGCTGATGTACATCTGGAGATTCTTGAAAAAATTCAAAGAATCTGTAAAGTAATCGATCCTGACCAGGCTACTCAACTTCAGTCACTGATGTGATGTGCTTTCTTTCTGACTTTTCTATAAATCCTTTCATGGCAATTGTTTTAATGAGACTTTCCACTTAGGGCTTCGTCTACATGAATTTAAGTGTGCTACTAGATTGGCAGATAGGTCTCACCATTTCACTGTTGAACTAGCTAGATGCAACCACCACTTCTACTCTAAGAGTTTCTCTTCTTGGAAGTCCTGTCCAATTTCTTGCTTCCCTGTTAACTACAATCTTCAAAAATTTAAAATGTTAATCACAATCTTCTGTCTTCTTGAACTCTGTTACTTCTTTGTCCTTTTTCCAATACCCCCCACTAAAGTCTTCTCATTCTCTTTCATTCTCTGTAACCCAGTGGCATTATCACCTTAATTGGGATGAAACAATTAAAAAAAAAAAATGTATATATAATTAGATTTATCTTGAATTCTGCCAGGTTTTAAAATGACTGAAGAGTCAAGTATACAATTAATTTTCAGCCCCCGCCCCTATTTTGTTCTGATATATCATTAAAGTAAAAAGAAAAGAAATAAGGTATTAATGTCCAGGAAAAAAAGGGAATTTTAAGATTGGAAATCTAAGGTATTATCAGCATCAAGTAGAGGAGTAGACTAAAGACTGACCTCACCTTTTTGAGAAATTGGAAAGGGCTACAATATAGCTGACTGACCTGCTCATTTGCAGGACTGGACAACATCATTTGGTGAATATTAGGCCTCTAATTTGGCTTCAATACAGAAATTATGTAAATTATATAATTTTGTGCAATGTGATCCATTAGCAAAATTAAAAGAAATGTTAGAAAAAGTGAAGCTTGGGTTGTTGCTCTATATATCACAAAGGCATTTGACAAGTTATCCTTACAAGTTCAAAGGTTATGATGTGTAGTAGGGTTAGGTAGTAGTAACACCATATGGAAATATACACTTTCCTTTTCACTAAGAGAGTGACAAAGAAAAGTCTCTCTCTCTCTCTCTTTTTTATACATATACTTCATTTCCTTTTCTTCTATTGTTCTTATCCTTGGTAACTGACAGAACCTGAACATAGTTTGTGTGGGTCAGCAGATGTCATAAAAAAATCAATCAACGACAACATGTTCTGCCAAAAATCAAACAAAAACTACAGATGTTTCAGGCCAAATAAAAAGAAGAAAAAACCATGTTTGCAAAGAGAAGTGGGAAACTGGTTGTAATGTCGCAGTTCGAGATGCAAGGGTTGGAGATTCATCGGCTGCGAGTTTGACCTGACATACAAGAAGAAAAAGAAGAAGAAAAGAGGAATTCAACAAATGAATTTCTGTCAATCAAAAAAACACAATGACCCCTGCATGAATTCTTAAAACACAAAAGGACTAAGACGGTAATTGCCCACTTTAACAACAACCGTAACCACATGGAGTCAATAATAAAAAAAATGGTACTATAGACAGTAAACTTGGCCTTTGCTTATGTATTAGTCCAACCTTCATCTCTATATACCATAGGTGTTTCTGGTTGAAATGTTGATCTGTTTCAATCTTTTTTATCAAATTGCAAAATGGAAGTTGTCTTGAATGGCCACTCTTCTTGATCTTTTTTACATTAATGCAGGGTATCCCACAGGGTTCTAGCCTTGGATCTACTATGTTTCTAATTTTCATCAACAACCACCTAAATGTCATCTGTTCTTAAATCAGTATCTATGCTAATAGCAATTATTTACACCATTCTTAGTGGTAAGTCTGGCAGGTACATAACG